>OZ025302.1:230318899-230673899 GCA_964019185.1 Maratus speculifer | reverse complement strand
CAATCATAAATTATTATTCTCACCAGTAAATTTTGTATTATTTAATCCCAGCATTTTTTCTGATTCAATTATACAAAAATTTCTGTTTTGAAAAACCGGTGGTGAAAGATTAAAAATTTTGTAAAATACATGAAAAAAATATTCGCCCCCCCCCCCCCCCTTCTCCCTCAAAAAAATATTGAGCAGTTAAGTGGCTAAATAGTTTTTAACGGTAAATACTATGCATTTAATTTGTTACAGTATTTGTATACATTTAAAACGTTATTTCCGACATTTCTAACAGTTAAATTTTAATTAACAGTTAAAATTTCTAATAGTTTTTTTTTCTCTCTGTACACATTTTTTCCAAATAATATATATCTTTTCAATTATTTAATCAACAACAGCATAATATATAGTTGCGCAGCTGATAAATATTTTGATATAAGAAATCTTTATGACCGAAAACAAACCAAAAAAAAAAAAATCTCAATTCGTTTAAAAGAAAAAAAAATTAAATGTATCATTATATTATGCCGCAAATCTTCTCAACGTGATGTAAGTAATTTTTGAAAATGCATCCAACAATTTTTATAATTAACCCCGACATACTTTTAAAAATTCTGTTTAAAAAAGGGTGTCATTTATATTTTATTTAATTTTAATTTCAGTTTTATTATTATTATTATTATTATTATTATTATTATTATTATTATTATTATTATTATTATTATTATTATTCTGTAGACAAATATAACGGCAAAAGAGTGATAAACTGTCATATTTTGATTCAGTAGATTGACTTTGACCACGTTTATATATTTTAAGCCGCATAAAGAATGCCACCATTATTTAAATTAGTGTTATTTTATATTATTTCTCATTGATTTTTTAGCCTCCGATGCTATTTCTTTCAGACAAGCTAAAAAGTGTCGTGTCGAAAATTGTGGCCCACTTTTACTTACCTATCATACGTTGTATAGGGTAAATCTTGCAATCGTTTTGAAAATCGAAAAAAAAATTTTTTTGACGGATTTACACGTTTCAGATACTGGAGATTCCGAAAAACATATTTGTCGAAAAAAAAATGAAGTCTGTCTGTCTGTAAACGCTCTATCTCACGAACAAATGGAGATAGAGACTTAAAATTTTGTATGTACTTAGTAAGTAAGAATAGGACGAAGTCTATTTAATATCAGTAACCTCGATTATCCGGAACTTTTTTTTTTTTTTTTTTTTTTTTTTTTTTTGACTTTTGAAAAATTTGTTCTAATGAAATGTGTATAAAAATTTTTGATTTTATTTATTTATTATTTATTTATTTATTTATTTATTTAAGGAAAGGACGTAAAAGGCAATAAAATAACACAAATTTTGCATCAAGAACGAAGTCGGTCGGATTAATAGTTGCCGAGATATTTGTAATCCTGTTTTCCACATTCTTCGATTCTTCATGACCCTGTATTTTCTTCAAATTTCAATTCAAAGATATGTTTTAATGGGAAATGAGACGCTTAATCTGACGCAGTAAACTGTTAGTTAATATGATTATTGTTTTTGGAGTTATAAGAATGTTTCTTTTTACGCAATCCTGTACTACTTGTGCAGTTTGATGTTTTACATAATTTGTCGAAATGGGTTCATCAGCAATTCATTAATGGAGCATTACTATGTATATTAAGAATATTTAAATATACGTTTAAATTTTGTTTTGGAATTGCAATGCATTTTATAAATAGTTTTCACATATTTTATTTTCACATAATATATAATGCATATCCATGATGGGTAAGTATTACGGTGGCCCCCAACGACTAGTTTCGTATTCTGGCCGTTAAAACGAGACATTCATACAATTTTATTGTTAAAATGCATTTCCTTTTTCCCAGAGTCTATAAAAAAGCGTTTAAACTAAAGAAAAAATCCGTTTTTCATGAATCTAGTCAATGAAGAAGTAGCACGTCAAATTGTATCTCTTTATTATTCCGCAATTCCAATGTCTCAGAGAGAAATTGCTAATCAGTGGGGTATTTCACGCCATTCTGTTTGCTATTATATTGATAAACACAAGAAAAATGAAGTTAGTTCATGACATTCTAAACGGGATCGCCCTTCTAAAAGACCTCTATCTATTTTTATTTTTTTTTCTTAATCGGAGGCGAAATTGAATTCTGCAATGGCAGAATCTACATTCAACTTGTTTCTTATTTGTATTTTAAATAAAATCAGTAATAGTTTTTAATTTTATTTTTAGGGATTTTTTTTTTCATTTCTAATTAATATAAATATTTCAATTCTTAAACAAAGTTAGCTTAATATGCCGCACCAAACGAAAAATATATTCCAAATCGTAACCCTTTTGTCCAAAATAAAAGAACTTTACTTCATAAATTTATAACTAATATACACAGAACGATGTACTATGAACGAAAACCTTCCTTAAAATAATATGTGCCAACGGTAGTTTCGTAAAAATCCCGCAAGTAAAATGGAGGAATTAGCGGAAAACTCGAAATTTCCGTTTGTATTTCATATATATAAGTAGATTAGCCTAATTGCCAACATTCGTAAAAAGTTAGCGAGAACCATGCTTTTATCATATTATTCACAATTATATCAGGAAGTGAGTGGAAAGTAGATTACAAATTTAACATTTGTTGAAAAAAAAATTGTTTTAGATTTGACTGTTAGACTTTATCTTTAATGTAATCTACTCCCTTAAAAAAAACATGGAATAAAAACATATTTGTCAGTTTAACTCCAAAGCTATGACAGTTGGTTTTAACATGATTAATTTCTTATTCCTCTGATAATTTTTAGATTCTAATCTATCTTCTAAGGCTATTCACTCATTATTTATGGTTCAGTGCGTTTCTTCCACCCCCTCTAGTCGTCTAGTGTTGAAATATTTTATCAAAATATTTAACGAGTGGTATTTGTCCTGGTAACTTTTTAGAATTTATTTATGAAATTGATATACATTGCTGAGGTTTACTACAAGTTAAATGATCTATAATAGAAAAAAATTCATATTTACAGGGATACACAAAAGATTTCAGATACTGCACTGTATCCGATATATTGTATATTTTTAAAATTTTGTCACAGTATGAACGCACCTCTTTTTCTACGCCTAACGTGCAATTTCCAACTTTTTTAAAACATATTTTATTTCCTTGTCAAATATTTCGATATAAAATGAAATAGGTCAAACCTCTCATTCGTGGGGAGCCTTAACTTATTATTTTTCCATGTTTAAAACCAATTATTTCTCAAATTTATAATGTGGTATGTACACTTATGCCGCAATTGTTTTTTAAAACTGATTGTATATTCAATAAAATGATATATCGAATTTCCTTCTGGGTTCAATATTAAAAAAATGAAAAATCATAAAACCAAAATACTCAGATTACTTAAAGATGTTTTTTATTAATAAAACCTAGTACTTTCGAGCATGTCATGCTCATCATCAGGGTTAAAACAACAAAAGAGTAAAAGTCGAAGGCTGAGTTCTTTTATACGAAGTGGACTGATCCAAAGACAACGTAAAAAAAGGGGGGGGGGAGTCGGAATGTTCCAAATTTGATAGAAAGGGGGGGGGATTCAAGTTATTTTGAGCAGATTGTACCATATTCTTGGAATATCGTACGACAAAGTATCGTTACAAGTATTGTTTTATTAATAAAAAACACCTTTAAGCAATCTGAGTATTTTTGGTTTTATGTATAAATAAGGTGAATTAAAGGATTCGACACATGTGATATGTTATATCATTTTAATCTTATGAAAAATCATTTTTTAAAAATTGTATCAACCCTTCCTATCTCCCCCACATTTATTTTTGGTATACAGTCGAACCTCGTTAACATGAACCTCAAAATTTTGTTCGTGTTAACAGTAATTCATGTTATAATTATGAATTCTTTGTATTCGTTTTTATAAGGGACTGTAAAAACAATTTATGTTAAAAGTAATTCATGCTAAGCGTGTTCATGTTAACAAGGTTTGACTGTATTTAATAGCGGACGTAATTAAGACTATTTTACATCTATTTGTATTTACCGAAACAGCCCTTTGTCACATTTTTCGCTGCTACCGTATCAGGAAATGAGCAAAAAGTCGGCTACAAACTTAACTTTTGTAGAAAAAAGAATTGTTTTAGAATTGACTGTTTTACTTATCTTCAACGTGATCTACTCCCTTAAACAACATCGAATGAAACATATTTGTCAATTTAACTCCAAAGCTATTACAGTTAGTTTTAACATGATTAATTTCTTATTCCTCTGATAATTTTTAGATTCTAATCTGTCTTCTAAGGCTATTTACTCATTATTTATGATTCAGTGCTTTTCTTCCCGCACCCGCCCCCGCTTTTGTCGTCTAATGTTGAAATATTTTATCAAAATATTTAACGAGGGGTATTTGCCCTGATAACTTTTTAGAATTTATTTAAATATTTTTAGTGAGGCATTAAGAATACACGTTTTAATCCGTTTTATGTATTCAAATTCCTCAATGTATGATATGGAAATCATTTAGTTGCACTTGAAATTAATGATATGTGTTGAATCATAAATTCGTCTGGACATCGCTTCCGTATTCACTAGAATATTTTGAGTGTAACTACTCTTCAAAACAAAGCCATAAAGTTTTGTGATAAACAAATTTGACAGTTACATTTTTCTAATTTTTAGACTATAAACAAATTTGACAGGTACATTTTCCTAATTTTTAGACTATAAACAAATTTGACAGTTACATTTTTCAAATTTTTAGTGTGTAAACTAATTTGATAATTAGATTTTTACATTATTCTGTCTATAATAGAAGAAAGTATTCAAATCGATTTTCTTTCTACTTCCAGTTTTAGCTTTTTTTACACATTTTTAGGACTTAGATATTCCGAAAAACAATGTTTTTGCAAAAAGTTTGTTTATTCGTGTGTTCTCTTCGTATCACATAAAAGTATATGAAGTTATATATAGAATTTAAACTAATTTCATATATATGTTTTTGGCTACAATACGTATAATATTTAACACTTATTTAAATATTTTTAATGAATCATTAAAAATATTTCAATATCATGTACACGTTTTAATTCATTTTATGTATTCCAATTTCTCAATGTATGAAATGGAAATTCTTTAGTTGCTCTTGATATAAATGATAAGTGCTGAATTATACATTTTCGTCTGGACAAATCAACCCGTCGCTTCCGTATTCACTAGAATGTTTTGAATGCAACTACTGTTCAATAAAACCATAATGTTTTTTGATAAACAAATTTGACAGTTACATTTTTCTAATTTTTAGAGCATAAACAAATTTGACAGTTACATTTTTCTAATTTTTTGTGTGTAAACAAATTTTGCAGTTACATTTTAAAAAAATTTAGTGTGTAAACTAATTTGATAGTTAGATTTTTGCATTATTCTTTTTATAATAGAAGGAAATATTGAAATCAATTTTTTTTCTACTTCCGATTTTCCGGGGATTTATATGTAGGACTCCTGAAAGACAATGTTTTTACAAAATTTTTGTCTATTCGTGGTCCGTCTTTGTGTATGTGTTTAATATTCGTATAATTAAAAAATGTATGCAGTTATGCATAGAATTGGAACAAATTTCATATAATTAAGTCAGCCGGAAGGTTCAGTCGTATGCTATTATTCCACGCCCACTTTTTTAAAAATTCAGATTTCTTCATTGGCACGCCCTTTTTTGGAATGATAAAATTCACATACAGTCGACTCTCGTTAATTCGAAATCAGATAATTCGAATTTTTTCTTAGAACTAAACACGAAGTCCCGAAATTTTCAATGGCAGAATAATGTTAAACTTTTTCATTAATTCGAACTCATTTCCTCTTGAAATCGTTTAATTCGAACTAACGAAAATTCCGATTTTTCATTCTTCCTTTCTTTCTCCAGGATTTCATATCATTTGAACAACTTTCTTTCTTTGATTTTTGTGAAAATTGTTCCGAACGAGTATACATATAATCCAATGTATTTGATATCCACTTTCTAAGTGCCCCGTCTGTCCATTAGTGAGGCTTTAAATTTTTCTTTCGTTGTGCTTGTTTCTAATTCCTTAATTAGTTTATGTATTTATACATTCTAATTTAATATTAAGTCATATTCTGATTATAACAAACATAATAAATAAAAAAAAAAAACACTATAACATTAATTCCTTTGTAATAATACCACATTAAGCATGTTCTCATTTCATACTTTCCATAATTCGAACTTCGGATAATTCGAACATTTCTTGTGGTCCGGACGAGTTCGAATTAACGAGAGCCGACTGTATTACGTTTCACATTAAGGTGAAAACAGTGGGAATTTCACTGTTTCAAAAGAGTTGTGTCAATGAAGAAATGTGAATTTTTAAAAAGTAGGCGTGGAATAACAGCATACGGCAGAATTTTTCCGGCATTCGGAAAGCATTTCTTTAACATTTTGCCCCCAAAGTTAAAAATATAAAATTTCGTTAAAATTTTCTGGTGAGAATCTTACTTATTAGGAAGGATAAAATGTATTCCACCGCCCTTCAAGGTGTTAAACCGTTTTATGTATTGAAGTTCTTTAACCCTTTATCTATACCGCATTATGAATTCATGAAAATTTTACATTCTAAAGCATTTTATGTAAATTGTTTAAGCTAAATTAGAAGATTTACGTAATAATTTAATAAATTTTTGAAGAATTTTTGAAGGATTAATTTACAGGAACTTTGTGCAATATTTATAACCCTACTCAAATCTTTTATTTTTAACTATCTCTCTCCCTCAGCGCCAAGAAAGCTGAAAAGATGCAAAAGGCAAAAGAAATCATCATTTAAGGGTGTATTCGAAAAAAGTTTTTCCACCTTCAACAGCTCGAAATTTTCCGATACAATTTCAGACACATTTTCAAAAGTAGGACCATGAAACTTGCTGAGGGGATTCTTGAAGGGACGCATGATAGGTGCCGTGTGAAGTCTTTTTACGAATTTGATTTATGAACAATTACCTGATCAGTATGACCCTTTTTTTCGTTCACAGATATCTCGCTTCGGAAAAATCGGTTCGAAATGCCGTTTTTGATTGCTTTTTTTGCAATATTTTCTGCATTTATCAAAGAATCGGCAATTACGGCACCTTGTGTACTTTCCAAAGAAGAGGTTTTGAAAGTTTGGTGCATTTGAGAGCAAAAATGAATTCAAAAATAAATCGGAAAATAAGCAGTTTGAATCGAAATACACCCTTAAAAAATATTTTTGTTTTGTGTAATCAAAAATGCTTTTGGAACAAGATGAAGTAATGTATCTGCAACTCATTCTAAACAGTATTGTAACTAACTGGCGTATTAATAATTTTTTTATGATAAGTTATTTTAATGGTACTTATAAGTACCGTCGGTAGATAAAGGGTTAAATAAGACAAATATTACTTTACGAAAATCCTTATAACAGGTGAAAATCCCGTGAAAATCCCTGAAGAGTACGAATCCTGATATTCACTAGAGTGTTTTGAGTGTAAATGCTTTACTAAACAAAACGATAAAATTTTGTGTATAAACAAATTGGACAGTTAGATTTTTTACATTATTCTATCTTTAATAGAAGTAAGTAGTGAAATCGAAAATTTTTTCGACTTCCCGTTTTCGATGTATTTATGCGTTTTACTGGTCAAAGTTCCTGAAATAGCACGTTTTTATAAAATATCTTTTTGTCCGTATGTGCGTGTGTCTTTTTATATCAACTAAAATTATATGAAATCTATATATATATAAGAAAGTCTGGATTTCGTATTAATCACAGCACAAAAAAATCTGCCGAACCTAAAATCTTGAAAATTGGGGTAAAAATACTTCTGATAACATCGAGTGCCGCTAAGAAAGGATTTTTGAAAATTCCACCCCTAAGGGGGTTAAAAAAAGGAACCAACTTTTAAAAAATTCCTTAAAAATCGGCTTTTGTAGTTATTTTTCAACTGAAAACAATTTTAGTGTATTTTTTCATGCTGAATCGAATGGTACCAAGCAAATTCTTTTAAGCTCAGTAGTTCGCGAGATACATCACATTTTCCTGATTTGGCGGTGTCTTCAGCGTAAAAACCTGAAATTTTCAATCCTTATCTATATATATGTAAAAGAAAGTCTGGATTTCGTATTAATCACAGCACAAAAAAAATCTGCCGAACCTAAAATCTTGAAAATTGGGGTAAAAATGCTTCTGATAACATCGAGTGCCATTAAGAAGGGATTTTTGAAAATTCCACCCCTAAGGGGGTTAAAAAAAGGAACGAACTTTAAAAAAATTCCTTAAAAATCGGATTTTGTAGTTATTTTTCAACTGATAACATATTTTAGTGTATTTTTTCATGCTGAATCGAATGGTACCAAGCAAACTCTTTTAAGTTCAGTACTTCGCGAGATACATAACATTTTCCGTATTTGGCGGTGTCTTCGTCGCAAAAACCTGAAATTTTCAATCCTTATCTACAGCTCATATTCAAAATATTAGAATAATTGAGAAAAAGTAATAAGAAAAAATTATTTGTCATTTATTTATTTTTTATACTAAGTAAATGCAATTAAATTTCTTATAAATTAAATCTGGAATGTTTAGATAAGATTTTAACATTTATAAAATATAAAATACAGCACAATAAATTAGGTATACAGCTTCCTTAAACACACCAGAATATTAGAATAAAATTTAGATTGGTTCAAAATATTAGAATATTTTATTTTACGCAACAATATTACCTTATGAATATGAAGTAAATGGTAATTAATATTTTGTAGCTTTCATAACAGCGTACAATCGATCTTGCATACTATATACAAGGTGTTTACAAACATTTCTATCAATATTAGACCAAATAGACTTTATACGTGCCACTAACTCAGTTTTACTTGAAGGAGGATTTTCTTGAAGTTTTTTCTTCATTATACACCATAAGTTTTCGATGGGATTAAGATCTGGTGAATTTGGTGACCAAGGAAGTACCTTAATGTTGCGTTGGCGGAACCAATTCTTAGTTGACACCGAGGTATGCGGGGACGCTAAATCTTGTTGAAAGATGAAATCATCTTCAAATAAATCTTCTGATGATGGAATCATGTAATATTCTAAAATTTCTTGATATATCAGAGAGTTAATCTTTTCGTAGACGATGCATAACTTTCCAGGTCCTTCTGCACTCATACAACCCCAAACCATGACACTAGCAGCAAATTTTACGGAACGTTTAAGGCATTCTTTATCAAATGCTTCTTGCTTCATTCTCCAAACTCGAATACCTTGATTACCATATGAAACACAAAACATACTTTCATCACTAAATAATATATTTTTCCAATCTTCATTGCTCCATAAACGTCTTGATTTACACCAATTCAATCTTATACGCTTTTGTCTTGCAGTCATGAGAGGTTTTGTTTTCGGTACACGAGATTCAAATTTAAATTTATGGAGACGTCTTAATGTTGTCGATGTAGAAACTTCAACTCCTTCTTCTTTCCATTTTCGGTGCAAGAATCGCACACTTATAAAACGGTTTTTCTTAACTATACGCTTCAGTTTCCTGTCATCTCTAGCAGATGTTTTTGGTTTTCGGCCACCATTTGGGCGATTATTTTGAAATTTTCCAATTTTTGAATATTGTGTTAGTATTTTACTAACGCTCGATTGCGAACAATGTAAATAATTCGCTATAAAACATTGATTTTTACCGTGCCGATACAAATCAACCATACGAAGTTTAGTAGATTCAGGAATATCACTCTCACGGCCCATTTTAAGACGAATAAGAAACAAACTGCAAAAAAGAATACTGATTTTAAATAAAATAGTCTGAATTTAATCAATGATGCCACCAGTTAAGAATTGGTAATAATTAAAGGAGAATTAATGTGAAATATTCTAATATTTTGAACCACTTGAATAAATCACTACATAGTATAAAACAAAGTTGATTTTTCTGTCCCTATATCCCTATGTACGCTTAAATCTTTAAAACTACGCAACGGATTTTGATGCGGTTTTTTTCAATAGATAGAGTGATTCAAGAGGAAGGTTTATATGTATAATAACAACCATTAAATAGTGGAGATATACTGTTATTTTTGAGGTTTTTAATGTGATGTCGTAAATAATTTCATTTTTTCCGCTTATACATTGCAAACGCAGGCAGAACCCTACAAGATTTAACAAAATAATGTACTAATTTTTGTACCCATTGAAAAGGTCTACAGAAAACCCCGCGATGGTGAACGTTGTGTATAAAGACTTCCTGTAATTGTTGTCACTATCACTACATAGTATAAAACAAAGTCGCTTTTTCTGTCCCTATATCCCTATGTACGCTTATATCTTTAAAACTACGCAACGGGTTTTGATGCGGTTTTTTTCAATAGATAGAGTGATTCAAGAGGAAGGTTTATATGTATAATAACACCCATTAAATAGTGGAGTAATACTGTTATTTTTGAGGTTTTTAATGTGATGTCGTAAATAATTTCATTTTTTCCGCTTATACATTGTAAACGCAGGCAGAACCCTACAAGATAGACCTTTTTAATGTATACAATAATTAGTACATCACTACATAGTATAAAACAAAGTCGCTTTTTCTGTCCCTATATCCCTATGTACGCTTAAATCTTTAAAACAACGCAACGGGTTTTGAGGCGGTTTTTTTCAATAGATAGAGTGATTCAAGAGGAAGGTTTATATGTATAATAACATCCATTAAATAGTGGAGTAATACTGTTATTTTTGAGGTTTTTAATGTGATGTCGTAAATAATTTCATTTTTTCCGCTTATACATTGCAAACGCAGGCAGAACCCTACAAGATTTATCAAAATAATGTACGAATTATTGTATACATTAAAAAGGTCTACAGAAAACCCCGCGATGGTGAACGTTGTGTATAAAGACATCCTGTAATTGTTGTCACTATCACTACATAGTATAAAGCAAAGTCGCTTTTTCTGTCCCTATATCCCTATGTACGCTTAAATCTTTAAAACTACGCAACGGATTTTGATGCGGTTTTTTTTCAATAGATAGAGTGATTCAAGAGGAAGGTTTATATGTATAATAACATCCATTAAATAGTGGAGTAATACTGTTGTTTTTGAGGTTTTGAATGTGATGTCGTAAATAATTTCATTTTTTCCGCTTATACATTGCAAACGCAGGCTGAACATGATTTATCAAAATAATGTACTAATTATTGTACACATTAAAAAGGTCTACAGAAAACCCCGCGATGGTGAACGTTGTGTATAAAGACATCCTGTAATTGTTGTAAAAATAAAATAAATAGGTAAAAATTTAAAAAGTAAAAATGTAGTGTACGAATTACAAATAAATAAAAAATAATACTAATATCCGAATTTTCTTTTATAAGTTTACACTTTTTTAATAACTCCACCCACAAAGAAGAGAGTATGAGTATGTGTGTAAAAATTTATAACTTGAATTTTTTTTAATACCCGTACAAAGCCTGGGCGGGCTGTTATAATCTATATCCATAAAACAAAGTCGTGTTAGTTATACCATCTATAACTTAAGAACGGATGGATCGATTTTCATGAAACTTTGTATGGAGTTATCTGGCACTTTAGATTAACATACAGGCTACTTTTTACCCGACTACTTAAAAGGAGAGTAATGGTTTTAGTAGTTGAATTTAATGGGATGAAGTGGTAGTAACAATTTGCGGTGTCAGTAGTGACACGGGACTACCCGAAGCAAAGCGAGGGCGGGCCGCTAGTATTCTAATATTTTGACTTTTCAAAATAATTTTTTTTGCAATTAATCTTTTCAAAAATGATATTAAATTTAAGGTAACAAGTAAGTTTAATCAACAATAAGTTCTTAATCACTACATAGTATAAAGCAAAGTCGCTTTTTCTGTCCCTATATCCCTATGTACGCTTAAATCTTTAAAACTACGCAACGGATTTTGATGCGGTTTTTTTTCAATAGATAGAGTGATTCAAGAGGAAGGTTTATATGTATAATAACATCCATTAAATAGTGGAGTAATACTGTTGTTTTTGAGGTTTTGAATGTGATGTCGTAAATAATTTCATTTTTTCCGCTTATACATTGCAAACGCAGGCTGAACATGATTTATCAAAATAATGTACTAATTATTGTACACATTAAAAAGGTCTACAGAAAACCCCGCGATGGTGAACGTTGTGTATAAAGACATCCTGTAATTGTTGTAAAAATAAAATAAATAGGTAAAAATTTAAAAAGTAAAAATGTAGTGTACGAATTACAAATAAATAAAAAATAATACTAATATCCGAATTTTCTTTTATAAGTTTACACTTTTTTAATAACTCCACCCACAAAGAAGAGAGTATGAGTATGTGTGTAAAAATTTATAACTTGAATTTTTTTTAATACCCGTACAAAGCCTGGGCGGGCTGTTATAATCTATATCCATAAAACAAAGTCGTGTTAGTTATACCATCTATAACTTAAGAACGGATGGATCGATTTTCATGAAACTTTGTATGGAGTTATCTGGCACTTTAGATTAACATACAGGCTACTTTTTACCCGACTACTTAAAAGGAGAGTAATGGTTTTAGTAGTTGAATTTAATGGGATGAAGTGGTAGTAACAATTTGCGGTGTCAGTAGTGACACGGGACTACCCGAAGCAAAGCGAGGGCGGGCCGCTAGTATTCTAATATTTTGACTTTTCAAAATAATTTTTTTTGCAATTAATCTTTTCAAAAATGATATTAAATTTAAGGTAACAAGTAAGTTTAATCAACAATAAGTTCTTAATCACTACATAGTATAAAGCAAAGTCGCTTTTTCTGTCCCTATATCCCTATGTACGCTTAAATCTTTAAAACTACGCAACGGATTTTGATGCGGTTTTTTTTCAATAGATAGAGTGATTCAAGAGGAAGGTTTATATGTATAATAACATCCATTAAATAGTGGAGTAATACTGTTGTTTTTGAGGTTTTGAATGTGATGTCGTAAATAATTTCATTTTTTCCGCTTATACATTGCAAACGCAGGCTGAACATGATTTATCAAAATAATGTACTAATTATTGTACACATTAAAAAGGTCTACAGAAAACCCCGCGATGGTGAACGTTGTGTATAAAGACATCCTGTAATTGTTGTAAAAATAAAATAAATAGGTAAAAATTTAAAAAGTAAAAATGTAGTGTACGAATTACAAATAAATAAAAAATAATACTAATATCCGAATTTTCTTTTATAAGTTTACACTTTTTTAATAACTCCACCCACAAAGAAGAGAGTATGAGTATGTGTGTAAAAATTTATAACTTGAATTTTTTTTAATACCCGTACAAAGCCTGGGCGGGCTGTTATAATCTATATCCATAAAACAAAGTCGTGTTAGTTATACCATCTATAACTTAAGAACGGATGGATCGATTTTTATGAAACTTTGTATGGAGTTATCTGGCACTTTAGATTAACATACAGGCTACTTTTTACCCGACTACTTAAAAGGAGAGTAATGGTTTTAGTAGTTGAATTTAATGGGATGAAGTGGTAGTAACAATTTGCGGTGTCAGTAGTGACACGGGACTACCCGAAGCAAAGCGAGGGCGGGCCGCTAGTATTCTAATATTTTGACTTTTCAAAATAATTTTTTTTGCAATTAATCTTTTCAAAAATGATATTAAATTTAAGGTAACAAGTAAGTTTAATCAACAATAAGTTCTTAATAAAAATATCGTTTGCATATTTTCATTAAAAGACATTAAATTACCAAACGATATTTTCAATTTCTAAAAAAAAGGTAATTATTCTAATATTTTGAATATGAGCTGTATATATATAAAAGAAAGTCTGGATTTCGTATTAATCACAGCACAAAAAATTCTGCCGAACCTAAAATCTTGAAAATTGGGATAAAAATACTTCTGATAACATCGAGAGCCGCTAAGATGGGATTTTTGAAAATTCCACCCCTAAGGGGGTTAAAAAAACGAACTTTTAAAAAATTCCTTAAAAATCGGCTTTTGTACTTATTTGTCAACTGATAACGTATTTTAGTGTATTTTTTCATGCTGAATCGAATGGTTTCAAGCAAATTCTGTTAAGTTCAGTAGTTCGCGAGATACATCACATTTTCCTGATTTGGCGGTATCTTCGGCGCAAAAACCTGAAATTTTCAATCCTTATCTATATTTATAAAAGAAAGTCTGGAATTTGTATTAATGACAGCACAAAAAAATTTATTGAACCGATAATTTTGAAAGAGAGTTCTACAATCAGGTTAACATGATTATGTAAACTATATTTAATTATCTCAATATATACAAAACGCAAAGTGAAATTTCATTGCGGCCGCTTATAACTTAAGTTCTACTAGATAGATTTTAATGGATTTTACATTGTTAGTTGGATAATTTTTCAGAAATTTTGTAACAAATGAATATAGCATTCTACGTTGTTTAATTGAATACTTAGGAAATGTTTTTTGTCAGAGGAACCCAATTACAAATTTTGGCTTTATTTTAAAAGTTCCGCTGAATGAGTTTTTATGTGATTAAAATTGTTAACTTGTTGAGCACTACATCATTCATTAGTGACTAACATTGAACTTTCCGTTTAGATGACTGATTTTTCACCGATGACAGACAGTCTAAAGTACGATATAAAACTAAAAATTACTATGATATAAAAATTTCGTTTGATTCAAAATTTCTTTAAAAAAAAAAAAAACTGACCAGCTTAGCGGGCGAAGGTTGCTACTCATCTATATAATAAAAGCCTAAGTCATGTGACTGTCATCAACATTTCCGGGCTTACCCACTTCACTCTTTATATGCTTTGCAGCCAATTTCATGTTAACCAGCGGAGGTGATAAGTCGCCAAATTATTGTACAGATCATTGCTATTATAAGCGCATTTGGCTGTCATCAACAGTTTGTCGTGATGGTCACTTCGCTTTTAATAGACCAAGCGGCCAGTTTTAATCAAAATTATTTTTCCGGATAAAGCTGTATAAAAGTTATACTTTTATAAAGATCGCTTGAAAAAAGATAATATTTGAGAGATGAATTACATTGAAATACATGTATTTTTTGAGATTACTTCAGTGAAATTTAAATTAACTTCCTAAAATCTGTTTCCACCAACGTAAACAAAAAAGATTCATTCTCTAATAATTGAAAAAAAAAATAATTTATGGAGGTAATAATTCATATAGCAAGTTCTCCAACTATCAATCTTGCCATGCAAAAATAATTCGAGCATGGCAAGCATCCAAACAAACTTTAGTTTCATTCTGCTAAGTGAAATACTATACAACTCAAGTATCAAAACATTTTTTCGACAAAATGACATGTAAATAAGTCAATTCACATAATATTTAATATACAATTAAATGATTGGTATTAAACGAACGAGCCTTTTACAGAAAAAGTCAATGAACAAATCCTAAGACCTGAAGACCAAACTGATCGCCAGGGCACTAGTTATGTATAAAATTTAAACAAATTTCATAATTTTATTGGCTTTGATATATGAGGACCCCAGAAGCCAAGGGGTATAAGTGACAAAATTGAAAAAAATAAACTAAATACACAGACGACCTAAAAATATGCTTTTTTCATTTCAGATGAAGAAATATCAGTGATTTTCTTATTATTTGCTGAGTTATAGAGACAAACCACCACTTTTTTCGAAAAACAAACAATATTGATTAATTATACATTTAAAGAAAATTGTACTTTATTTTTAAACAGTTATTGAAATAAGGGTTCAAAGACCAGAATGCAACAAGCAGAAATTTCCTATTTCAATTCACTCAATTGGTATTGATGTTCCAATTTAACATCAATTATCTTTAAACTCAATTTACTCCAAATCGACATTTTGTCACTTGTACCCCTTGGCTTCTGGGGTCCTCATATATAGTCCACACCGATTATAATATACCTGGAGTATACCGTGCTTTCGCTTATAACGTACTGAGATGCTTGGTCCCGAATAAATGCTATGTAAATTATTACTTACAACTTCGGCTATAACGAACTATGAAAAATCCTTAATCTGGTTATAACTTACTTTTTAGACTTGAATTAAAAATAAAATTTGGGTGTTAACCCTGCATTTTTTGTTTGCAAATCGATGAACTGTCATGGACGTTTATTCCAATGAGTTCTATTAAAGCAGGGTTTAGTTTTTTCTTCAAATCTTCTCCTTCAAGAGCAATTATTACCCCTTTTTCTCCAACCGCTTGTGGTTATTGACAAAAGGACGGGGAGACTCAACAATGGAAAAAAGCGAAAATGGATTTTAAAGAAAGATTTACGTCTTTCAACCGAAGTAATAAATGAAAACCACCGCGAAAACACAAAAAAGGTCACCAACAGTTGAACAACATGTCTGTTTAGATCTTTAAGGGTGTATTCGAAAAAACGCTTTTCCACCTTCAACAGCTCGATACAATTTCAGGCACATTTTTAAAAGTAGAAACATGAAACTTGCTGAGGGGATTCTTGAAAGGACCTATGAGGTGCCGTGTGATGTCTTTTTACGCTCAATTCAGTAGAATTTGAGTTATAAACAATCATCTTATCAGTATGACCCTTTTTTCGTTCACAAGTCTCCCGCTTGGGAAAAATCGGTTCGAAATGCCGTTTTTGATTGCTTTTATTGCAATATTTTCTGCATTTATCAAAGAATCGACAATCACGGCACCTTGAGTACTTTCCAAATAAGAGATTTTGAAAGTTTTGTGTATTTGATAGCAAAAATGAATTCAAAAATAAATCGGAAAATAAGCAGTTTGAATCGAAATACACACTTAAGGCTCTGCTGCGATGAAACTCCCCTGTCGCAAAATCCCATGTTAGTGTATGGGAAAACTTTGATGAGCGATACACATTATCTAATATAATTATCATAATACCATTTTCACCACCATAAAATAGAAAACAGATGCCGATGATATGCTTTTTTAGAAATTGTCTACATAAATTTTAAGTACATAAAAAATCCTTATAAACTTTGAAACCCATTTGATTAAATTTTACCATATTTTTAAAGGTACTTAAAATTTATGAAGAAAAATTTTTAAAAACACACATCATCGGCGTCCGACGTCTACTTTCTGATGGTGAAAACGGTATTTAAATAATTATATTAGTTAAGGAATCATTTCGATTCACGGTTTTCCTATAGGTTAAACATAGGATGTCGCGATCGGACAGTTTCACTGCACCGGAACCTTAAGATCTACACTGTGAAAAAAAATTCAAGAGGTTACTAAAAATTTCTTAGTAAACTTGTATTCCACAGATATTTTTAGGAACCATTACAAACTTTTTTTGCAAGTGAAACAAACATTTCTTTTGTAAACTGAACAAAAGAATTTTTTGTATAACTAACTTAAAACTTTTTAGTATGAGCCACCAATCAAATTTTAGTAATAACTCCAAAATTATCTTTAGTAACCATTAAGTGTGCCCGAAGGGCAGGAGCTTCCTTCGAGCTGCACCCAGTGGGTAAAAAGAGAGACTTCTGAAACGGAAGATTTTCGGTAAAGCCGTAATAGATGGCAGCACCAAACATAGCTACCTACTCTATTTTGACATGTTTCTAAAGGGGAGGGAAAGTTCAGAGATCATTACCCATAGTAACTGCTACGACAGGATTTTCATAATCCCTTTATTTACATTAGATGCTTATTTGGCGACTGCCAGCATCGAACCCAGGTACTTTCAGCCTGGAGTTCGGTGCTATGACCACTAAGCTATCAGGGCCACGCCGAGTGAGTTTTAGTAATAGCTATTAAAAATGTAAAACTATTAACTCTATTCGTTGCTGACTTTTTTCTAGTAATTCTTACAGATTCCTTGTAACCGAGTAAGATTACTAAAAATTTTTTAGTAATTACAAGGATTACTAGAATTTTTTTAGTAGATCGACACTTTTTTTTACAGTGTATATAAACGTAAACTTCCGGGGTTTTTGTGGTATTGAGGCGGTGTCTTTCATTTTAAACTGCTTTCATGCATCGGGTGATCCAAAAGTTAGGACGAACTTTAAAAATGAATAATTCGAAAACGAATCAAGATACAAAGATACGGTTTGCACCGAACGGATGGAGAAGAAACTGGGTTTTGTGTAACAACGAAAAAAAAAATTGTTTTGTTGGTGACCAATAAATGGCGCTATAGTGTTTTATTGCACCAAAAGATGATTTACAAATTAAAAAAAATTGAAAACTTACAAGTCAGCTTAATTACTGTCAATTAGTACTACAGTAAATGTTCAATGTACTGTCCATCATTCATAAGTGCAGCTGTGAGACTAAGCATCACACAATTCACAGCATTTAGTAGCATTTCTTGCGTTATGCACTGTAAAAAATATCCGTTAATATACACAAACTTTTCCGTAAAATTTTACGGAATAGTTTCATTTTTCCGAAAAAACAGAAGAATTTTCGTATTTGACATTTTGAAATCACAAATCCCGTTAAAACACGGAAGTGTTTCATCAATTTTCCGAAAACAGTAGTGTGTTGTGGTGTCATCTACCAGGAAAATAAAAACATTATACCGAGATGATGTTTTTTAAACAATTTGCTAAAACATTTCTCTATTTCATTCTGTTTTAATAATAAAAAGCTAACGTATTTTTAAAATATTAAGAAAATAATAAAAATAAAAAAATAAAATTTTATTAATTCTTTTTAAATTTGAAATGGCTGAAAGGGAATGTTGATTATGATTTTAAAATAATGTTTAATTTATTTATATCATGTATATTTTTTTAAAGTGCGTAGAATATTTTGAAAAAAGTGGGAAAAAATTCTACTTTTAATTTTAATATATATATTTTTTAATTTATTCAAATTAAGAAGTTCGCACATAAAATTAAAAATATATCTAAATATATTACCGAAATTATTATAATTTTGGCGATTACATAAGTTGTAAAAAATCAATAACTGAAATTTATTTTTATAAATCATTGTAATTATCTTTATTGAGTTTACCTTAGATCGTCATAAAATAATTTGTTAAAATGCACGTTTTTTTTTTCTTTTTTCTTTCTTTCAGTATGTTAGTAATTTTTAAATAAATAAATATCAATAATATTACAATAGAATTTTAAAACTTTTCCAAAAAAGAAGGAAACAAAACTCTTAATAAATTCTTTCACGCATGTAATATTTTAAAGACTAATTTTTATATACATATACAGCTAAAATTATTAAGCTAAATATTCGAAGTTATGGAAAGAAAATCTGTAAAATATTTAGAATTTTCCATTCAATAGAAAAATATTATCTCTACAAAAATAAGTCTGATTTCAAAATCTTATCTTTACTTTATGAAATGCATCTGAAATAACTAAGGATATTTGAAAGGGTGGTTTGAATAATCTTGGTGTAATGGTTTTACACTGCACGCTACGACAGAAGTGGTCCCGGATTCAAACCCCAAGGAAGGTAAGTCACATATCTTCACTGTTGTTTAAATTAAATGTAGATAATGTGTTAACGGGTCTTAGAAAAGTAAAGAATAAAAATCACAAAAATGTTAGTTTGTCCTTTAAAAATTCTTTCAACTTTTCAAACGAAAATTTTTACATAAGAAAATATTTAAAAAAAACGGAACTATTTCTGGAATTTACGGAATTTTTTCCGTTAAAAAACGGAAGTAGTACTGGCGTCTAGATTACCAGTACTATTTCCGTTTTTTAACGAAACATTTTTTTACAGAGTGGCAGACACATTTTTGCGGATGGCATTTTTCAGTGCAGCTAGTGATGCCGTTGTTCGCCAACAGAACTATATTTTTTCATTACCGCACAAAACCTGGTTTCTTTTACATCCGTTTGGTGCAAACCGTATCTTTGTATCTTGATTCGTTTTCGAATTATTCATTTTTAAAGTTCGTCCTCACTTTTGGATCACCCGGTATTATGAAGCATCATTCTGTATCTGTACTACTAAAGATGGAAAAGATACTAATCTTTTCCATCCATTTGTTGAATCTCTCCAATATTTTGTTATCAAACACAAACTGTTGGAGAAGGAAGGAATAATAATACTTAAAGGAAAGTAAAAAAAGCTTATAAACTTTACCTTAATCGCTTTCCATGGAAAAGACATGCATCCTAACTTGACATATGAAAATGTAAATTTTACAGTATCATGTAATCAAAGAAAACAACAAAAAGTATCACATTTTCTTGTAAAATAAATATGCAGAGCTGCCAAGTGTCCGGCTTTTTTGAACACCAGTATTTTAACACAGAAAATATTGTTTTATTTTATTGAAACACTTCGGCGATTTAAAAGAACAACATTTTCTTTAAAATAAAACTGGTGTTCAGAAAAGCTGGAGACTTATTTTGATAAACTTGTAAAATTTCTATTTTAAATCTCTGTTATTGCGTGTGCTTATAATGCGCCTTTTTTCTTTGATATTTTACTTTGAATTTTATGGGTTATTGCTTACAATATACTTCGGTTATAGCGTACCCTATTTTCACGGCCCTTAACCCCTTCGCGACGGAAGTCTTTTACGAAATTTTTAATGCTTTATCCCCGGTTTTTAAAAACAGAAATTTGTGTCTTATTAAAGCGAGGAAAAGTTGATATTTATTTAAACTATAATTCATTTCTGTACTTATTTTCTAAATTTCTTTTTTCTGTGGACACCAGCCACGTTTATACAACTTAATGGCTCCGATTGCTTTGAAAAACACAGTACCTCGATATCCTGGATGTTAAGTTGCTCAGCAACAAGGAAGTCCAAGTAATAGACTACATTGTTCCATTGTTCCGATTAAATAAGGCAAGTTTTACTGGTGGTGATAAACGCGAATTCTTAAGCCTTTTTGCGGCACGTATACGTGTCGCTCGTATGTACTCGTATATGCTCGTATATAAAAATACGTTATAACTGGTGTGGAATATATAAATAACTTTATAGAATTCATTTAAATATTTTAAGTGATGCATTAACATTTACAAGCTTTAATCCATTTTATGTATTCAAGTTCCTTAATGAATGTAATAAAAATCCATTTGTTGCACTTGAAATGAGTGGTAAGACCTGAATTATACACTTGCCTGGACAAATCAGTACACCGCTTCCGTATTTACTAGAATGTTTTCAGTGCAACAAAACAAAATCATAACACTTTATCGTAAACAAATTTGACAGTTATATTACAGTAGAACCTCGATCCATCGTTTTTCAAAGGATTCGAGAAAAAACCGATGAAACCGGGAAAACGATCAATGCGGATTAACTTCAAAACACGAAAAAACGCCGTGATTATGCATTACTGATGCATGCAATGTATACAGTATACTAATAAATGCTAATTAATTGCTTACGAAACTGTAAAAAAAATGCATTGAAATTATAGAAAATTGATGTTTGTTTTAAGAAATTAATAATTTTCTTTGGTTTTTCATTTATTACGTTTAAATAAAAAATGAATACAACATTTTTTTGGTCAATTTCTATCATTTCAAATGCATATATGAAAGTTCATGCAGTTTAAAATCCCGTAATTGCATCAGACTTGGCACTGGTGGCTCAGCTTCATGGACATGAACGTTATTCTCTATTTCTTCGCCATTATTTTCCTTTTTTGCATTATCACATATTTCTCCTATGTTTAGGGTACCACATGTCGGAACATCTTGATAAATGGAAACATAATCGCATCCTCTACAATATAAACCGCTCTTCATCTGCATTATTGTCGCCATCATACAATACAACCAGCACCAAAGAGTTATTTTAGTTATTTAGTTATATATTTAAAAAATATTAGAGTTATTTAGTTATATATTTAAAAAATATATAATTCTAGTTTGTATGTCATATGGATTCGCATGACTTTAAATTTCATCATATTAAATTTTTTCAGGGTTTGAACAATTAAACATAGCAGTTGAGTGCATGTGCATCAATCGCAAATAATAAGTTGTGTTTGAACAATTAAACGATAGCAGTTGTGTGCATGTTCATCAATGGCAAATAATAAGTTGTGTTTGAACAATTAAACGATAGCAGTTGTGCGCATGTTCATCAATCGCAAATAATAAGTTGTGTTTGAACAGTTAAACGATAGCAGTTGTGTGCATGTTCATGAATGGCAAATAATAAGTTGTGTTTGAACAATTAAACGATAGCAGTTGTGTGCATGTTCATCAATCGCAAATAATAAGTTGTGTTTGAACAGTTAAACGATAGCAGTTGTGTGCATGTTCATCAATGGCAAATAATAAGTTATGTTTAAATAATTAAACGATAGCAGTTTTGCGCATGTTCATGAATGGCAAATAATAAATTGTGTTTGAACAGTTAAACGATAGAATTTCTGCTCATGTTCATCAATTACAAATAATAATTTAATGAGAACAATTCACGCCTACTTATTTCAAGATACACACTCTCTTCGCAAAGATTTTATGAGTGATTTCACTTTAAAATCAATGCTCAAAGAAAAATGCAGAAAGTTACAATTTTGTAAACGGTAAAATAAGAAGACAAAAATTCAAATTATCACATGTATTTTTAATGACTTACATGATGACTTACTTTATGATATTTTACTTCAAAAAGTTGATTTCGAAGAATTAAACGATACCAGTTGCATACATGTTCAACACTTACAAGTAATAATTCAACGAAAGAATGCTTATGCCGATTTATTTCGAAATACACACCCACTTGGTAGCGATTTTACGTCTGATTTTACTTTAAACTCAATGCCCAAAGAAAAGTGTTGAAAGCTCTAATTTCCCAAACGTCAAAATAAGAATAAAATGGTAGAAATCCAAATTATTGATAGGTGTCGAAAACTAATATGCATTAGTTTCTTCTATGAGACATGATTTTTAAGGCTATTTTTTTTTCTTTTACTATCTAAACCATCATTGGTATATGTATTTTTAATGACTAAAAAAAGTAGTTTCAATCAACATTTACACGCTTTCATGTATACTAAAATACGAAGACAGAAATCTAAATTACTGATTGATAGGTGTTAAAATCTAATACAATTTTAGCCTCCCCTTTATATAATCCTAGATTTAAAAATATCTTTCATTTCTCTAACAAAAATAAACAAGTTTATTTTCTTTTGTTATTATTCAGTTATTATTGGTTATTTTTACTTATGACTTGCAATAAACATAGACTGGGAGGTGGCAGCACAGGCAATCACTTCCATCGAGTCCATGGATAAAAATCTAGGAGTAGTTAAATCTTCAATCGCATATTAAAACGCAATCGGTCTGCCAAGTCATATCTTGGTGGAAAATACCTAAAAACCCGATTTTAATAATTGAGTCGTAGTTTACTATTGTGCTTTAATGAATCTAAAAGTATGAAAATATGGAGGATTGGGAGCAGGAAAATATAATGGTAACCCTATGGATCAACTGCTAAAATCGGGTTTTTAGGTGTTTTTCATCAATATAAGACTTGGCAGACCGATTGCGTTTTAATAAGGGAATCAATATTTAACTAATTCTAGATTTTCATCCGTGAATTCGATGAAGTGATTTTCTGTGCTGCCGCCTTCCGATCCAACACCTTTAACTGCAACACTTTTTTATTTTTTCAGGGCGATTTTTCACCTCAAGAAATTGAATTCGAACAATTAAACGATGGCAGTTGCGTGCATGTTCATCAATTACAAATAATAGTTCCAAGAAAACAATTCACGCCTTCTTTGAAATACACGCCCTCTTAGCAACGATTTTGCGCCGGATTTCACTTTAAATTCAATGGCTCCGAGAAAAATGGGGAAAGCTACAATTTCATAAACGTCAAAATACGAAGACAGAAATCCAAATTATTGATAGGTGTTGAAAACTAATACGCGTTTAGCTTCTTCTACGGAACTGGATTTAAAAAACGACCATTCTTTCAGGCTACATTTAACATCCGGTCCTATACGAAACAGATATGCATAACGTAACTTGATACCCCATCCAGAAATGATTCAAAGCTTGCAATGTCTTTCTTTACTGCTTCCGGCCAGACCCTACGGCCAATTTGAAGACAATCTATCAAAATCAGGCACCCTCGCTCTTTTTTTTTTTTTTTTTTCGTCTACCCACGACTCTAATTTTTATTTCGAGTTTCTGCCTAAGGGTTGCTAGCTGTTCAACAGAATTGAGTTACTCTAGATGGGAAAGAACTAAAATTGACATTTGATCGAAAGAAACGCTGAGAATTATCAGTTCCCAGGAAGGTTGACTCTCCACTATTGGCACAATGTAACTTGTTAAACGAAGATGGATGTTAAACGGAAGATGACAAGACATTAGAAATCTTTATTGAAAACGGCCCTCAAAAACTTATAATCTCGCAGGTGTTAACTCATATTTTAATATCTAAAGAAAGATCACTAATTTATTTTTAATCTAGAATGTAGTATGTATACAGAGCTGCCCACTTCTACTCCTTTTTAAATTATATAAACATGTTTGGCACCGCAAAAATCTTTTAGCAAAATGTATGCCAAATCTATTCAGTGTGATGTATTATAGTATACATTGTCAATTATTAAAGAAAATTTCTGATTCTAATGTGTTTATCTGACCTTAAATAGGCGTAGAGGTTGGTAGCCATATGTAATAATTTTGTATCAAATTTTTATCTCAAGTCCATTATAAGAAAGTCCACTGAAATTTATATGCGTAAAGGGTTTGTTTGCAATGATACTGTTTCTTTTATTGTTCCTAAGTTATGATTAGCGTTAATAATTAAATTCCTTCTGGAAAGTTTTTCACAGGTGTTAACTCAAATTTTAATATCTAAAGAAAGATTGTTAATTTAGGTATAATCTAGAATGTAGTATGTACATAGTTTTGTATCAAATTTTTATCGTAAGTCCATTATAAGAAAGTCCATTGAAATTTATGCGTGTAAAAGGTTTGTTTGCAATGATACTGTTTCTTTTATTATTCCTAAGTTATGATTAAAGTTAATAATTAAATTCCTTGTGGAAAGTTTTAATAAGAGGAATCACACTGGAAAATAATTTTAGATCAGAGTCTGTTATTAACCCATTACCGCCATAATTATTTTCTTCCTTAAAATTTAAATTTTTGATTTTCCGCCACTTTTAAAAGAAGGGTAATTTTTATCTTCTTTTATCAAGGATCGTTTCTCGTGAGGCAAAGTATATACAGTCGACTCTCGTTAATTCGAACTCGTCGGGACCACAAGAAATGTTCGAATTATCCGAAGTTCGAATTATGGAAAGTATGAAATGAGAACATGCTTAATGTGGTATTATTACAAAGGAATTAATGTTATAATGGCTTTTTTTTAATTTATTATGTCTGTTATCATCAGAATATGACTTAATATTAAATTCGAATGTATAAATACATAAAGTAATTAAAAGATTAGAAACAAATGCAATGGAAGAAAAATTTGAAGCTTCACTGATGGACAGACGGGACACTTAGAAAGTGGGTATCAAATGCATGGGATTATATGTATACTCGTTCGGAACAATTTTCACAAAAATCAAAGAAAGGAAGTTATTCAAATGATCTAAAATCCGTGAGAAAGAAAGGAAGAATTAAAAATCGGAATTCTCGTTAGTTCGAATTAAACCATGTCAGGAGAAAATGAGTTCGAATAAATGAAAAAGTTTAACGTTATTCTGACATTGAAAATTTCGGGACTTCATGTTGAGTTCGAATTAAGCGAAGATTCGAATTATCCGATTTCGAATTAACGAGAGTCGACTGTATTTCTCTTTATGTGTACTGATATAAAAAGAGCTTTCTGGGCACTAAGTCTAGTGATAAAAAAATATGCCACAGGGCGTTAATGGGTTAATTTAATGTTTTACTGTAGAACCAGTGGCGCAGCCAAGGGGGTGGTTTTGGGATTAAAACCCCTCCCAGATCTAAGAAAAATAACTGTAATTGCCGCTTATATGAATCAAAACCAAGCTTAATATTTAAACGTTTTGGCGTACTTCGGAATCCGCCGCTTTATTGAAGCAGATTTTATTTAATAAAATGATTCAATTAAATGGCAAAAATTCTTCTTAAAACTGTGAAATTGCATATTACATGGATTAGTACTGTAAAAATTGGTTATTTGAACTAAATCACTTTCCTGGACGTATTATGCTAAAAGAATGATGATTTCCAGTCACACAGATACTCTTTGAGTTGAAATATTATACAGTGAATATTCTGATTAGTACTGATTCTATTAACCGGAGATACAAATAACCAGCAAACACCTTTATCAGAAACTCAAAACCTTCGACAGAAGGTTCTGGGTTGCGCCACTGAGTAGAACAATGGAGTTATGAATTAAAAGGAGGAGACATATAGTCTATTGTCTATCAGTGGCGAGTGAAGTAACTGAGTTGGTTGTCACAATATGACGGCTGTTTCATTTAATCAGATTTACAGTTTCTCATTACCGTCTGTAAAATCTCCCACCAGTAAACTTAACTAGAAAATTTCGTCTTATTTTAGAGCCTTATTGACAAAAAAAAAATCTTTGACAAATGTGGTAAAAAATTTGTATTTCTTTTAACTGGTGTCAGTTTGGCGAGGTGTTGTAATCTTTTTACTGACATAGTTTTGGTTGTCACAATGGGGCGGATCTATTATCACAGAAGTAAACTGTTACCAGTAAAAGTAAATATTAGTTTTTGTAATTCTTTTTAATTGAAGATTGCTGTTAAAGAGTCGTTTGAATAAAGAGAATTTTACTGCATAATTTTATTGGTTAAAATTCGACGCGGTAGTAATGAATGCCTGCGAAAGCGGTTACAGTTGAAGCTTCACCGTTTTAAGGATATGTCAGTTCCTCTTCCTTAATAGTTCCATGAGTAGAACGCGTGTTTTTGTTCACATCTCGTTGTTGCGTGTCATTTGTAGTGACCGTGAGACAATTTAAATTTTTTATTTGTGTTATTATTACGGTTCTTATCTGATATTGAACCGAAACAAGTCTAAAATTATTTGTTTGGGTCTAATCGACCCATAACTATTAATTGTTTTATATGATTCGAATCAGAACTTTTTTTATAAAGAAATTTAAATAACAGATTCAGGGCTACCAGTCAATTAAATATATTAAAATGTTTGAAATAATAATTCTGGTGTGGAATGTTTTTATCAAGATTAAGCAAAATTTGAACAGGGTAGGAAGGTTAAACACTAAACCATCAAATGAAATTATTTTTCATTACAAAAACTTTTCAACTGAACAAAATTTCATATTTAGCATTCTAATTTTCCAATTTATCAGATATTTTACTTAGCATTTAGTAATTTTTATATAATTAAAGCGTTATAACTAAAAAGTGAACTTGTCATTTCTCATCGCAAACACCTTTTAACGGAACAGGATTTCATACTTTGCATTCTAATTGCCTAATTTACCAGACATTTTTCAGGACAAACAGTAATTTCTATATAAATTATGTGCAATAACTTCATATAAAATTGTTGTTTTTTTATTTCAAAAACCTTTTAACTGAATAGAATTTTATGTTTTCTATTCTAATTCTTTAATTTACCAGACATTTTTCTTGACAAGCAATCTCTATACAAATTAAACATTATAGAAATATAGTGTTTAGTTAAATTTAGTTTATTTATTTATTTTGTTTAATTATATAATATTTTAATTAATGTTTAATTACATAATTTAATTAATGGTATACCATCAATTAAAATTGTTGTTTTTCATTACAAAAACTTTTAACTGAACAGAACTTCATATTTAGCGTTTTAATTCTCTAATTAACTAGATATTTTACTTGAAAAATAGTAATTTCTTTACAATTTAAGCGTTATAATTAAAAAATAAAATTGTCATTTCTCATCGCAAAGACCTTTTAACTGAACAGGATTTCATACTTTGTATTCTAATTGTCTAATTTACCAGCCATTTTTCGGGACAAACAGTAGTTACTATACCAATTAAGTGCAATAATTTCAAATAACGTTGTTGTTTTTTATTTCAAAAACCTTTTAACTGAACAGGATTTCACATTTTACATTCTAATTGCCTAATTTACTTGGCATTTTTCTTGTTCATGATTTTCTTTACAAATCACTGATCCGTAAGCATTCAAGGTGATTGTATCAAAAGTGTATAGTTTCGGAATTTCATATTGTTGCACATGTAATTATAAACCTTTTACAATTCAAGAATTCCAGGTGAGTGTCCTGAAAAAAAATTATTATGCGATTCTGGTAAACCTTGATTCCAATCTTGATCTAAAAGATTCGGTTCGCTGAAAAATTCTAAATATATCTCTCAAGTTTATGTTTGAATTCAAAACACTCTATTTTAAGCAACGATTCATGAGTAATTTCCCAGATTATGCCAACATTTAGCTCTGTTTCACTATGCATGTACTTGTCAAGTTAAATTTATACACCATATTGTTGAATTTCCTGGAATATCAATCATATAGTTGTCCTTTGTGATTCAATATTCAGATTTTTTTTGTTAAACAAAGTATCCACAATGTTCCTTATAAAATTTTAAATTTAATGTAGATTTTCAAGTGTATTCAACATGTGGTCATGTGATCTCTTTATGAACTCTTAACAAATGACTGTGATTAAAATCATAAATAAATGCTTATTCATCCTACGTGTAATTTCCCTTTTGAATTTTTAATGTAATTCCTAAAAAAAACGACAGTAATTTGACGCTCATGTTGAATTTAATAATATGTTCAACAAATTCTTGTATTTTTTTTGTCACTGAATAATATTTTTTTTCTGCTGGTCCTTTAGCATGAGTGTCTTTGCTTATGAATCTTTCAGATATTTAAAATGAGATACAAAGTTTAAAATTGTTCTGCAGATAATTTTGTCTTTCATTAATGCAAGAATATACAGGAAATTACTTTATTATCACTTTGTACAAAACGTGCGGTTGATAAAAATCAAAGTAGCTACTTAATCTATCTATGTGTTCTGAATTATTTTTATATTTAATATTATACTATTCAACAAGTACTTGTAAGATTTTGTCAATGAATGAATAATATTTTATCTGCTGGTTTTTCAGTGTAGGGGTTTGTACTTATGAATCTTTCAAATATTTAAAACGAGTTGTAAATTTTTACCACTGCACTGCAAAGGTTAATTTAATGTTGAATGTATTATTTGATGCTAATGCAAGTATGTTTCGTAAATAATTTTATTATCAACTTGCGGACAATATGCTAACAAGTGTCATTGATAATAATCAAAATTATTTTTTTATTTAAACTAAGTTACTAAATTGATTTTTCTTTTCACAATATATTCAAGAAACACCAATGTTTGTTTTTCTTTTATCTCTGAATAATAGTGTATGCGTTGCTTTTTGCCATTTAATGTGAGTGTACATATTTATGTATCTTTCAAAGATTTAAACCGAGTTGTAAATGTTTACAATCGCGAAGTAAAATTTTAAATTTAATGTAGAGTCTATTTTATATTAATAGAAATATATTCAGTAATAATTCTATCATCAATTTGAGGAAGTTATACTAACATGAGCGCAGATGAAAAATTAAAATTGTTAGTATTTAATATAATGCATGTATTCTAAATTGATTTTGCTTTTAACAATGTATTCAAGGAACACCATGTTTGTTTTTCTTTTGCCACTAAATAATACTGTATGTATTTCCTTTTTTATTTTTAAGGTGAGTGTACATATTTATGAATCTTTCAAATATTAAAACTAGTTGTAAATGTTAATCTCGAAGTAAAACTTTATATTTAATGTGGAATACATTATCTTATATTAATACAAGTACATTCAGCAAATAATTCTATCATCAACTTGCGAACATTATACTAACTTATGTCGTTGATAAAAATCAAAATTGCTATTTAATCTAATGTATGTATTCTAAATTGATTTTGCTATTAACATTATATTCAAGTAACACGAATGTTTGCTTTTCTTTTCTCTCTGAGTAATACTGTATGTGTTGCTTTTTACTTTTCTAACGTATGAATACATACTTATGAATCTTTCAAATATTTAAAATGAGTTATAAATGTTTACAACCACGAAGAAAAATTTAAAATTTAATGTAGATGCATTATTTTATACTAGTAAATCTGCAGATCAGGAACCTTAACGTCAGCTTTGCACATTATTTTTTTTAAACACACTTTGGGTAATATTCAACTTCCTGAAAACTGTAATTTAAAATTTTCAAATTACGTAATTATTTATAAGAATAAAATAAGAATAAGAAGTTTTCAGTCATCAAAAACGTTAAATTAAAGATTTAGTTATGTTAGGATATTCTGAAATTTTCATGATCTATTATTTTTTTTTATTATAACATAGTAGATTTCTTCAGGGGGCGGAGCCCCCCTGAAACCGCCTGTAGTCTCAATAAATTTAAATTTGTAACTTTCTATCAATTTGCTAATGGTTATCGCATATCTTCTATTTCTTTATACATTTTCATTTAGAAGGATAAGTAACAGTTTTAATAAGCATTTTTCATTATCCTCATACTTCTACTTACCTGCCCACCACAAACACCTAAATCTGATGTATCAGGAACTTTTGAAAGTGTAAACTCAGTAATCTGGGGTTTTACAATTTTGTCTCCGAAAAAAAAGAAGTTTTGATTGCATTTTGTGGCAGGTATCGCAGACAGACAGAAGAACAGACTGACAGACGGAAAACAATAAATTTTGTGTCGCCAAAATAAGCCTTCACTGAAATTTTGGCAATGACGTCATTATTCATGAGTTATTGCTATGCATGTTTCTTGTATTTTTAACGACTACTATAAAATACCTGTTTTATTTCAATTATGACGTTATATTTTACAAAGTGAAATACTTGTTAAAAATATAATTCTTTTTTATTTTACTTACATCTAATTATGTCCCCATTTTTGTCAGAAAAATTCTTATTAACGAAACAAATATCCGCGTTTAATGTTTAACAAAAAGTACTATATCCAATTTTATTTTAATTCTGACGTCATATTTATTTATTTATTCTTAGTTTAATTTTTCGCAAAGAAATTGTTCAGTTGAAACTTATTGCCGTTGAAAAATTAATATTCCAGGATTTGATTTTTTTGGCAACGATAAAGGAAATTGGTTAAATTTTATCTAAAAAATCGCTATTGATTCTGTATGAAAAAGAAGGAAATTTTGAATTATTAAGGAAAATATTTGAATAAAATTAATAAAACATAGCCTATGTTTTTTTCTGGGTTATGTTATATTTATACGCAAAGATACAAAGACATTAATTAATTCACCAGTTTTGATGTTAACTTCATTTAAATTTTCGTACACGCATTCAAATTTATAACATTATAAAAATAAGGATTAGGATGAATGGTTGCTTAGCAACCATTAAGAGAAAATAAAGAAAATGAAATAAATACATTTGAAATAAGTAAATCTCTAAAACAAATCAGTTTATATTATTGGAACACATTTATAAAAAATCTCCAAAATTTACAGTAATAATTTTAAAAATCTGACAAATGCGTAGACAAAATTTCAAAACAATACGAATAATTTAACTGGTAAATTTCAGTATCCATTTATCATTGAATTCCATTAATGAAATGTGTCATTTTCTCTCAAGAAAAAAAAATTGAAAATCATGGGATTTGCCCTAGAAAAGCATTATTGTGCAAAATAAAATATTCTATATTTTCCGAATGAATGAATCAAATCTAACAAAAAACTATACAGCTTAATTCCAGTGCCTCACTAACATACCCATTTAATTTCAAGCCAATCGGATGCTTTTTGCGTCAGTTATCGCGGAACAGACAGACAGACAGACAGACAGACTGACAGACAGAAACAAAAAAATTTCGTGTCTCCAAAGTAAGCCTTCACTAACGTTTCGGCAATTAATCTTATATGCAAGTATATTCAGCGAATAATTCTTTCATCAATTTGCGAACATAATACTAATTTGTGCCGTTGATAAGAATCAAAATTGTTAGTATTTAATCTAATGTATGTATTCTAAATTAGTTTTGCTTTTAACATTATATTTAAAGAGTGCGAATATTTGTTTTTCATTTGTCAATTTAATAATACTATAAGTGTTTACATTTTGCTTTTTAATGTGAGTGTACATACTTATGAATATTTCACATGTTTAAAGCGAGTTGCAAATGTTTGCAATTACAAAGTAAAGTTTTAAATTTAATGTAGAATGCATTATCTTATATTAATGCAAGTATATTCAACAAATAATGCTATCATCAATTTACGAACAGTATACTAACAAGTGTCATTGATAAAAATCGAAATTGTTACTTAATCTAATGTACAGTGGCGGTCAAAAGTTTCCGGCCACCAAAATTTTTCAGTTAATTTGTAAACATACCCATATGAAGAGGAATCTCAAAGCGATACTTATACATTTCATTGACATATTAGTTAGGAACTTACTTATAGAAGAACGTGTAAATATCAATAAATTTAATTTACAAAATTAAATATAAAAGAAAACGCATGTTTTCAAAAGTTCCCGGCCACCTTCACAAGTTTGTAAAAAAGTGGTATTGTAATAAAAAATTACAGTGATCAACAACATTTACAAATACTATTTTATCGTATTACTATTTTATTAGCTTTAGTAATAAGTCCTGTGGTGCAGAAACGTGACATTCATACAATCAACGGTTAAAGATCGTTTATGGTACGTGTTTTCCACATTTCTTGCAATTTTGGTGAAATTTCGACTGAGTTGGAATATTTATAGTTCTGCAGACTTTTGCCAACTTCTTTCCAAAGATTTTCTATTGGATTAACGTTGGGCGTTTGGGCTAACCATTTCAAATACGAAATTTTTTGTGCGAAAACCATTGCTTATCGAGGCTTGCATACATTATTTATGTCGTTATCATGTTACGAAAAATAGTTGCGACTAAGTTTTTTTCTCTAATAAGGCAGAAAATGGTCTTGCAAGATATCCTTATACATTGTATCATTCATCTGGCTGTGGATTTCAAAAAATGAACCGACACTTTCTGAAGAAAATACTCCTCACGGCATAACATGTCCTCCGACATGCTTCATTGTAGGAATAACATAGGCCGAATCATATCTTTTGTTGTTAGGTCATCGTATGTAGTGTCTGCCATCACTACCAAAAAAGTTTCAAATTCGATTAATGGAAAAATAGAACTTTTGTCCAGTTTTCACTTGACCAGACTTTGTGTTAATACTATATGCAATATTTTCATTCCGTAAATCGCAGTATATTGCAACGGAATTTTCATGCGGATTATCAATGGTTTTTCTCCTGATAATTCTGTCCACAGGAATAGTAATTTTCCGGGGTCTCCCGGACCTCTGAAAGTCCTGAAAGCCATGGCCATCTTTATATAATTTTTAAATATCGTTTACAGTCGATTTTACTGATCGATAACTCGAGAAGATTGGCCTTTTAGCGACAAACTAATCACTCATTTATGAACAATAATTGTTGAACTTTTCAAATTTGAATTCAAACTATGCTATACACGTTGATTCATTCATAAACACAACCAAAAAACACTTTTCGGATAGAAAAAAACTAAAGAATGATAAGTGGCCGGGAACTTTTGAGAACATGCGTTTTCTTTTATGCTTAATTTTGTCAATTAAATTTTTTGATATTTACACGTTCTTCTATAACTAAGTTCCTAACTAATATGTGAATAAAATGTATAAGTATCGGTTTGAGATTCCTCTTTATATGGGTATATTTACAAATAAACTGAAAACTTTTTGCTGTCCGAAAACTTTTGACCGCCACTGTATGTCGAAATAGCAAATAAAGCCTTTGTGCAAAAATGTTTAAAGATAGAAAACCAATGATTATAAATGCACAAATAATGTATGAAAAGGTGGCAAACAGCTTTTTCGAATCTACTATCGAGATTCTAGAATACGGGAATCTCAATAGTAGATTCGAAATAGCTGTTTGCTACCTTTTCATACATTATTTGTGCATTTATAATCGTTGGTTTTCTATCTCTAATGTATGTATTTTAAATTGATTTTGCTTTTCACAATATATTCAATAAACAACAGTGTTTGTTTTTCTTTTGTCTCTGAATAATACTGTATGGGTTGCTTTTTATTATCAACTTTGGGACAGTATACTAACAAGTATCGTCGATAAAAATCAAAATTGTTATTTAATCTAATGTTTGTATTCTAAACTGATTTTTCTTTTATTATTATATTTAGGGAACACCGATACATATTTTTCTTTTGCCACTGAATAATACAGTATGTGTTTGCTTTTAATGTGAGTATACATTCTTATGAATCTTTCAAATATTTAAAACAAGTTATAAATGTTTACAATCACAAAGTAAAATTTTGAATTTAATGTAGAATGCATTATCTTATATTAATGCTAGTATATCCAACAAATAATTCTATCGTCAATTTACAAACAATTCACTAACTTGTGCCATTCACAAAAATCAAAACGTTAGTATTTAATCTAATGTATGTATTCTAAATTCATTTTGCCTTTAACATTATATTCAAGGAGCACGAATATTTGTTTTCTTTTGTCACTAACTAATACTGTGCATGTTTGCTTTTTGTTTTTTTAATGTGGGTGCACATTCTTATAAATATTTCAAATATATTTTTTTTAAAGTTGCAAATGTTCACAATTATGAAATAAAATTTTAAATTTAATGTAGAATGTACTATTTTATGTTAATACAAATATATTCAGTAATATTTCTGTCATCAATTTGCGGACACTTTACTAACATGATCGCTAATAAAAAATCAAAATTGTTAGTATTTAATCTAACGCATATATTCTAAATTGATTTTGCTTTTCACAGTGTATTCAAGAAACACGAATATTTTTTTTTCTTTTGTCTCTAATTAATACTGTATGTGTTGCTTTTTGCTTTTTAATGTAAATGTACATGCTTATGAATCTTTCAGATGCTCTTTAAAACGACTTGTAAATGTTTACAATGGTGAAGCAAAATTTTAAATTCAATGTAGAATTTGCTATTTTATGTTAATACAAATATATTCAGTAATAATTCTATCATCAGTTTGTGGATATTTTACTAACATGATCGCTAATAAGAAATCAAAATTGTTAGTATTTAATCTAATGCATGTATTCTAAATTGATTTTGCTTTTCACAATATATTCAAGGAATGTTTTTCTTTTTTCCCTGAATAATATTGTAGTATGTGTTTTGCTTTTAAATTTTAAGGTGAGTGTACATACTTGTGAATCTTTCAAACATTGGAAACGAGTTGTAAATGTTTACAATCACGAAGTAAAATTTTAAATTTAATGTAGAATGCATTACCTTATATTAATACAAGTATATTCAACAAATATTTCTATCATTAATTTGCGACATTTTCCAAACATGATCGCTGATAAAAGTTCAAAATTGTTAGTATTTTATCTAATTATGCATTCTAAATTAATTTTGTTTTTAACGTTACATTCAAGGAGCAGGAAAATTTGCTTTTCTTTTGTCATTGAATAATATTGTATGTGTCGCTTTTTGCTCTTTAGTATGAGTGTAAATACTTATTAATCTTTCATATACTATTTAACACGAGTTGTAAATGCTTGCAATTGTGCTGTAAAACTTTAAATTTACTGTAGAATGTATTATTTTCTAATACTACAAGTTTATTCAGCAAATAATTCTATTATCAATTTCCGGAGATTATCTAATAAGTGTCGATGATAAAAATTAAAACTGTTATCTGATCTATGCATGTAATCTATTTTTTCTTAAATAGCGTATTCTACAAACACCAATGTGTGTTTTTCTTTCCAATTGAATAATATATTATGTGCTGCTTTTTATAATGAATGTACATACTTATGAATATTTCAGATATTTAAAATGAGTTGTAAGTGTTTACAACCTCGCTGTAAAATTTAAAAATTAATTTAGAATATATTATTTTATACGTATATTCTGCAAATGATTCTGTAATCACCTTGTGAACACTATGTTAACAAGTGTCGTTGTCTACCTTAAAATTGATATTTATTCTATACATGCATTCAGAATTGTTTTTATATTCAGTAATATTATAATCAACGAATACTTCTTTTTGACGATGGATAATATTTTAGCGGATACTTTTTAACTTGAATTAACTAAAACTCTACTTATAAATCTTAAAAAATAATAAAAATAAGCTATACATATTAAAACACTGAAAAAAAAAGGTTTTTTTTTTTTTTTTTTTTTTTTTTTTTTTTTTTTTTTTTTTTAAAAAGCACAATTGCTGTGAAATCCAATCCAATTCAACTACCACGCTGTGAAAGCGAATTCAAGCAAGAAAAGTAGTAAAAATTAATTGCAACCAAAAGTAAAATCATACAAACTGAATATTTCCAATTGAATGAAAAAAGGGCCCAGGGTGGTAATCGAATTCATATCTTTAGCTTACGGAGCTAAGGATATTTAAGCTATCTGTTTTTACCCATTTAAGCCTTTTCCGCTCAGATAATCTTATTAGTAATACTTTACCTACAGTTTCTTATGATGAGCTATGTACATGGCAGACCAGATGTTATCAATATCGTTATCATATGGTTATTAGGTTGCTTGATGCTTGCTAATTTTTTTTCTACTTTCTTTTATTTTAACAAGAAAAAAGTATTGGAATCATACTTTTTTTTTTTCGAAATCCGGTTTTCGACGGATTTACACGTTTTAGGTGTCAGAGAACCCGAAAACATGTTTTTACAAAATCTGTGTCTGTGTGTATGTGACAAAAATTTTGAATCTGTCTCAAGCACTAATGCACGGAATTTCACAAAACTTTAGATTATGTGAGACCTTGATTTGAACTTGATTTTATTAGTTTTTGGTGTATATCTCTCAACAGGTGGCGCTGCTATGCTGCATTATTTACAATTTCCCCAATAACCATATCTCAAGCACTAGTGGTTACTGACTAGATTTTTGTTTAAACCATCTAATCGGTGGCACTGCTATGCTGCATTTTTTCAGGAAGTATTAACATGCATAAGAAAGTTTTGGGATAATTGCCACATCTGACTAGTTTAATAAGATATTGAAAAAAACCGCTGTTTTTGTCACTGGATAGCATTTTATGTAAAGTTTTTTAACACGAAATTTTATGCATATGAGTCTTTCAGATATTTAAAACGTTTTGTAAATTTTTACAACTGTGCTTTAAAATTTTAACCTCTTCAGACCTGAGGTACACAAATGTGTATCGCTATTCTTTTCCTCATGAAAACTAAATTGTTCGAATTTTTTGCATTTTTACTTTACTAATATACAGCTGAATGTTTTTTGCTTTAAAACAAAATCAATAAATGCACTGATGAATAATGCTTCATAAAATAAATATTTTCTTTATCCAAGTTTTGAAAATACCTTCAAGACATTGTGGTCAAGAAAGTAAAAAATATTCAAGATTTTTTAACTTAAATGGCTTACAATAAAAAAATTTGAGTATTTTCTGATCATCTGCTTGTTTAAAGACCCTAATTTTGTTTCTGCGTAAACCTGTATTACTGATAGTTAAACTGATAGTTTAAAGGGATTAGTACTTTTGTATCCGTATTTGTAACCCTAAATTACCAGTCTCCTAAAGTACTGATTTCATAAAAATGATTCTTTCTGTCTTCTGTGGTGTCAATTATGCAAAAGCAATAAATATATATTTGTAGAGTTATTTTATGCTCAGGTCTGAAGAGGTTAAATTTAATGTAGAATGTACTATTTTACATTAATGCAAGTTTATTCAGAAATGACTCCATTATCACTGTGAACAACACTATATTAGCAAATGTCGTTGACTGAAATCTAAATTGTTATTTAACCTTTGCATGCTTTTTAAAATCGTTTTTACTTTTAATAGTAATATATTCAAAGAACACCAGTGTTTTTGTCACTGAATAATACCGTATTTACTCGTGTATAGGGCGCAAGCGTGTATAAGGCGCACCCCTACTTTACAAGTAAAAATGGCGATTTCTTAAAATCTCGTATGTAAGGCGCACCATAAATTTGATACGCTAATGAAGAATGACCAAATGAATTTCAGTAAAAAAAGTGGAAACAAACATTACACCAGACCAGAAAACAAGACGAAAATGCATTTTAAGACTTCGGGCTGTAAGAGAATGACGGAAAATAGGAATGAGTGACGGTAAAGGGAATTGCTAATTAGCATTTAGATAATGTCACTAGCTCTGTTGTATAAAAAACTGCAAGGAATGAAATAAATATGCAGTAATACTTTATTTAAGTATTACTGCCGAGTTTTAATATCTTCCGAGTTTTAATATCTTCTTCGAATAATTTCTTGTTTCATATACATATCGTTCGACTGCATCCAACAGTAAAAAATTATTCCGTGTATAAGGCGCACCTAGAAGTTTTCCCCTAATTTTTTGGAAAAAAAGTGCGCCTTATACACGAGTAAATACGGTATTTTATAAGTTACTTTTTAACGCGAATGTTTATTCTCACGAACCTTTCATATGTTTAAAACAAGCTGTAAATTTTTACAATTGCGTTATAAACTTGTCGTTGGGGGCCATCTCAATATCCATCATGGCTATGCATAGTATAAAATATGAAAAAAATACATGGGTAAACTATTTATAAAACTCACTGCGATTCCAAAATAAAATTTAAACGTATATTTAAATATTTTTAACACATAGTAATACTCTATTAATGAATTGCTGATGAATCAATTTCGACAAATTATATAACGCCAAACTACTCAAGTAATACTGAATTGCGTATCTCTATAACCCCAAAAATAATAATTACATTAACAAACAGTTTACTACGTCAAATTAAGCGTCTTAAATCCAATTAAAATATATCTTCAAATTAAAATGTGAATGAAATACAGAGTCATGAAAAATCAAAAAGTGTGGAAAATAGGATAACAAATATCTCAGCAACTAATTATCCGATCGACTTTGTTCTTTATGCAAAATTTGTATTATTTTATCGTCTTGTACATCCACTCCTTAAAATTAAATAAATCGAAAATTTTTATCTACCTTTCATGAGAACGAATATTTTGAGAGTCCGAAAAAATAGTTCCGGATAACCGAAGTTACTGATATTAAATAGGCTTCTTCCCATTCTTACATACTAAGTAAATACTAAATCTCAAATCTCTATCTCAATTTGTATGGGAGATAGAGCGTTTACAGACAGAGAGACACACAGACAGACGGACGGCAATATTTTTTTCTTTTTAAAATATGTCTTTTAGAATCTCCAGGGTCTAAAACATGTAAATCCGCCATTTTTTTTTTTTTTTTTTTTTTTTCGATTTTTAAAACTATTGCAAGATTTACCTTATACAACGTATGAAGAATAAATTTAAAAAAAAAAAGTTAATGTACAATGTATTCTTATGTTTACTAAATCTCTTTTACTTTTAATAGTACGAGGTGGAACCCGTCAAAATTCGACGAAAGAAAATCTTTAAGAAAGAACTGTTTCATTGATTTACAATAAATCAACATAATTAGTTACAGTAAAAAATATATCATATATTGTTCAGTCTAACTCTCAAACAAATATTATTTTAAGCTAAAATTAACAAAATATTATAAAACCCAAATTATTAAACAAAATAAAATTGAAATTCACCGGATTTTATAACAGACGATACTTTTGAAATAGTACGCGCATTTTAAATTTTTTTATTATTATTATTTATTTAATTTTAAGAGAAAATGGAGTGATTCTGTTGCCACAATTAAAAATTAGTATGAGAAATTATAAAAAAAAAATAATATTTCAAAATAAATTGAGATACAGCTTTGAAACAAATTGCATTTAAAAGTATATTTTTTTTCTCTATACGATGCTGTAAAATTAAAAAATGTACGATGTTTAGAAGTGTAAAATTTGCAGTACCGAAAATTGCAAAACCGAAATTGCATGGGAAAGTGTTGCGCATTTTAATTTCTATTTTTTTTTCTTTTCAATTTTAAGAGAAAATGGAGTGGTTCTGTTGCCACTATGACAAAATTGCTACCAAAAACTATAAAAAAATTAATATCTCAAAAACAAATTAAGATACAGCTTTCAAACAAATTACATTTATAAGCACATTTTTTTTTCTCTATACGACGGTGTAAAAATTTAAAATGTGTGACGTTTAGAAATGTAAAATTTGCAGTAGCGAAAATTGCAAAACTGAAATTTCAGGGGAAAGTGTTGCCAGTCGCAAAATGACGTATGCGTTACGCATAGATACGTTTAGTCTTTATAATATAACACCAATGCTTTTATCGCTGAATAACATAAAATATGTTGCTTTTTAACACGAATATTTATACTTAAGAATTTATCAAATATTTAAAAGAAATTGAAAATGTTTACAATTGCAACTCGTTAAATTTAAAGTTATTGTACAGTGTATTATTTTACACTAATGCAAGTATATTCAGCAAATTATTCTAATATCACTATGTGAACACTCTGATAAACATTTCCGTTGATTAAAATCTAAATTTCTGTTTAATCTATGCATGTTTTCTAAATCTTTTTAGGTGCGTTTGTAATTATGTAAATACGTAGCACCTATAGTTGTCATTGAGTCCATCCGTCAATCTGTCCGTCCGTCCGCATATAACAACGCAAAAACTATCCAACCGAAACGTTTGAAATTTTAAATAGATAATTATTACATAATTTTGTCGAGTCATTTCAAATTTTATGAAAATCAGATGCATAGGTCAATTACAGGACAATCAAAAGAATTCCATTACATTACAGTCGATGGGGGGGAAAGTTTCAAATGCATTTTAATCGTTTGAAATTTAAAATACATAGTTATTACATAAATTTGTCTAGTTATTTCAAATTTTATCAAAATCGGATGCATAGTACAATCACAGGGACAATCAAAAGTATTCCGTTACATTACAGTCAATGGGGAAAATTTTTTCAAATGCATTTTAATGGTGTTACACTCATTCGAACATAATGAAATATATATGCATCTATAAAACACATATTATAATATACATTTTGCATAATCTGTGGTGCAAAGAATATTTGTTACTGATTTACAAGGCCACACAAAAGTATTCCATTACATAATGGTATAGGGAGAACATTGTTTGGTGTGCATTTTAATTGTAATAAACTATTACAATTTTATGAGATTGTTATATGAGAATGATATTTTTAAAATTTCGTTATCGTACGAACGCACCTCATTTGCTACGCTTCACGTGCGATTTCCAACTTGTTTACTTTTAATGGTATACTCAAAGAACACCAAAATTTTTCTCACCGAATATAATTTTATACGCTGCTTTTTAAATGAATATTCATTCATATGAATGTTTCAGGTATTTAAAACGAGTTGCAAATTTTTATAATTGCGCTGTATAATTTCAAAGTTAATGTAGAATGTATTATTTTACATTAATGCAAGTATATTCAACAAATGATTTTATTATCACCGTGAACAGTATGTTAACAGTTGTCGTTGATGAATATCTAAATTGTTATTTAACTTGTGTATGCTTTTAAAATCTTTTTACTTTTAATAGTAATATATTCAAAAAACAGCAGTGTTTTTATCACTGAATAGCATTTTCTCTATAATGCTATTTAACACGACTGTTTATGTATATGATTCTTTCAGATATTAAAAAAAATTTGGACGATGAAATTTTCATGTTAAGATGGATTTAATTAAAATAAATTTCGCATTTTTCGCCAATTTAAAGGTTTATAGTATTTTTTACAATTATTTAAATAAATTACTTGTATAATATTTTATTTATTTTTTTATTTTTATTTTTATTTTATTTTTATTTTTAGCTTTATTTTTATTTATTTATTAATTTATTTTATTATTACTATTTTGCTGTTGTTGTTTATTAAACATGTCTTTGCCTTAAAACTTATTTTTTAATATGTTTCTCAAATAGTTCTAATAATTGAAAGGGGGATTCAAAATGATTTTAATTATTAACGAAAACAAAATGCTTAAAATGGGATTTTGGAATATATTTAGGTGTTATTTCAAAATAAAATACTCTTGTTATTTTTTTTATGCTGCCAACTATTGGGAAAACATGAAACGTATGTAAACATTATATTAACAATTGTCGTTGATTAAAATAAAAATTGCCATTTAACCTAAGCATGCTTTCTAAATCTTAATTCTAAATCTAAATTCTTTTGATAGTACAAGAATGTCTGTGTATTCATCACTGAATAGTATTTTTTATAATGCTTTTTAACACGAAAGTTTATTCAAGTAATTCTTTCAGGTATTAAAAAAAAATAAATTTTTATAATTGCGGGGTAAAATTTTAAACTTAATGTAGAATGAATTTTTTACATTAATGTAATTATATTCAGCAAATGATTCCGTTATCCCTATGTGAAAATAATATATTAACAATTGTTATTGATAAAAATCAAAATTTCTATGATAGCTATGTATGCTATCTTTCCCCCCCCCTTTATTTTAATAGAATAATTCAAAGAACAGCACCATTGGTTTTGTCAGCAAATAACACTTTGTCTAATGCTTTTTAACATAAATATACACGTATGAATCCATGAATGTACACATATAACACATATGGAGCTTCCAGATATTTAATTATTGTTGTAAATTTAATATATTAATGTTGTAAGTTTTTACAATCGCGCTGTAAAATTTTTAAGTTAAAATGCAATACATTATTTTACATTGAGGGACTGTTCAGCAAATGATTTATTATCACTGAGTGAACATTGTGTTAATAACTGTCATTGATTATAATCAAAATTGCTTTATGCTTTCTTATTTACTTATTTATTTTTACTTTCTTCTATCTTCAATAGAAAAAAGTACTGTAATCGAAATTTTTTTCGATTTCCGGTTTTTGACGGATTTACACGTTTTAGGGGTCAAGGATTCCAAAAAATATGTTTTTACGAAATCTCTGTCTGTCCGTGTGCCTGTATGTCTGTGCGTATGCGTGTGTGCATGTCTGTGTATATGTCTGTGTGTGTGTCCGTATGTCGTCATTCTACCATCAAAAAGTGCATGAAGATATGCATAGAACTGAACCAAAATTTTTGTGAATGTTTTTTGCTGTGGCAAGCAGGTCCTTCTTCAATTTTGAAATTTTCCATCGGAAGGGGGCACTGAAATCGCGATTTTTGGGCCATTTTCAATATTGTACCGACCAAACGTGTATGAATTTATGCATCGAATTGAACCAAATTTTTTGTGAAAGTGTATGGCTATGGTTAGTTGGTCCTCCCTGAATTAAAAAAAAAAAAACCCTCCGGAAGGGGGGGGGGGGTGTTGCATTCACGATGTTTGTTCCATTTTCAATATTGTACCGACCAAAAGTGTATGAAGTTATGCATCTAATTGAACCAAATTTTTTGTGTAAATGTTTGGCTATTGTTAGTTGGTCCTCCCTGAATTAGAAAAAAATCCGCCGGAAGGGGACGCTGCAATAGCGATTTTTGTGCCATTTTCAATATTGCACCACCTAAAAGTGTATGAAGTTATGCCTAAAACTGAGCTAAAATTTTTGTGCATGATTATTTTTTAGTATGGCAAGTAGGTCCTCCCTGAATTTGAAAAAAAAAAAAAATCTGCCTATCATTCTATTGTCATCGGCTCGTGCAGAGACGGAAACTTGTTTTTACTCCAATTAATTGACTGAAGGAGAAATTTAAGATGAAAATAAAAGTTGGTATAGTATTGAATTAAAATTATTAAAGAATTAACATGAGTAACTATTTTTTTAAATATTAATATGTACGTATGAAATAGAAGAAAGTTTTGGGATTGGCACATCCAACTAGTTTTATGGTATATTGAAAAATCACCAGTGTGTTTGTCGCTGAATAGCATCTTATGTAATGCTTTTTAACACGAATGTTTATACATATAAGTCTTTCAGATATTTTAAATGGTTTTAATTTTTTACAATTGGGCTGTAAAAATTTAAAGTTAATGTCGAATGTATTTCACATTAATGCAAGTATATTCAGTAAATGACTCTATTATCACTCTTTGAGCAATATGTCAACAACTGTCATTGATAAAAATCTAAATTGCTTTTAACCCGTATATGCTTCTAAAATCTTTTTTTTTTTTCACTTTTAATAGTATATTTAAAGTAAGCCAGTGTTTTACAGATATTTAAAACGAATTGTAAAATTTTACAATTACGCTGCATAATTCTAATGTTAATTTAGAAGGTATTATTTTACATTAATGCAAGTATATTCAGCCAAAGAATTTATTATCACGTTGTGAACACAGTAGCACTGTCGTTGATAAAAATCAGAATTCATTATTTCGGAAATTGGTTTTGAAATTGGGGCAAGTCTACTTTGCAAAAAACTAAATACAAATTAGCTGAAGGTAAGTCTTATTCCACAAATTAACATAAAACCTATGTGTTTAATCGATTCGAAATAAATATCTTTTAAGATCTATATGAATTTGTTGCCAATAACTTATTGAGCCAATGATATTTCTAAATACTTGATTTTTAGAGTGAAAACTTTTGTGTAACTTTGAAAAGAATTTTCCTTTATGTTGCAAAATATGAATAAGCATAATCAGAATTTCATTGTGAATATATTAAAAATCTTCACAATCAATGAAGAAATATAAATGTACCTGTGCAACTTATTACTGAATATTTTTAACATATTTCAACTACAGTCGACTCTCGTTAATTCGAAATCGGATAATTCGAATCTTCGCTTAATTCGAACTAAATATGAAGTCCCGAAATTTTCATTGGCAGAATAATGTAAAAATTAATAATTGCCGTTGAATAAAATCAAAATTCCCATTTAATCTGTGTATACTTTCTAAATCTATTTTACTTATAATAATATATTCAAAGAATATCTGTGTTTTTATCACTGAATAACATTTTATATGGATCCTTTTAACACATATGTTTTTATTTAAGAATCTTTCCGCTATCTAAAACAAAGCTGTAATTTTTTTTTAATTTGTATGTTAACGTAGAATGCATTATTTTACATTAATGCAAGTATATTCATGAAGTGTTCAATATTTAAAAGTTTAAAAAATTGCAATTAAAATTAAATTTAATCGTATGTTGTTGCCACTGTAAAAATGACGGCACTGTTACGTACTGGCACGTTCGTAATTTATAATATAGAAAAATTACAATACTCTCTTAAAACGAAAAAGCTGAAATAACTCAAGTTGAGCTGAAATCCACTCTTTTCCCATGTTGAAAGGAACCTTCTCAAGAAGAGCTGAAACAACTCAAGTGAATGAGTTGTTTTTAATCAACTCATGATTGAGTGATCTCTATTTTACTCATACTTGAGTGAAATCAAATCAATAAAGGTTAAATCCAGTAGTACTTGAGTGATTTGTAATAAAGTCATACTTGAGTGAAATGAAGTCATTTAAGACTGAATCTCGTAGCACTTGAGCGATTTGTAACCAAATCATACTTGAGGGAAATGAAATCTTTAGGATTAAATCGAGTAGCACTTGAGTTAGCTGCAGCCAACTCGTATTTGAGTGAAGTGAAATAATTTAAGGCAAATCCAGTAGCACTTGAGCGATTTGTTATCAATTCAAGGTGGAGTGAAATGTTGTCATTTTTGATTTAATCCAGTAGCACTTAGGCGATTTGTAACCAATTCATACCTGAATAAAATCAACTCATTTAAGAGTTAATCCAAAACTCCTTGAATTTGTAGAATTGAATAAATTCACTCTTAAGAAAAGCAAAATTGCTTAAAATTACAAAAATCTTCAAGCGATTTCTAAATCGTCTAAATAAAATCACATCATTTAAAACTAAATTCAGTAATCCTCGATTAATTTTTATCAATGAAATTCAATATAACATGGAATTATTGCCACATTTTCAAGTGTTGCAATTAAATTCTCATTTCGGATTTAAATTTCTGTTTATTGACATTACAAGGGTATATATATATATATATAGAGAGAGAGAGGGAGAGAGATTGGAAAACTGTAACATGGATTCTCCAATATTTCTTCCAAGTCTTTAATTAACAAGACTTAAAACATTCTAATTTACATGACTGAAAGTTCTCTAATGAATCATAAAAACATTTTTTTTCTTTCTAATTCAATGAAACTGTTTCCTATGTCAATTTAGGGGGAAAGGCAATTGAATCGTTATACAAAATTAAATAGAGCTTACATGAATTTTTTATTATTCTGTCAAATCAGAAATTTTTAACATCAGAATTTTCTTTTGTTAAATTTAAAAGTACATATATTCATTAAATTAAAAATACTGGTGATCTCAAAATTGCAAATTTGAAAACACTTATTCATGCAAACTGCCTAAATTTGCATAACTGTACAACAGCACTCGAACAACATTAAACAGAATATCAGCTTCTAATGCTGTGGTGCTAATGGGATTTTTCCTTTCTTTTCTTGGGCAATTTCAAGTTTACATATTTTCCAATGATACTTATAGCTTCAGATATGCTTATATACAATTTTAATTTTTTCATTAGCTTCTGATTTAATTGTAAATAACAAGTATTTTTTTATTAAAAATTTACGATTTCAATCAAATAAACCAATCTTAGGCATCTTACTAAAAAAATATTGAAAAAATAAACTTGATATCAGCCCAACGACTCAACTTCAGCACCACAATGGTAGAAGCTGATTGTTCCCCTTAAGAATTTAGATAATCCTATGCAGAAGTTATTTTCAAATATCTTGTTTGGATTTTAAAATGTTTACCTTTTTTTTTGGGGGGGGGGGGGGGCATAGAATATTTGAGGATGATCTGTAAGTGGGTTAGTTTTTACTTTTGCAATTTTGGTTAATTATTGTTATTTTTTTTTTAAATATTAATAGGAGTTTCAGACCCAGTTTTGAAAAAGAAAGTATTAAAAAACATAAAACCTAAATTTAAAAAAGTATCCCCCCCCACACACACACATGGCCAGTGCAGGATTTAAATAATTGAAATTGAAAATATTTTAGATGGATAAACATCAACCCATGATACCTTGTTGTAATTATTCCTCGATTTAAATCTCAATCAAAATCATATTTCTTATACTGACTAAATTTTAAAAAAAATATTTTAATTGTTTAGTTTGAAATCTGAAATGGCTTTGAAATCTTAGATAAAATAATTGTTACCCATAGCATTTATATAAGCACATTGCAATTGGGAAATGTGGAGGAATGCAATTAAAAAACTTGTATAGCTAAAATTTTGATTATGGACAATTATTTTATTGTATGAAGTTAAATGCAGAAATAGCTGAGAAATGGATTTATTGACCATGTGCAATTATTCTTTATATCATTTAAAACATTTGTTAAAACTTGAATTTATATTCAAGAATAACTTACTTCTTCTTAATAAAGAATTTTTGTTTTAATTTTTGATTTTATTCAATGTTTCTTAAATCAACTAACTTTTAAATAAATATAAAAGTATAAGACTGCAGCAGTTTATGTCAAAAGTAGAGCCAAATGTGCAATTTAGAATGTTGCAAGAAAGAAAAAAAACTAATTTTATTTAACAAAAACATTTTATTTAGCAAGGACAAAATAAACCTAACATTAATTGATAACAATATTTTCCAACATCAGATAAACGAGTTTCAATAACATCTTTAACAGGACCTTTATAAATATAACAGTCCATTTGCATTAAACATTAAATACATAAAGAGCATATTGTAATCTGTCCACTGGTTTGTCCAACTTTTAAAATCTTAGGCAAAATAGACACTTTCTTGAAAATCCTTGAGATTAAATAAGATTGTTGAATTTGACTCCTCACTCACAGTAGAATTTTACTCCTCCATGAAATCACCATCTTCCTGTGTTAAAAGAAAATATTGAAATTAAGTTAAATAGCAATAAATATAATGTTAAGGAATGATTATGAACATATTAAAATATTTTGCAGCTTTCAGATTAAATGTTTTATAAAATTTCCCATCCATAGTCTAAACATAAAATGAGCCATATACTAAAAATTTTAGCTTTATAAATATTACACTACTGAAAATTCAGCCAATCATGAATAAAATGGAAATAGAATAAATAAATCCTGTGCGATTGCACTTATCTGCTTGTTTAAATCATGGTGTTACATCTGATACAATAAATCACCATTTTAAAAACAAATTTAAAATGAAAGTTCTTAAAGCAACATTATAAAATATTGTTGAAAATTCACCTTTGTTGCTACTTTCAAAATGTATCAGCGCTGGCAAATACCCAACCAATACAGGTTTTTGTGGATTTTTAGTTGTTTTTCTATATATTTGCATATTTATATAATACAAGATAGAACCTACAACAATTAGACCAGGGTTGGCACGGTTTAAACCAATTGGTTTTAACTATGGTTTAAACAACTGTTTACTCCTTTTGGTTTAAACAACGGTTTAGTTTAAACCAACTGGTATTTTTCTAAAAAAAAAAAAAAAAAAAAAAAAAAAAAAAAAAAAAAATTCAGAAGAAATCTAATGACATTTTCTCTTTTTCTTAATAATTTATGTATGTCAGATTATTGAATATAAATAACTTCTATTTTTAACACTTTATATCAGCAATAAGAATTGGATGTAGCAGGTTTAGATCATTTTTTGGGTATAGGATTAAAATCAGTCTGCATTGGTGAATATATTTATTTCTCTTTAGAAAAAGCTTCAAACATGTGAATTGATCTAATAATTAAAAATATTCAATATTTAATAAAAATATCTTAATATTTTGAAAACTGCAGATTATTTAACGCAATAACATAACACAATCCATAAGATTTCAAGCTGTAAAAGAAATCCCCAATCTTAATTGGGGAGGTTATCTTAAGCATTAAAATCAAAATATGAAGTCGAATAATAGAGTTTTCAAAGATTGGATGCTACTTATAGCATTTTAATAAGTGATTTCCCCCCCCCCCCCCTGTTAGTTATCTGCTGAATCTATGACCAAAAATGTTGACTTCAAATTGTCATTCAAGAAACAAAATCTCAAGAAGTAATTGAAATTTATTATTTGGATAGCTATGGAGAAGAATATTTTATTTATCAGACTACTTTCAAATGTTTATTATTAGTAATTAAAAGATTAGTTATAAAGATCCACGCTGCGTGTGGATGGAGATTTATTTGACAACGGTCACTTCCCGACTGACATTTCTGTCACTATTAATCCCACCCGTCTCCTCCTTGTCGTCCCCTTTATAATTGGCCGTTGATCTGCCGTGATATAACAACAAGCTGCACTCATTGATGGAGATAAACTTTAACTCTTTCCTCACTCTGGTCCAAAACTCGAAGGCTAAGTTCAGCACTGCTAGATCTGCAGTGATCTGCCCCACAATGAACCTTCCAGTTTAGTGAACTAAAAGGTGCAGTAATCTCCACAATCGGAAGAATTTTTTTTTTTTTTTTTGGTTGCATAAGATCGGGGCATTGCGGGTCTCTCCCCTAAAATTCATCTGTGCTGGGTTCTGGGACACCGGGGGATCCCCTTAAATGAACAAGCTGATGATCTCACTAAGAGGGTTACTGACTCCAGTGGTGACCACCCCCCCCCCCAAAAAAAAAAAAAATCTTCATACTTTAACATTGACCCCCCCCCCCCCTAAACAGAATATCAATTGTAAAATATATTTTACTTATAACCTACTGCACCATCAAAAGATAGTGAGTTAAGCATAATGAAATGAGTTCTTATTGCCCTTATCTAGAATTTAAAGAAAAAAAATACAGAAATATTTCTGGAAATTCAATGTTGAAAAAATTTAAAAGTGAAATTTAAGAATCAAGATTTACAAAGATAGCGAGTTGAGTATAGCAGAATGAGTTCTTATTGCCCTTATCTAGAATTTAAAGAAAGAAAATACAGGGACTTTTCTGGAAATTAAATGTTGAAAAAAATTAAAAGTGATATTAAAAATCAAGATATTTTTTTAACAGTAAAAACAAGAAATATTAAGAATTTAAAATCCCCTCCCCCAAAAATGTACTTTTTCTCAAATCCCCCCCCCCCCCAAAAAACTAAGTTATAGGACGCATCTTGCGTCATCAAACCCCTCTCTGGGCACCCCTGACTGAGTCCGACATCCTGATTGATTAGACCTCTCCGGAAGACTTGATCCAGCCTATAAGCAGAAGATCAAATTGATGGTTGGTCAGTTTTTCAGTTGGTCAGTTTTTCGTTCCTTTGTTCATTTTAGTCGTAAGTTCTGTACATCTGATGGATTTTGTTCAGCTACTCTTTGCTTTCAGTAGAGTACCGACAGGATGTAGTTGGTTGTGAGTTCTAGTCATGGCGACCTTTTGTGAATAAATTGAAACTACAGCCTGGTTGCTAGAGATCTCACCCCCCCCCCTTTAAACCTTCAAAGAAGCTTGTTTTTGGCATTGCTAATAAAACAAAATTTTTTTCTCGTGAGTAAAATCAAGGCATATTATTACATCTTGAAAATATTCCTTGCTGCATGTGCTATATATATACAAACGTAAAAACTCTTGATATATCCTTAATAACTGAATTGGAAGTTTTGATTGGGTAAGCAAAATTAAGTCCTTCCTACTACCCTCTGAAACTATATTTTTTATCGGATTATAGGCCATAGATGACTTCCTCGAAACTGAATTTTCTCTGTATTGTCCTCGACCACCGAGGCATATTTGTAAGTGGCCCTTTTCTTGAAAAGATTGTGCACCCCTAGTTTAAACCAACTGTTTTTTTCCTTCAAAAATTGTTCTTTTTTAATAAAAACATAATGACATTCTCTCTTTTTATATTTAATTTAAATGTTTCAAATTATTGGATATAAATAATTTCTATTTTTAACTCTATTCCTGCGTTTGTATTGATAGGTTTAAAATTGTGCTGATGAAGATACCTATTGTTCTAAAGAAAAAGCTTAAACATGTGAATTTATCAAACTTAAAATAGATTAAAAACATTTGATAATATTTAGTATAAAATATTTTTTAAAAAAGCAAATTATTTAAGTAATCTGTCATAATATGCATGGTGATTTTGAATATAGAGACACATAACTCATTGATCTTTAAGATTTTAGTCAAGCTGTAAAAGAAATTCTTCTTGATTAGGGAAATTACCCGGGTGTCATCCTCTAAAGGGTGACACCAAATTTTTATTTGCAAATAAAAAATACAATTTTATAAAATTTTGGAGACTAATTAGGAAATAAAATGAGATTTTTAGCTCATGATGCAATACAGCTAGTTTTCTTTTCTTTGCTAAAGTGAAGTTTTATACAGAATGGTGTGTCTAAATAAGATATGCACCAGGGAACAAAAACCAACCTATTCAACGAGTGGGTAACAAAAGCAAACTTTAAAAGAAAGAATTTTCTTCTACGTATAGACACGGCATTGACTTGTGCAGATGCAGACTATGGGTCGAGTGATGATTCACTTCTGCGGTTTTTTTTATGCAAAAGGACAAAAGGTAAATAAGGAATGGTAAGGTTATTTTTTATAAGAATGTAGAATTGAGATTGAAAAAATATGACAGATTGGAAAGGAGGAGGAGGAGGGGGGGGGGCTTGACACCTTTTACATCTGTCCCGGGATGTCACCCATCCTAGCTACACCACTGCACACCCACTTCATCTCTGACAAGTAAATAAATTTTCCTGCCTGAGAAAACCGTACCAAACACAAACCATAAAATATTACTTGAAAAAATAATTATAAGAAAATATTGCATTAATCCTTACTATCTGTTAAATAAATGATCGGAAATAAAATACACAATTTTATAGTTTTAGTTTACATACTACATACTTTTTTATAAAATAGTAATTTTCCATTTTATTATGCCAAAAATTTTGTATAACTGCAAAGAAAGTTTGGTTTATTTTACATTCTAGTAGGAGTGTGTGTGTGAAGAGGGGGGGGGACGGTTAAAAGTATTTTATAGAATTTTATGTAGCGGGTTACTGATGACTATTTCTGACCAGTAAACTCTCATGCGTACTGGTCTTTGGGACCAGTAACTTTTTTTAAAATCAATTCTACCACTGGGCTATGCATAAAAAATGTTAAGGGAAAGGGATGATATTACAAGGTATTTTCTAAAGAGAAAGAGGATTTGCTTTTTGGTATCGTTGCATAATATTTAGGAAATAATACTTGCATTTACCAGTATAGAAAGACAAACTTTTGTCCACTGTTTTCGTTTTATTTATAAATTCTCATTTAGATTTAAAGCTACCTGGGAAGCAGGTACAAGAAAACTATTATTTCTGCATGCATTATGTAACAACTTATAAATATTAAGCAGATTATTATAATACAGACCATGCATGCAATAATTTTGCCCAATAACAGTATGAAACATTGCCAAACAAAACAGTAACACAAGTTCAACATTAAGAATGAAAAAAAAAATCTTAGAAATGTGTATAATTTAATCCGGAGCACGTTTTTACTAAGACACTGCAAACAAGACGTAAATACAATGTTTTGATAAATTTCTATGAATAAAGATATAATAATTACAAAACTTTAATACAAGACAATTAAATAACGAGATATTTACATTGCATTAACAATTTTTACTCTGATTAAATATACTAATTTATTTTATTAAAGCACGAAAGCTTTGTAGCAGCACTGTAACACCAATTATTAATATAGAAATGCATTAAACACATCCTCAATATTACCGTGTGACACGACATTTTAATTTCAAGGTATGATACTGTTATGAATTTTAGTCTGTTAAAAAGAGAAGGGAAAGTTATTAAAAGAAAGCATAATTAAAATAAAATACTTATATAAAACTTACTTACTTCGTAAAAAAGGCATTTTCAGCAAATTGTTTAGCGAACGCCGGAAGTCTCCATCTTATCTTGCAAGGTCACGTGACGAGTCAGCGGCGAAAATCAGCGCGGGAAAAGAGTTGTTTCATTATTGAGTTGAGTTGTTTAGTTTTAAAGCTGTATGAGTGGATTAGAAAGAGAAAAAATCAAACCAAGATGACTGAATCGGTTAAAAATCAACTCATTCACGATCCAATAAATTAGAACTCTTTCTTGAGCAGCCAAATCCACTCTTTCGTTTTAAGAGAGTATACTTTAAAAAAAATTGTAGCCAAATCTTTGGCAGAAAATCGATTAAAGACATAATTAGAGAAATAGTTATGTTATAAGGTACCCTGGGGTAATAACGCCAGGCGGGGTAATAACGCCAAGTGCTAATATTTTGCATAATTATGAAATAATCTGGTAAATGACACCCATGTGCTCTGCGTAGAAGGGTTTTGAGTCATATAAATCGCAAAAACAGCTTCAAGTTAATTTGTTTCGTTTTTAGGTCTTATTGTTTTTACAAGCAACTAAAATTAACGCTTGATCTAAAATTTGCGAGATACGTTTTGTGATGTGAAGACAATTTTTTTTATCCGGAAATACATTGTTAATTACATAAATTTGTAGTACATTTCATGGGCTTTCAAAATGTTGCTGAAGATTTTGGATATCTTCTCGAGATAATTTGTAATTTAAAATGTACAGCGCAATAACTATAACGGGGTAGTAACGCCAATCCTTGGCATTAATATCCCGGTTGATTCCCTATAGTGGCAAAGTTACATCCTAAATACTGATTCAAATAAACACAGTTAAAACTGTGCAATGTTTCTAATAATTCTATTTAAGCGGTCGTTTTTAAGCAAAAAGAAGCTCACGATCTTGTATTCTTTTGCCTCACCCCCCCCCCCCCCCCACACACACACACACCACAACTTTATTTTTCTTACACTTTCACAAAAAATTGAACATTTTCAATATCTTAGAATGCAATTTGTCAATTTCTAAGTTTGTAGAGTGTGTATTTTTAGAATTGGGCAATCTACATGCAATTATTCCATCTTATTTCATAGTTTTGTTTACATGGCGTTATTACCCATATAGGTGGGTAATAACGCCGAATTACATTGGTCAAGAAATCAGGCCATTACATTTTATGAATACATATCTGTTAAATTATTTTTTTTACATAGATACTCAATGAGTTGCTGTATCAAATCATGTATTTGTTTAAAAAATACAAACTAAAACTGAGCCGTGAAAATTGGTAGAACCTTAACGTGGCGTTATTACCCCAGGGTACCTTAATTAGAAATTGTTTTAAGCATAACTTTTGAAATTTAAATAAACAGTTTCCTTATCCTTGGATTTTTTTTTCAAATGTTTTGATTTCTTACATATTTTTCTATATTCTTGAAAAGACAGGTCTACTTATATATTATATACTAGCTGACCCGCCCGGCGTTGCTTGGGTCCGTGATAACCATGATACTTAGTCTAACCTATAATATTGACAAAAATGAAAATAAAATCGATTCTAAAAGCACAAAAACTCCAAAAATCGTTAAAATTTCTTCGAAAATCGCATTAAAAATTGATAAAATTCAAAAATAGTTGCAGACAAAAATTAGTAACTTAGGTTAAAATTTTAAAACAATTTTCTTTTTATCAATGTTAAAAAATAGTCGCAAAATTTGAAAAAAGGCCAAAAATCCCATTGAAAAATTCGTTAAAAATTCAGAAACCGCTGCACTAATTCCCAATAAGCGTTTTTGAAAAGAGAACTAAGAATGAAATTGTATGCCTTTCACTAATCTGGAAAAATCGCCCCGAAACGTACAAAGAACGCTAAAAATCGACTAAAAAATTAAATGAAAAATCTAATCCAAAAATCGAAAATCGGGATTCGAGGTGCAAAACTTCATATACAGAAGTACTTTCCCTCCAAATTTTGTAACTCTATGGGTAAGGGGGTCTCTTCAGAACAGCGCTGACACACTCACAAACTTGTCTCTTTATTATTATACATAAGTTGCGGTCAATTTGATTAATCGGTTTTTATTAATAGTAAAGGGTTATTATTGATAATAAGCAAATGTTATCCAAATAAACCAGTTAATATGATAAATTTATGAGAATTTATCAAATTAACCTATTATTGTTAATAATTACCAATCAAGGATGGTAAATATAATAAATTTCAATTCATTTAGCTTGAGATTTTTATTTCGTATGCGTTTTTTCTAAATATTCATTGCTAAAACATGCATTTAAAAGATGTATAATTTATTCTTTGAATATTTTAGTGTTTGAAATTTTTATCTAATTCCTTCAGTAATTATAAAAATAATTATTTTAAAAAGCTTAGTCTATTGCATCTTATTATTGCGTCTTATTTGATTGAGTATTATTGTCCGTTAACAATTATTTTTGTTATTAGTTATCAAGCAGTTATGATAATATATATTTTCGTAAAGGATATATTCGTCACTAAGCTTAATTTATTATACTGATAGAACTTCATCGGTAATTATTAATAATAACCGGTAAATTTGGTTAACACGCAACATTTATCAAGTTTTCTAAAAGACACGGTTAATCTATATTATAAAGGCCAAACGTATCTGTGCGTAACGCATACGTCATTTTGTGAATGGTAACACTTTCATATGCAATTCAGTTTTGCAATTTTCGGTACTGCAAATTTCATACTTTTAAACATCGCACATTTTCAATTTTTACACCATCGTATAGAGAAAAAATATGTACTTTTAAATGCAATTCGTTTGATAGCTGTATCTCAATTTATTCTTGACGTATTAATTTTTTTATAGTTTTTAGTACGAATTTTGTAATTGTGGCAACAGTGATACGCAATTTTCTCTTAAAATTGATAAAAATTGAAATGTGCGCATGTAAATTTTGAGAAGATAAAAACTATGACGGGTTTAGATTTCACGTGAAATTCTAAAATCTTCTCAATTTGAATTTTTTTTTTTTCATACGCATTTATACAAAACATAAGAGCCTCAATTGATAATTTCATCTTAATAACTGATCTTTATTATATTTTGCTTTATCATTATATTTTTACGCATGCAATTAAAGTTTAATTTTAATAATTTAAACAACTGAGTTTTATAGAAATAGTATTTTTTCCCCTTAATTTTAGCTTTAAATAATATTTGTTTGAGAGTTAGACTGATCATTGTAAGATGCGTTTTTTACTGTAGCTAATTTTCAAGGTTTATTATAAATCAATGAAACAGTTTCTTCTTAGACATTTACTTTCGTCGAAATTCGACGGGTTCCGTCTTGTATTAATAATTACCGAATTTATGAAATTAACCGCAACATATATGTTGCGGTTATAATTAATAATATAGAAATTATTCACTCTGGATTCTTAATATTGTGTCTATACTTTCGACAAAATTCAAATGAAATCTGCTATCCCACAGTGACCTGATTTCGAAAGAGATGTATATTTTATGTTTAGTTCAGAATACAAATGTTAATTTCTGGAAACTTTATCAAGTATTTGAGTAAAATTCATGAAGTACATTCATTTACAATGCGAATCATTTGAAGAATTCATTTACAATGCGAGTTTTCGGATTATGTCACTTCATTATGGTTCCAATTCATTTCAAGTCTTTTGAAAAAGAAAGTATTTCGTTTACTTGGGACATAATATTGTTTATAATTCATATATAGTAATATATTTCTCTATATAAAATAAGTGATGTCTGCCTGCCTGACCGCAGATAACACCGAAATTATAGCATCCGGGTCTCTGAAATTTTTTTGCCATGTGTGGATGCTAACAGAACGCAGATGTCATATGCGCACCACATTAGCGCAATGTTTTAGATGTCAATTCAGCGAAAACTTCGTTTACAAATACAAGTTACACATATCTTTTTTTAATTATTTTCTATTACTTTAAAAGGGAAATAATAATAAATAAAAAGTTTAAGTAATAACTATACAACGAAACAATGCATATCATTTTGAAAAAGAAAATAACAGTAAATATGTAGTTTATTAATAAATAAAAAACAATAGCCGGGTTACCATGTGAGAAATAAAATCGTTATTTTGTAGGAATCGCGCCAATGTGGTGCGTATATGACATCTGAACCCATTTTATTTACAAGATGTCATTAATTGTGTGCTGCATTCGTTATTAAAACTGGGGGTATAAATAGCTGCAGACATTCTTAAATATCTTAAAATTCTTAAACATTCCCAAAAATAAAAATTATTCATGTTATTTCTAATCCTTGTTTACCTTTACGAAAGATTATCATTAATTCAAATGGTTGAACTTTTCACCTTAGTCTTAAAAAACAAAGTTTTAATATTTAAAATTTTTTGTTATCAGGATAAACGTTTTCTAAAAATCCGCTTCGCATACTTAGCAAAAAAATTATGTAATTGTGTGAAACCGAATAAACCATAATCTTTCGGAACTTCTCGCTCGTAAATACAACTCTAAATCCCGAAAAAGAATTTAAAAAAAACCTCCCAACCGATTCCACTATGCTTGGAAACGTGGTATAAATTTAGAATGTTGACCATTTTACACAGAATAATTTTATTCTATTTTTGGCATGATTTTCTGCATCGTGGATCACTTGTGACACAGACCCTTTCACTGTGAAGGAAGAACATCTGAAACGATATCTCAATGCATAAATATTAAATTTTTATACATAAATATTAATGTTAATTTTTGGCAGCATAAATATTAATGCCCTTGTAATATTTTTGAATTCTGCTCAGGTTTGTAGTTTTGTTGAGCGCCGTACTTGCGCTGAGATAAACAAGAAGCCCCGAGTAAGAGAGTTCGTATGAAGCATTTTAAATGAAGTATTCATAATCGGTCGTGACGTAAGCGAAACTCTAAAAGTTGAAATACAAGTAGTTTCGATCATTTGGTTGTAAAAATTGTACGATAAGAAATTTTACACTAGTTTCGGTTCTATGATCAGTTGGTTAATTCCGTAAATGCTATACCTAGGATTCGCCTGAATTATCCCTTGTCTTCTTAAAAAAGATAATTTTATGGCCTATTATTTAAATACAGATTCTGTTTCATAATTTTATTTTCCTAACATTTATTTTAAAATTTTTATACACTTTTCCCCGCTTAATTGCATACATTCAGTTCCACTGAATTGTATACTATTAAGCAGGTTAAGGGTTTAAAAGAGACAACAATTAAGGGTATTAGTATAGATTATTATTTGATTCTATTCCACAGATATGATAAATACTAAAGAACAATAACAATTTACACAATAATTTAAAAATTAGTTATTGTAATACTAATTTTAATCAATAATTTATTATTACTCTATACATAACGATGTGCAAGGGGGAACTGGGGCACATTGATACACCCAGGGTCGTTATAGAAGTTTCAAAACAGCTTCAAAATGTGATGCTAGTGTACACAGCTACGTACAGAACTTCTTGGCATAATTCCGTAGTTTGACGAAATGGAACAGGTGATTTATTGTTTTTGTAGGTCAAAAGTAAATTTGAGTTGTAAAATTGCAATGGTATTACACAACTGCTTCAGTATTTTCATCGGAGAAGAATTCTCTAACTGGCAAATAAAGCTACTCTTTATCAGTTCTTCATTCTTTATTTTTAGGTAAATTGTGAAGCTTTGTAATTGAGAGTCATTTTATTCAAAATGCCTGTATGAGGCACATTGATACAGTCTATGTCGGGGCACAATGAAACGCATCAATGTATGCCATGATAGCTATAGACAACCTAAATTCTTTTCGAGTTCATTTTTTCATTACCTTTTTTTATTTTTTTATTTTTTATTTTTTTACCATATTCTTCTTAATCCAACCATTTGTCGCCAAAAAATTTCTAATATGAGTTTTTATTGAAGTGAAATAGCTCTAATTTTTTATAGTAGAACATTTTATAGTATTTTTGCAAACAGAAGACGTATGAACTTGCTCAACAGATAGTGCTAGTAGAACTAACAAAAGAAAAGGACGACAGCCTGGCAAATCTCGAATTTATATCGATTCGCCAGAGAAAAGAGTATTTTCGACATGACAAATGTTAAGTAAGAGAAACAAGCTGGAGAACAGCAAAGAATAATTATATTATAAACAGAAATTCTAATATAATTATTTTTTATTTTCTGTTTATAAGCCGATTTATAAAACAGAAAACCTGGTAATTTTTTCATCTTTCCTAAGAAAGAAGATAATGCTGAGGTTGAAATTGAAGTGCCAGATATGGCAAAGTTACCACATCCAACAATCAGATAAGGAACAGCCAGAACATCAGGTCATTATGTATTTAATTTTGATTTTTTTAATATTGCTTATGAATAAATTGTGGGTGATTTGAATTTCTATAAATAAATATAAAATGGTTTTCTAACTAATTTTCTATGAAAAATATGCATTGGTGTTATTTTGTCTCCATTTTACACAAACGTATCAAAGTGCCCCATTGAGGTGTATCAATCTGTCCCGGGGGTGGGGCACATTGATATAAATAAACTTTTTTTTTTAATTACATGCAAAAATATTATATAAAACAACGATGGGACATTTTTATAACACACTACACATGTTTTACTGACACCATCTGGAAAAATAACTTGAAATTTCTACTTTCTGGACAACAAAAAAATTCTTTGAAAAAACTGTATCAATGTGCCCCAGTTCCCCCTACCTGAAGTAAAGAAAAACATTAGCTTAGTGCAGAAGCTTATCATTAAAAGATTTTGAAATCTCGTCAGAATTTAAGAAGAAAAGATTTAACTAAGAAGGTTAAATTATTGATTGTTGTTATAGATTGACCGATATGGAAATGCAATATTAGAGATTTTAAATTATTATTACTTAAGTTTCTTAATGGTATAAATTAAGGGAACGTGAACCGTTAAGTAAAATGGCTGAAGATATAACAAGTCGGAAAATGCACGTCAAACGTAGCAAATGAGGAGTGTTCGTACTATAACGAAGTTTTAAAAATAGTCAGATCTTAGTGTAATAGTACACAGTAAGGTACCCTAGGGTAATAACGCCACGTTAAGGTTCTACCAATTTTCACGGCTCAGTTTTGGATTGTATTTTTCAAACAAATATGTGATTTGATACAGCAAATCATTGACTATCTATATAAAAAAATAATTTAACAGATATGTATTCATAAAATGTAATGGTGTGATTTCTTGACCAATGCTATTTGGCGTTATTACCCACCTATATGGGTAATAACGCCATGCAAACAAAACTATGAAATAAGATGGGATGATTGCATGTAGATTGCCCAATTCTAAAAATACAAAGTCTACAAACTTAGAAATTGACAAATTGCATTCTAAACTATTAAAAATGTTCAGTTTTTTGTGAAAGTGTAAGAAAAATAAATGTGTGGTGTGGGGGAGAGGATGAGGCGAAAGAATATCAGACCGTGAGCTTCTTTTTGCTTAAAAAGGACCGCTTAAATAGAATTATTAGAAACATTGCACTGTTTTAACTGTGTTTATTTGAATCAGTATTTAAGATGTAGCTCGGCCACTGTAGGGAATCAACCGGGGTATTAATGCCAAGGATTGGCGTTATTACCCCGTTATAGTTATTGCGCTGTACATTTTAAATTAAAAATTATCTGGAGAAGATATCCAAAATCTTCAACAACATTTTGAAAGTCCATGAAATGTACTACAAATTTATGTAATTAACAAAGTATTTCCGGATAAAAAAAAATAGTCTTCACATCACAAAATGCATCTCGCAAATTTTAGATCAAGCGTTAATTTTAGTTGCTTGTAAAAAACAATAAGACCTAAAAATGAAACAAATTAACTTGAAGCTGTTTTTTGCGATTTATATGACTCAAAACCCTTCTGCGCAGAGCACATGGGTGTCATTTACCAGATTATTTCATAATTATGCATAACTAGCTGTTACCCGTGACGTCGTTCACGTAGCATTAAAAAAAAAAGATAAACGCTTTAATTAAACAAAACGGTTCATTAACAATAATTTAAAATAGATATAACATTTATCTTATAGAAGGCTATGCAGTATTTTTTTTATAGGGGACTTAAAGAACTCAGTCAAATAACAGGAAAATGTGTTAGATAATATGAACAATCACGAAAATGAAATTGTAATTACTTATACTGTAGAACAACTGTAACGCATCCCAATTGTACAGAAATCATGTTGTAGTGCATTTCAGAATTCCATATCAAAGAAAGAAAAATCATGTGTTAAATCTAGGTAATAAAAAAATATCCAATATTTCCATAATGCATAACTTCACCGGGACATTCTTTTCTGCAGCTGTGTATATGATCTATGTGTTTGTAAATATTCTAAATACAATGTTAAAATTTTGCTTAGTGAGAAAAAGTATAACGAATATTAAAATTCACCTTTAGCAATTCCTAGTTATAGACAGAAACTTACTTGAATTCTTTTTTACAGTCCTGTATATTACGTGCAAATATGTATACGATCGCATATTTAGCTTAAATTATTCAAGCAAAAAACCCGATTCAAATTATTGAATTCATATTTCCGGGATCCGCTATTGCACTGGTGACCAATTCAATTTATTGTATAGTCCGATACATGATTTATTTAAATTCTACAAACATCTCTTATTATATCAAATGTAGCTGAACTTCAGGATGCATTAGTTTTCCAAATACATACGATAATTGAAAAAGCTCTTCAGCAATCTTTTCTAATAGACCATACTTTGGATACAATATCTGAGATCTGGACACAGGTCCAAAATCTTTTATGCGCCTCTGTAAATGAACAACAAATGCGATGCAAATTATACTTAACTGCAAGCTTATTGTAGTAAATTTCAGTATTTATCATTGTATTGATTATCTCAGTATATTAATTTCATCATGTTTGAAATAGCGCAACGCAATTAAAATACGCTGGGAATTTTTTTTTTCTCCGTAGACTATTATATTATCGAACATTTTTCTGCAATCTTGTAAGTGAATGTTAAATCTTTTCACCCCATTTTGTACATAAATCCTATTTTAGTGCACTTCAGAACCTGATATCAATTTCAATATTATTAAAATAACCTTAATAAAATAACATTATTAAAATACGTTGCAAATGGTTTTTCTTCACAGCCCATAATATTGAAATATTTTTGAGCTCCCTGTACGCACACTATAAGTACTACATTAAACATATTCGATAGTAACCATGTTTTTCTGAACCTTAAAAATGCATGTAAATTTCACTACATTTAAAATTATGTAACATTATCAAAATACACCACAAATGATTTTTTCGCCTTAGACCATAATGTAAAGTTTCCTTTTGAGTGCTCCTGTGATTCAGCTATAATTGCTACCTGGTCCATTTTCAATGCCGCATATGCTATGGTAAATCTCAATAACGTATGTTATTTTCGTATGAATTCCACTATATTTACCCAAGTTGAAAAACGGACAGACAGACGGCAGACCCCAGGCTCTCGGCATTCGGTATACAGACAGGTTGAAGTCGTAAACACTTTTAGACCATGTTAGATAGTGTCAAAAAGCGGGTAGTTTCCGTAAAACGAAAAAAAAACAGTGTTAGGAAAAATATACTACAAAACTGTGTTTTAGGTGGCATTTTTGTATAATTTGTACATATATGCTCTGCATACCATAAACATTTATAGAAATTTATTATAAAAAAACATTCTTAAAAGTGACAACATATTTTTACTTTTTAAGAGATAAAAAAAATGTGCAATTAATATCCATTTACAAACCTGTTTCCAGTACACTTCGAGCACATTATGCCAAATTGAGATATTGACTGAGGGAATGTATTTTCTCACAATTACATTAAATCTTTAGATTTTAAGCCCGAAAATGCATTTTTAAAGTGATATTTATTTATATTTTCAGAATTGAACAATTTTCAGAATTAACACACAAAAATATTTTTTTTTTTGATTAGTTGAGCTTTTCTTACTTTCTAAAAATGATAAAAAGTTTTTTCATTGATCATTACGTCATTTACGATATGTATAAATTATTAATATTTTCTAGTCGTTTAATATTTAACCTTTAAAAAAACTTATTTCATTTTAAAATTAAATATTAACCACGCTCAGACGATAAACTTAATTTTCTTTAAATAATAACTTTTGATATCATAATTCAATCTCATTTCATTGCAATATCAGAGATATTTGTTTTATTTTCAATATGTGACGTCACAGTCGTCTCTTGTTAGCACTTACTCAAAATTACATTGTGTTATTAAAAATGAAAACTTGAAAACTTATACTTTGTTTCATATATGACGTTACATTGATATTTTTAAAATTATTAATGGAAAGTATTCCTCTGACGTCACAATTGGTAAAAAGTTGAATTTTATAGCCTCGAACCGAAAGAAAGAAAAAGGTTCATTTTGATTATGGATTAATATCTGGAAAAACTACTAAAATATTTATATTCTTGTAAAGTGTGAAATTATATTCTTGTAAAGTCTTCTAAGTGTAAAAGAAATTTTATATAATCGTTTGCGTGATATAAGAAGAAAAACAGTATTCCTCTGACGTCACAATTGGTGAAATTGCGGTTTTTAATCTCGAACCGAAAAACAGTATAGGGTTCATTTATTTATTTCATTTTATTTTATCACGTGAAAATCTTTCAGTTGAAAATTAATTACAGAAGAGAAATAATTATTCCGGTTTTTTTATTTTTTGGCAACGAAAAAAGAAAGATAATTAAATATTATGGAAAATTTTTCAATTTATTCTGTATGAAAAATAGTGAAATATTGAATTATTAAGAAAAATATTTGAATAAAATAAATAAAAATTAGCCTATGTTCATTTAAGGCCAATAATTTACCTATATACAAAAATTCAAAGACATTAATCCATCCGTTTTGAAGCCAAGTTCATTCCAATTTTCGGACACACTTTCACATTTATAATATATATAAGGATATTAGCACTTGGCGTTATTACACCAGACCACCTTACTTCGGATACAGTAGAGTATCCTAAATCTTTTGTGCGTCCCTGTAAATACTATCTGCTTTCTATTATGGTAACTTGTAGTAACACCTCAACAACATATATCAGTTTCATAAAATGTGAAAGAGCTTAGTATAATTAAAACAGGTCGTAAATAACGTTTCCTCTTATCCCTTTGTATATTGGAATACTTTTGTGCGGCCCCCCAAATTAATAACAAATACTCTTTGCACCACAGATTGAATAAAACGTATATTTTAGTTTATATTTCATAGATGTATATCAATTTTATTATGTTCGAAAGAATCCTTATCATCATCAATCATCATCATTAAAATGCGCTTGAAGCTATTTTTCCCATTGCCCGTAGTGTAACAGAATACTTTTGATTGTCCCTGTAATTGAACTATACATTTTATTTTCATAAAATTCGAATTGACTTGATGAAATTATGCAAAAAATTATATATTTCAAATTTCAAACGATTCGGTTAGGTAGTTTTTGCGTTGTTGTCTGCAGACAGACAGACGGACTGAACGATGACTATAGGTGCTACATATTTATATAATTACGAACGCACCTAAAAATCAAGGAACATGAAATATGTTTTGATTTTATATAGCTAAAACTTACATAAAATCTGTGATAACAATTAACTTTAATGATGTAGTTTATCAAATGACCAGTAGACCCTGCTCTTTTATTGTGTAAAAAAATCGAAAATCAGGCTTCGAGGTGCAAAACTTCATACCTGCCCCGGAAATTTTGTAGCTTTATGTGCAGCGGTCTCTTCAGAACATCGTCCACACACTCACAAACTTCTTTTTTTATTATTTTACAAAAAGAAGATATGTACAATAAATAATGTTTTTGAAACATCATATAAAGTATCGAAAACTCTTCGCACATTGTACTTATACCAATCGATATCTTAAAAATACATATTATAACTTTTTTATATAATATTTTCTAGCACAGATAAAAGGTTTAGATGAATTTGCTTTGTCTGGCCGTCTGCTTTCTAACTCGATTAAATATGATCGAATTGTCGTGTAATTGATGTATGTTATTGGGATTTATTATCAAATATATGGTATTGAAAATGAAGTGTGATGTATTTATAGCTTATTTACACTGGCAATCAAAAGAATCCCTTTCTGTGCATAAATTGAAACATATTAAATTGATATACATCACGGTGGAGAACTGTAATAATTTTACGGCACATATTGATTGTGCATAACATTAGTCCTTCATTCAAAGGTATATTCAAAAGAACTCGGTTATTATGAGCAACAACTACTGGAAGCATGTTTCCAGTTGAGGTATACGTTTTTAATTGTAACCTTTTTTTATGTCATTTTTTGTATATAATTTTCATAGATCACATATAGGGCTAAACAGAAAAATTCGACTGTATTTCTGCTTATTGAAGGATATTGCTGAAGGAGAATTTTAAACTGTTTTAAGGTAAACGCATCAATAGTGGACCACTGGACATTTATCAAATTATTATTAACGTGTTAGTAGATTCCAAAAGATATATAGTTTTAATCTTAATGTATGTGAATAAACATTCAAAGTTATTAAATATATTCTTTGGAAAAAAAAATGAAAAGTTTTACCTTCCTGTATGCGTCAGTAGTGGGCCTAGTAAATTTCCGAAGCATGAATCTTTAAGTTTTCGGCTTATGCAACAAATTATTTACAATGTACTAGAATATATCAAAAATAATTTAATTCAAAACAAAACATAATAGATCTAAACGTAATAGCGGCAGCACATACAATTACCTCATCGAGTAAACGATTGAAATTCTACAATTAAATTAAACAATATCCACATATTTAACCTCAATCGGTCTATCAAGTCATATCTTAGTTAAAAAAAAATAATAATAAAATAAAAAAATAAAAAAATAAAGAATTTTGCCCAGTTAAACTGATGGCATTGAGCTCACAGGCTACAAATACTAATTGTACATTAAAGCCTTATATTTTCAAGGGTTAACTCCGTTCGAAAAAAAATTAAGAAGGGGAAACAGCTCTCCCCTTTCCTCTTTTTTTTATACTTAATCATTGAACCTCCTATACTATCAAAGACATGCTTTATCATATAAAAAATCTATATCCAAAATTCAGAGCAAATGAGATAATTCTTAATAAAAACCCATTTAGCATTTATATAATTTAAAAGGAGTTATCCCCCTCTTTTATACTTAAACATTAAACTTCCAAAACTATTCAGAGATTTGAACGAAATCTGAAAATTCTGCTTGAAAAACCCATTTATATAAATTAAGGGGGGGGGCATTAGAACCCCTGTTTCCCCTATTTATACTTATTCAATGGACACCTAATAACAGTCACGGAATCGCCTCATCAGAATGATCCTAATCTAAATTTTGAACGAAAACTTAATTCTGCATGAAAATCCCATTTATATCAATTAAGGGGAGGGGCATGAGCCCCCCCGTTCCCCCTCTTATACATATCGAATGAACTCCAAAAACTAATCAGGGAAGCGCCTTGTCAGGATATACCTACATACAAAATTTCAAGTGGATCGGATATTTTTATCAAGAGTTATCGCGTTACGCACGAACGAACATACAGAACGGACGGGCACATAAGCTCTCAGGCTATGATAGCCTGTGAGCTAAAAAATTATATTCTTTAAGAAGAGAACATTGTAAGAAAAAAAAAGAAAAACATTAATTTCCTGAGGCGATACAGTCGAGTCTCTATATAACGAAATCCATTGTTCCAGTAAAACATTCGTTATATAGAGAAATTCGTTGAATAGAGAAAGCCGTTAAAATTTCTGTTTAATGTGCAAATTTTGAACGAGTATTATTTTTTTATACGTTTAATTAAAAATTTGATGTGTTTAACTATAAATATTAACGTAATATCCTATTTCTTAATTATTTGAACAGTTTCAAAAAAGAGAATAGACATTTATTTAAAAGCTTAATAAAAATCACGCAAGAAAAACATACGTTAATTTTTTTGCCATTGAAAACATAACATCTCAAATTTTCGGGGCTATCTCATTGCTCCGGGAGTTTCCCCCATGCCACCGCCTGAAATCAACACTGACTGACTGATTTCAGTTACCACATTGATCTAGGTTTTATACGTGTAACATTTAAATTGACGCTGTTTCTCTTATGATGTTAAAAGATGTGTGGGAGGGGGGTCGGTGGAATGAATTCGTTGGATTTAAAGATCAAGGAGATTCAAGGTAGAGATGCAATATAATTAAAAAGAATATTGCCCAGTTTAACTGATGGCATTGAGCCAGAGCCGTCCCTAGCGAAAGCGAGGCCGGGTGCGAAAACTTTTGCGAGGCCTTTTCATTCTACAGTCTTATATCGAATCCAATTTCGGATCTAAGGGGGGGGGCGATGGGGCGATCGCCCCCCCCCCCTTGAGCCCAATAAAGGATCTGCAGAACGACATTAGATGCCCGCACGGAAAAGTTGTTGATCCTAAACTTGAGACCGGCACGACTCGACTTTTAATTTATTATACTGGGATTGGATCAGGTCTTCACACTTTCAGAATTGGGTCCGATCTTTTTTCTGCAGAGCTAGATCGAGCCACACTGTATTTTCCAGGTCGGGTCAGGCGTAAATTTCCTTCCTACTAGAGGTATACACAGGCCAAAATTTTCAAGCCCAGGCTCTGTCCGGTATAAATGCTAAACGCTCGATCTGGGATCGACACAGCCCGTATACTGTGGCGATTCTAAGGGGCGGGGTCGGGGTGAAGTCCCCCCCCCACTTGGAGCTACAAAGTGACATTATGCATCCTCACGAGAAATAACTTGGGGCGAAGTTCAAGCCCGTCACGGCTTAACACGGTTCGCGCCATTGTAAGTCAACGAGACTTGGACTGGGTAAGGTTTTCTCTCATTTTGAATTGAGTCGTGTCCTGATCTTACTTTTTTTGGAGATTCGGGTAGAGACAGGCTTCTTTTTCTTTCAGACCGAGCCTGGTCTCGATTTAATTTTTCCTAGAAGTTTGCATTGTGTTGGGGCGTCAGATTCTCTTACTTTATTTTGTTAAATGATCATTACGAAACTCAATATTTCTACATTTCCACATATTATTTAATTGATATACTCGCTATTTACATATATTCGTATTATATAAAGCCGTAACGTGTTAAAGAATTATAACCAGGTTCGTCAATTTAACCGAAACAAAGAAATAGAAACTATACACTTAATAAACAAACTGAAATTATCAAGAATGTTATTTATTGAAAAGAAGAATATTAATGGATACATGTCCAAAATACTACTACGAAACTATCATAAAAGTTTGCATTGCAATATTGTTTATTGCAATGCAAACAATTGTTTATATGTTTATTGCTAAAAATGAAAAGATGGAAAGCCTCAAAATATATCAATGCAATTTAGAAAATAATTGTAAAATATTAAATGCTCGGAAAATCATGAGCTCGCTTACCCAATAACCAGATCCTGGGCATCATCGCTTTCTCTGCTCACACTCCTCTGGTAGAATTCATCTCTCCGAAATATCTCACTAACTCTTTTTTCTCTAATCTCAAGTACTCACTCACTCTTTTTCTAAAACCTCCAGTGTCCCTAACTCTCTGCGCCCCCCATTTCTATCTCCCTGGTATTAACATAAAGACACCCTTTTCCACCCTAATATTAACATTATCCAACCAATTTCTTTCGTTTTCTTCTAAATATTTCTTCGATTGGATACGTTCATATTCATTCATAAATTCCCTAATACTTGTATATTCGACATCTTTTAATATTACCCTTTTATTATTATTTGAAGGTAAAATACCATTGCTTGCCCCCTTTGCGGCATAACCTTTCATCTTTACAGACATTTGTGCGGTCAAGCCCCCTTTGCGATTTCTTTGATCTTTTCAGATATTTGTGCGGTGTCGGGAAAATGTACGGATATCTGCTTTGAAATTTGTTCCCGTGCAATAAATAAACTTTCGAATTGACGCAGTTATAGGTAAATGTTTCGACAATACTAGAGACCCTTTCTCGCTTTCTTGCTACTAACAATTGTGCTTAAAATTCTTATTTCACCTGATCTAGGTTACAAGGACTAGGGATACTTTCGTCAATAGATGTATCTGTATGGGGTCTAAAATGCCCTTCTTTCAGCTAAAATCTGTGCATAACAAAAATGCCTTTGGCAAAATACTTTGTATTGTGGTTTAGCCACGCGGCACCGCTTTGATTCTTTAAATAAATTATTTTTCCTTGCGCCATCCGAACCTAAAATATTACTGTGTCCACCTACCCACATTCTTTGAAAGATTGCATTCCATTTGTCTGCATTTATCTTCGAAGGACTGAAATTTGCTGGACTTTGTCTCAGCAATTGGACAAAATTTCCAGGTCGTGGCTCGGCCCGGAATAAAAGTTAAATATTCGGTCCGTCTCTGATCTAGATAGTATGATAAACGTTACTGACCTAAACCGCGACCCGTTTAGCTAAACGTTCGGTACGTCTCTGATCTGAACTTCTTCGAAGATTCACGTTTACGGATAAAAACTAATTTCGTTAAAGGATTGCGGAAAAACGCAAATTTCGTCAAAGGATCGCGAACAAAACTGGGTCAACCATTCTCGGAAGAGTAAAAACTGAATCTGTAACTGACTCAAATCCGAAATGTATGACAATCTGCCCCGATGCGCTCAGTGCAGCTAAAAAGTAAAAGTCAACCCGACCAATAGCAAAATATAGTTATTAACCGGACCGAGACCCGACTCGAATAAAAAAAATCAGAAATTAACTTCACCCGCAGCAAACAGTAGAAGTTAACCGGATCCAAACGAGACCCACAACAAAAAGTAAAAATTAACCCGACCAGCATAGAAAAATAGAAGCGAAAAGAACATCAAATTTTATGAAATGATTGCGGAGAAAAAACGAATTTCTTCAAAGGATCGTGAAACAGACGCTCATTTCGTCCAAAAATTGCGGAAAAGAACGAAAATTTTATCAAAGGACTCACTCCGACCCAATAAATTCGGGTCAATCCGAACCCTTCTCGCAAAAGTAAAAACCAAATCCTAAACTTCCCCAAATCAGAATTGTCTGTCAAACTGCCCAAAATGTGCTAAGCACAGCTAAAAAGTTAAAGTCAACACGACCAACAACAAATGTAGTAATCGACCGGACCTAAACCCAACCCAAAAGCAAAAAATCAGAAATTAACTCGAACCGCAGCAAAGAGTAGAAGTCATCCGGACCCAAGCACGACCCAAGTAGAAATTAACTCGATCAGGAGCAAAAAATGGAAGCCAACCGGACCCAAGCCCGACCCATAGCAAAAAGTAGACGAAACACGACCCGCATTAAAAAAAATTAGCTCTTACCCGTGCATCAGAATGGGGTTTCCAAATTTCTCAAATCCCCCCCCCCCCCTCGAAGATTCTCCAGATCCACCCTTGATCGAATCGGACCAAGTTGTGTTGACATTAATTTTTAAGGGTTTCGTATATCTGAGTAAACTATTAGTCTCACGCCTCTGTTTGTTCCTCAGAGTTCATACTCGGAAACTGTGTAAGTTAGAGACATTAAATGTTGCATATTTATAGTTGAATGCCTCCAATCACGTGCAATTTTTAAGATCTCAATTTTAAAACAAAACCTAAATTTCCGTTTTTTTTTTTTTTTTTTTTTTTTTTTTTTTTTTTGAGCAGATTACTGAATATGAGCGTAATTTGCGTAAGGGTATTTTTAAAATAAGTTATGAATTTTTGCGTTGAACTGAATTCAGTTTACTAAGAAATGTTTGTAGAATATAGATAAAGTGATATACGGGGGCCACGCAAAGAATTGGATATATGTATAATTTCTGGAAATGTGATTTCAATAGTTTTAAAAATATTTTAATTTGAACTAAATTTTAGCTAAATACTGCCATGTAATAACGGTACTAAGTAAACTACAGGACTGAACTATTCAATTTTTTCCCATCTATTAGTATACATTGCTGAATGAAACGTTCCAGCTAGAGATGAGTTCGGGCTCGTTTTTCGTGGCCTGGGCCCGCCCTAGCCCGATGATTTTATGTCCGAGCCCGAAAGATTTTTGTCACCAGAGCCCAAGCCCGCCCAAGTCCGATACCAAAAATATATGAAACAAAATTATTTGGTATTTAAAAATTGTTTCAAAAGTAATAACTCATTTTTTAAAACTTCTTACATAAATGTAATTTTTAAATGAAAATTTAAATTCAATCTTGTCAAAATCCGTATAAAATAAAAATGTAGTTCATACTTAAAAGGATTCTCATATTTTTCCTCTTTCAACAAACAAATTTGATGAACATGGAACGTTTGTGTTTAATGAATAAATGCATGAAATTTGCAGGAATTACTATTTGTAAACTGGCGAATCGAACAACGTCATTCAATTTTCTGTAAAAAGTGTACCTCTTTCACTATAATCGATTCCTTTCTCATAACAATCTTCTGTGATTGACAAGTATCTGAAAATCAACGTAAATTAAAAAATATCGACATTATTATTTTAAAAAACCGATGATTTTATAGAAAAAGAGGAAACACTGATCGATTGCTTTCTGTCGGAATGACTTTCTAATCATATTTATTTACAGAAGAAAGTGACTTCGAAAAGGAACAGCGTCCTTAGCATGAGTAGAGTGCATGATAATCACTAAAGTTATTTCCATATGAAAAACGACTATAATTCGCGCTTAATCGAAGATTAAATAATTTGCAAACCTCCAGCTAATTCTCATCTACCAAAAACAGAAGAAAATATTATCTTGGCGTTATGTAACTAAATAATAAATAAATGAACGATCCCATTAAAAAATATCTTCTTCTAACGAAAACCCAACTAAAAGAAAATTCATTGTTGTTTGTGTTTTGATTGGCGCTGTATAAATGGATCGCCGCCGGAAATTCCGAGGCCTTTATAGGCGCGAGGCCCTGTGCGACCGCACCTGTCGCACACCCCTAAGGACGGCTCTGCATTGAGCTCACAGGCTACGCATACTAATTGTACATTACAGCCTTGTATTTTCGTTAATTCCGTTCGAGAAAAAAAATTAAGAAGGGGAAACAGCTCTCCCCTTTCTCCTTTTTTATACTTAATCATTGAACTTCCTAAACTATCAAGTACATGCTTTATCATATTAAAAAATCTATATCCAAAATTCAGAGCAAATAGGATAATTCTTAATAAAAACCCATTTAGCATTTATATAATTTAAGAGGAGTTATTCCCCTCTTTTATACTTAACCATTAAACTTCCAAAACTATTCAGAGATTTGAACGAAATCTGACAATTCTGATTGAAAAATCCATTTATGCAAGTTAAGGGGAGGGGCATTAAAAACCCCGTTCCCCCTGTTTATACTTATTCAATGAACACCTAATAACAGCCACGGACTCGCCTCATCAGAATGACCCTACAGTGGCTCACAAAAGTGTTCGTACACTTTAAAAATTTGTACTAAAAAGAAATTTCCCTGAAATTAAATTTGTATATGAAGTCGAGAAATGTTTTATATTATCTCCAAGTTATTCTAAATAATACACAACCTTTTTGTTTAACATTAAGAGATTTTTTTTAAAATCTAAAAATGAAAACGGAAGATGCCACAGAAAGAAGACGCCACAAAAGTCTTCGTACACAGAAACATTTTCGGATAATTTCATTATTAAAAATATTGTTTGTGGCTTTATTTTTATTTGTGCATTGTATTAACATTTAAAAAATCGCTTGGCTTTATATTTTGCAGAATTGGTCCGTAATATTCTATTTATTAATTAAAAATGGTTTGTAATCGTAATGTCACGACTAATAGCGTTTGAAATTAGTTATTTTTCTTCATAATAGTAGTAAATCAATTCGAAATATTGCAAAATTAGTTGATTTATTCCATTCTATGGTGAAGTATGCCATAAAAGGCTTAGTAGAAAAAAAAATGGATTGAAAACTAGGTATGAAAAGGTCGTCAATCTAAGTTAACGCAATGAGATCAAATACTTACAATTAGAAAAGTCTTAAAAAATCAGCGTTTAAGTGCTATAAAAGTTGCTACAGAATTTAATGAAACAGTTTCTTCTTCATTTTCACCTGAAACTGTTCGACGAGTAGTAAGCCCAGCTGCATTATATAGGTATTCTGCCCATAGAAAATTTTTTGTTAGGGCAAAAAACAGAAAGCTTAGGCTTTCTTTAGCAAAATCAATGATAAATAAACCCGAATCGTATTAAAATAATGCTTTATTTACAGATGAAATCTAGTATGCTATTCTTGGTCCAATGAGTGTATAATAGTATGGAGGAAAAAAAAAATAAGAATTTAATTCAAAGAACTTAGTTGGAACAGTTAAGCATGACAGTGGAGTTGTCCTTGTGTGAGGGTGCATATCAGCATCAGTATTAGGTAATTTGGTATATATTGATAGCATAATAAATCACGATCTTTGTTCCAATATTTTAAAAGGCAATTTAAAATTATCAGGCCAATATATGGGTAACAGATACAACTTTGTTTTTTATCAGGATAATGATACAAGGCACATGGCTCTCAACGTTCGCCTCTGGCGTCTTTATAATTGTTCACAAGTTCTGAAAACATCACCTCAATTGCTGAATTTAAACCCTGTAAAACATATTTGGAGATAACTGGAAGTTAGAACACGAAAAAGCAGCATTGAAACAAAAAGCGAAGTAAAAACAGCAATGTTCGATGAAGGCATCAACTTTCATGCAGAAATTACAAAAACACTAATTAAATCTATTCCCAGGTGTTTAAAAAACTTTTGTGGGTGCTAAATAATAGCCTATTAAGTACAACTTTAGTGAAATATTACAATATTTACAAATATACAGCGATTTTTTTAAAGTGTACGAAGACTTTTGTGAGGTAAATTTTTTGTTATTTTTTTATTAGTGATTTTTTCAAAATAAAGTTTTGCTATGTTTTAAAAATATTTTATGTAGTTTTGTTAATAATGAGTCATAGATCTTACTCTTAAATACCCATTCTAAAATATTAATTTCAATTAATAGATAGAGCCCTATTTCATTGAAATTCCTAAGTGTACGAACACTTTTGTGAGCCACTGTATATCTAAATTTTGAACGAAAACTGTTAATTCTGCATGAAAATCCCATTTATATCAATTAAGGGGAGGGGCATGAGCCCCCCGTTCCCCCTGTTTATACTTATTCAATGAACACCTAATAACAGCCACGGTATCGTCTCATCCGAATGATCCTATATCTAAATTTTGAACGAAAACTGTTAATTCTGCATGGAAATCCCGTTTATATCAATTAAGGGAGGGGGGGGTATGAGCCCCCCGTTCCCCCTGTTTATACTTATTCAATGAACACCTAATAACAGTCACGGAATCGCCTCATCAGAATGATCCTATATCTAAATTTTGGACAAAAACTGTTAATTCTGCAGGAAAAACCCATTTATATCCATTAAGGGGAGGGTCATGAGACCCCCGTTCCCCCTCTTATACATATCGAATGAACTCCAAAAACTAATCAGGGAAGCGCCTTATCAGGATATACCTATATACAAAATTTCAAGTGGATCCGATATTTTTATTATGAGTTATCGCGTTACGCACGAACGCACGTACATACAGAACGGACGGGCACATAAGCTCTCAGGCTATGATAGCCTGTGAGCTAAAAACAATTAAATAAATTAATAAAAATGTCCAGTTACTAGTACGTGATTCGCTATAGATGCATTTATCTCATGTGTTTCCAAATTAAGCTAATTTTTTGCATAAAATGTAATATATGTGAAAATCTTAAAATCATATACAGGTCTGCATAAAAAAATGCGGATTTTTTCCCGACCATAGAAGATACTTGATGATATTTTATTGTCAAATGCCTTATGCGTTTTTCAAAAGGTGGATATTTACCCAACGTGGACATTTTCTTATTAATTTTGTCAAATTCTGTTACAGTGTTCAGAATATGTTTGAAAATGTTTTATAATCTATACTTAACGTATGTCTTTTTTTCTTTCTTCTTTATTGTTACAATTGACAGCTTAAGGCGCAACACTGAGCACAGAAAAATACCCGGATGATAATGTAAAGTCTATGGGAGCATTCTTTTCAAATATCTAGCACAAATTTTAATATTTTCAGATGATTTTTTTGCATATGATAGCTGAGGACGATCCACAACCGGCCTAGTTTTTACTTTTTCGATTTTGCTTATATATTTTTTTATATTATGATAGTTTCAATTACAGAACCGGTTTAAACCGGTTTTGAAAATTAGTTTTTTTTTTTTTTTTTTTTTTTTTTTTTTTTTTTAATCTGAAACCAAAATCGAAAAAGTAAAAACTAGGCCGGTTGTGGATCGTCCACAGCTATCCTATGCAAAAAAAATCATCTGAAAATATTAAAATTTGTGCTAGATATTTGAAAAGAATGCCCTCATAGACTTTACATTATCATCCGGGTCTTTTTCTGCGCTCAGTGTTGCGCCTTAAGCTGTCAATTGTAACAATAAAAAAGAAAGAAAAAAAGACATACGTTAAGTATAGATTATAAAACATTTTCAAACATATTCTGAACACTGTAACAAAATTTCACAAAATTAATAAGAAAATGTCCACGTTGGGTAAATATCCACTTTTTGGAAAACGCATAAGGCGACAATAAAATATCATCAAGTATCTTCTATGGTCGGAAAAAAATCCGCATTTTTTTATGTAGACCTGTATATGATTTTAAGGTTTTCATATATATTACATTTTATGCAAAAAATTAGCTTAATTTTAGCTTAACCCTGTATTTCATTCAAATTTCAATTCAAAAATATATTTTAATTGGAAATGAGACGCTTAATCCGACGCAGTAAACTGTTAGTTAATAGGATTATTATTTTTGGAATTATAAGGATGTTTCTTTTACGCAGATCGGTACTACTTGAATAGTTTCGCATTTTATATAATTTGTCGAAATGGATTCATCAGCAATTCATAGATAGAGCATTACTATGTATATTAACAATATTAAAATATACGTTTAAATTTTGCTTTGGAATTGCGAAGCATTGTATAAATATTTTTCACATGTTTTATTTTCCTATATTATATTATGCATATTCATGATGGGTAAGTATTACGGTGCCCCCCCAACGACTAGTTTTCGTTGAAAAATGAATTTATAAATGTGTCAAAACGTTTTGCGCTTGTTGAGCGGAGCAGTCGAGAACAACCTTAAAGTATCAGGAATATTATTCGAAAGATAAAAAAAATTCTAACCTAAAGTATAATTATTTTTCCTAACACCCATGCATCATCAACACAAAAGTATTTAAGTTCATTCCCACTTACTGACAGAAATTGATGCAAGGGCAGTTTTCAACAATGTTATGCATTTCTCATCTCAACTAAATTTTCGTGTACCAATTGTACAAATTTATGAGTCGTATAGAGAGCAGCACAAATGAATTCGGATATATTTCCGACTATAAATAGTCTGAATAGGATCAGGTGGGGGTAATTATGACCAGTGGGCAGGGTTGAGTTTCTGACGTCAGAAACTGGTTTTTTGACATGACAAGCGTCAAAAACTGGTTTAAACCGTCAAAAATTGGTTTACACCGTCAAAAACCGACTTAAACCGTCAAAAATTGGTTTACACCGTCAAAAACTAACTTAAACCGTCAAAAACATCTAATGCATCTTTAAAACATTTTAAGAACAGGAGGGGAAACATTGAATAAATGTTAATGATTTAACCCATTCGTGCCCACCACCTTTTGCGCAAATTTTATTCGGTTGGCACCACTATTTTTAAAAGAAACTAGCGCACCCGACAGACGTTGTCCTGTCACCGACAGACGTTGTCCTTCTTGGCACCGACTCCAGAAAATTAAATAAATGTACGTAAATATGGTAATACGCAGAATAAACACTACGCTTTTAATTTAATTTCTTATTACAATTATGTAAGGAAATTATTTTTCACTCTTCATTAGTTTTTTAAGTCGGTTCAATTTTTGATAGAAAAGTTTATTTTTCTCTTTTTAGTTAAAAGTTAACGATTGTCTGAAGTCGGTTAATCAAAATTATAACACAGGAAATATTATTGTAAAGCATACACGTTTTTCAGCAGTGGGGTTCGAACAAGCGATCTCTTTCTTCAAGAAGCTGAGCTTAAATCTGGCGCCTTAGACCGCTCCGACATTCCGTCCACACTCCATTCATCGAACTTATTCAACACTTTTAATTAGCGAAAAATCACTAACTATTAGTTTTTGCCTAATTACAAAAAAAGTACTGAATCAAATTCGATGAAATGTGAATCTAAACCATTCTCAAATCCACTGGAACACACACGCACAATTTCATTAAAATCGGTCCAGTCGTTTAGGAGGAGTTCAGTGACATACACACGCACAGAAGATTTTTATATATAAGGATGAGCATTAAAAATTTCAGGTTTTTGCGCCGAAGACATCGCCAAATTAGTAAAATGTGAATTATCTCAGGAACTACTGGATTTAAACGAATTTGCTTAGTGCCATTCGATTCAGAATGAAAAAATGCACTAAAACATGTTATCAGTTAAAAAATAACTACAAAAGCTTATTTTTAAGGAATTTTTTAAAAGTTCGTTCTTTTTTCTACTCATCTTAGGGGTGGAATTTTCGAAAATCCCTTTTTAGCGGCACTCGATGTTATAAGAAGTATTTAGATTTTTGGATCGGTAGATTTTTTTGTACTATGATTAATACGAAATCCTGACTTTGTTTAATATATATAGCACTTTTAATTAGCGAAAAATCACTAACTATTAGTTTTTGCCTGATTACTAAAAAAGTACTGAATCAATTTCGACGAAATGTGAATCTAAACCATTCTCGAATCTACTGGAACGCACACACAAAATTTCATCAAAATCGGTCCAGTCGTTTAGGAGGAGTTCAATTACATACACACGCACAGAAGATTTTTATATATAAAGATAAGTTTAATTCATTAATTGCGAAAATGTTTCAATTAAATAAAATAAAGATTGCTGTTCTTTTTTACCGGTGTCAAAAACAGTGCTACATGCACCTTTTGAAGCGTCCCTAAAAAGGGACGCTAAGGCACTAATGGGTTAAGCAATTTTTTATTTAACATTAATTACTGTAATTTAATAATCACAAAAAAGTTAAATTATTTTAATTGCAATAAAATATTTTTGTTTTTTAGAATGTTCAAACAGAAGAAAATGATTTTGTACAGTTAATAATCTGGATCAGTTTTACCCGACAGCATCCTATAGCCCATAACCAATTTAGCACATTTATTTACACCCAATCTATTTCTGAGTTTAGAGTGTATGAAGCCAAAGTTGGAAAATACTCTTTCAATTGATGCTGAGCTAGCAACGCTCGATAGCAGAAGCATTGCTAGTTGAGCAAGTTTAGAGGCAGACCAAATTTTCAGATTTATGCCAGATTTTCCCCCCCGAAAATGATAATATACAATACAGTAATAGTGAATTTTTAATATTACATCTAATGTTGTATACACATAGGTGCCAACCTGACATCGATTATCCGTAATACGTGTGTTAATTTAAACCTGGTTTAATGAGTTTCGAAGCAGAATTTTTTCAAAGAAATGAAATTAAGTATGTTCCACTAACAATCTTGAAATTAAATAAATAAAGATTCATGAAATATATTTTCTGGTTTGAAATGACGTTAACCTGGATCAAACTAATCCAGGTATTACGGAAGATTAGTTGAAAGTTGGCAACTATGTATACATGCAATTGATATTTAATATGAAATTTTACAGATCAGTGTAGTATTTGAGGTTTCTGACAGAGTTTTTGACAAGAGGTTTCTGACATGACGGCTTTAAACCGGATAAAACCGCACACTGTCAAAAACGTGCCAACCCTGCCAGTGGGTAGTTGTGACCACCACCATAATGAGAAAATTGTGTATGGTAAAATTTTGTTTAACTCACATATATTAACCTCAGAATGTATTTTTCATTTCAAATGTTCTGTATTACCAGTCTAAATCTTTTTAAAGATCAAAATAGCAATATGAACAAAACCTACTAAACTTTTTGATAAACGAATTTGTCAGTTTGGAATTCTAATGCTCTTAATTATCCCAAACAAATGTGTGTAATTAAGTATAAAGAAGAAATATAGCGGTCATAATTTCCTCACTAGTGCTCTTAATTACCCCATACTTTTGTGATAGTTAGTTTTTGATGGGGTAATTTTAACCATCATTTTAACTTAATAAAAAGGGTAGCTATGAGAATTAAAACTTTCGGTACTACTTGATTATCCCGTCGACCGATTTCGCCAAATTATACTAATCGCCAAACTAATAGCCAAATTATATATAATGACATAATTTTTATTTTAAATAACGAAAAAAGAAATCAATTAGTAAAACATTGATAAAAATACAAATAAAAAGTGGGATTAAAAATCACCCGATGACGTTTTAAACACATGTATCGTATTTAATGTGATTGAATAGGAACATTAACGATCATCCATTATTGGCGTTTAATCGTATAGTTTGGCGATCGTTTTTTGGTCAACGGGATAACCAAGTAGTACTAAACTTTTAAGAGGTGTTCATAAAAGGTCGAAATTACTTCTTGTATAGTAAAAACACCACTTTTCCGAATAAAAAAAAAGTAAAAATAAATAAATTGTTGAAAACGTATAAAGTGGTATAATTACCCTTCCTGACCCATTAACTGCTTAAATTGGGTTTACAAATGGGCTAAACATTTTCATAATTACTACCTCTGACAATAAAGTTCGGTGAATAAATTCAGAATGAACGATCTGGCAACACTAGGGAAACAAAACACTGCACCTGCATAGAGACAAATGATGACCATCTACCCCCACCGTTGTTCAGGTGAGCGTCGTTTATGTTCTGTGTAAGACATGCTTTACTAAGTGCTTGTTCAGTGTGTTGGTTCTTAACTGAGAACAGGAAAATGAACGAACAAAAGATCAGTTTAAAGTTTGATTTTAAGTTTTGCAAGATACCGAGAGAAATTCATGAGGGGTGGTGCTAAGTGAACATCCACCATACTCTCCAGATCTCAATCCTCCAGACTTCATCCAATTTCCTCGACTCAAACTCTCTTTGAAAGAGATTTGACCATATTGCTGACAACCAACGAAACGTGACGAAGCTTTTGAACTACATCCCAAAAGAAGACTTCTTGCGAATTTCCCAGGACATGTACAGTAGATCTCAGCGGCGCATAATTATGAAGAGATGACTATTTCGAAGGATGGTAAGATAACTTTCGTTAATATTTCATCTACATTAATGTTACAGGACTATTCACGGAACATTTTTGTCAGAGGTAATATTTACATAGACATCATTTTTCACTTTATCAACACGTTGAGTGCCCCACCAATCACCGGTGACTGACACTGAGCTTTGTGTTCAGGCTGCAGCAGTCACAGGTGTCTGACAGTATTGGGATGTAATGGGTATCTTATTTCTTGGCCCAAATGGAAAGACAGAAAAAAAAATAGACTTGGTCCTCAAAGTGTTGAGGGACTACTTCAGTCATAAACACTCGTTCGCTAATATTACACCTATGGAAGAAATTTTTAAAGATAGCTCGTTTGTACACTGCTCAAAATAATTAAAGGATATTTGAAGTTTTATATAAAATAAAGATATAAACAATTTTTTTTTGCCGAAAATAGAAGAAGAGAATCACAAATGCAAATTTTTCTGGTTTTCAAACTGTGGAGTATGCAAATTTTGAGTTCGACATCAACAACGTCGCTTCAGCGGCAGCGAATGAAATTTGACTTTCAACTGGATAAAAAAGACTGAAGACAAGGATGATCGGCATTCAGTGATTGATTTGTTTCGATGAGTACGATGTCTCAGCGAAGTCATTTGACAGATTCAGAAGCTTGGAGAATTGTTGGTAGGTTAGAAGGGGGCCAAACTCAAGCCGAAGTAGCGCAAGCCATTGGAGTGTCACAAAGTGTCATTTCCAGGATCTGGAACCGTTTTTTGGAGAGTGGATGTGCAGGCCGAAGACCAGGGCAAGGTCTTGGACGGGCAACAACGCCCAATGAAGATCGGTATTTAGCGTTAACAGCTCGGAGACACCGAAACATGAACGCTACTCTTCTCCAACAACACCTTCGCTCGGCTACAGGCACCACGATTTCAACTCAGACTGTCCGAAACCGGGTCCATGCTGTAGGTCTGTATGCTCGCCGACCGATGGATGGTATGTGTTAGATTAACATCAAGGCATCGTCGCGACCGCAGGGAGTGAGCTACCGAGCATGTCAATTGGAGGAGAAATGAATGGAGCAATATTCTGTTTTCTGACGAGTCCCGTTTTTCTGTGCATCCGGATAATAGGCGTATTTTCATCTGGAGGGACCGTGGCAGTCGGAATAATCCTGCGTTCGTGCACGAAACTGTCAGATTTGGCGGTGGAGGAGTGTTGGTGTATGGTGGCGTCTCCATTGACGGGCGCACTGACCTCTACATCATTCGAGATGGAGCTCTGACTGGTCACCGATATAGGGATGAGATCCTCAGAACTATTGTAGTCCCTTACTCTGCAGCAATCGGAGATAACTTAATTTTAATGGACGATAACTGCAGGCCACATCGTGCAAACCTGGTGGAGGATTTCCTTTTCGAGGAAGGAATCATTCGAATGGAATGACCAGCGTGTTCTCCAGACATGAATCCAATCGAGCACGTTTGGGACGCTCTAGAAAGACAAGTTTCTGGCCGCCAACAACCCCCACAAACTCTCCAAGAACTGGAAAGAGCTCTTTTGGAAGAGTGGGGCAGAATACCCCAACTCGTCATTAATAGCCTCATTGAGTCCATGCCTCAAAGGTGTTCAACGTTGCTGGTCGCCCGTGGAAAAAATACCCCCTACTGAAAATGATTTTCTTTGAAGAAAACACCTTTTCTTATTCTTTTTTCTCATATGCACAAATTGTGTTTGTTTCCTTTCCTACACAAATGCGCAATAAAATGCATTTTTTTCTGCCAAACATATGTAATTTATTCTCAAATAACCTACTATGTCTGTCGACCATGTATCAATCAGCTAAAAAGTTTCCCAGATACAAAATCCACATAAAACTGCAATATCCTTTAATTGTTTTGAGCAGTGTATTTCAATATTTTTAAACGATTTTTTTTTCATTGAATAGCTGAGGTTAATCTGTACAAAGGACATTTTTTTTTTCTTCGATTTTATGGAGCAGGATTTTTAATGAAAATATTTTCAGTTTTGATACCGGTTCCGAAAATAAAATCATCGTAGTCAAATAATAAGATAAAAAATATCTGTAAACAAAATCGAAAAAGTAAAAAACGACCATTGTACAGATCAATCTCATATAGCTAAAACATAATGATTATAATTATAAATAAATAAATAAGAAAAAAATCGTTTAAAAATATTGAAATTCAAATGAGCCATTTTAAATAATTTCATCTAAAGAATTAACATCAGCGAACAAGTGTTTTCGACTGATTGAAGTAGCCTCTTAAGCGGTGAAAATTTCGATATGGCATTATGAATGTGTTGAAAAATGTTTCATAATCTACGCTTGGCGCGTGAATTTTCTTTCTTGTTTAATGGTACTTTAATGTAATATTAGGATCATAAAAGGTTAAAGCATGAAATGTGACAAAAATGCAAAATTTTGAGTGAAAAGGATGATTTAGGGTGTTCCGCTAATTATCGAAATCCGTCACGGAGACATCTGTGGGAGTCCGGATATTTTGGATAAAGAAGTACCCACGTGAAGTGTGGCCGAGCCACAGTTCTGGGTGGAGGGCTTATTTTGGGATAATTAATTTATGTTACTCCCTCACAATACATTAGATGTAGTTATTTTCGAAGGACAAAAAACAAGTGTTTTTTGCGTTATTTCTGACTAGTGTTGGTAGCTGTTCTGATTTGCGCGGTACGTTTTCAGAGGTTCCAAACAATGTTCTCGCTGACATTTGACCAACGTTAGTAATTTGGCTATATTTGAAAATAAAAAACATTCGCCAAATGAAAAGAGCATTAGCAAAACAGATTCGCCGTGTAGTACAAAAAAAATATATCTTTAATTTACCTCTTTTCTTCAATATATTCTAAAATAGTCTAAGTTTTTATAATTGCGGCAACTATTGTTATTAATCTAATTTCAACTATCCGCTACAAATATATTAAATATATATATATATATATGCATACCTATGAAAAACGAAAAAGAAAAGAAAGAAAAAGCAAAAATTGAGCTCCAGCAATTTGGCGAATCTAATCGCTTGTTTGCTCGCCAAATGAAGAATTTAGTCGCAATTTGGCGCAGTGGCGAGCGACAGCGAGAATCCTGTTTCCAACACTTAGACCTGTTCCGCATAAACATTGCGCGGAACACTAAAAGTCCCAATTTTCTATGATGTACAAATGAACTTTTTTTTTTCTGTACCATGCAGTTTGTTAGTCTGTATTGAGTGGGACTTAGTTAATGTAAAAAATTGCTGCAGTAATTTTACTGCAGCAGAAGTTCCAGGCAGTGTCCGTAAGTAACAGATTTTACTCCTAGGTTAACGGACTTTGCCTTTAGATAAACGGGTTTTGAGTGTACAAAAATAAAATTTACAGGAAATGACTTTTTTTTTTTTTTTTTTTTTTTTTTTTTGAAAAGTGGCATTTTTTTATGTTATTGGAGTAATTCAAAAACGTAAATTTACATTTTTTTTTTCAGTACGTAGTAATAGCGACGAAGACAAGAACCTATCTATAATTGAAATATTGTGTAGACCCTTCCAGTGTTGAATTCAGGGTGTGACCCGGGGAGAACATAATCCCTGGAATATTTGAGGTTTTAGGTTCCTTAATGGACAAAGGTGCAACTTTTCCACAGGATTTCGAAAATATCCTCCGCCAGAGCCATTAAAATCGGCAAAGACAAGAGCCCGCCTATAATTGTAATATTTTGTAGTCACTTCCAATGTGACTACCCCCCCCCCCTCTCCCCGGTAAATTGAAGCGTCCCCGCTGAAGGTTTGAGAGTTTGTTATTTTTAATGGACAAAGTGTAACAAGCAGTGTCCAGGAGTAATAATTCCAGGGGGGTTAATAACGCCAAGTGCTAATATTACGCTTAATTAGGAAGGAATCCTAGAAATGGCACCTACGAGTAGTACGCAGAAGTGCTTTGAGTATCTGAATCACGAACAGCCGCTAGAAGTAAATTTGTTCCATTTGCAGACCTTATCACTGGAAGAAGCACGTAAGAGTCAACCCTCGATCTAAAATCCGAGAAGTAAATACCGTAATCTGAAAACTGTAAAATTTATTATGAAACATGTTTTTTTTTACATAAATTTGTAGTGTATTTCATGTACTTTCAAAATATTGTGGAAATTTTTGGATACGTTCACGAGCTAGTTTGCTGTTTAAAATATACTGCGAAAAAATTCTAGGATAATAACGGCATTTTCCCATGATTACTCAGGTTGATTCTTTACAGTGATGGAATCCGAAGAAGGTTTATTTTTAGCACTTTCCAACAAAGTTAAAAAGTGCTTATGCATTCGGTTTGTCTGTCCGTAAATATACTCGGATTTTCATGAATTAATAAAGCTTATTTAGATAAACCAAAGGATGTTCGATATTGCATGTATGTATATGATTAATGGTTCATTTACAGGGACACTCAAAAGTATTCTATTACATTATCGTATACAGGGGGAAATCGTTTGGAAAGTATTTTAATGACATTACGCTATTTTAAATGTATTGAAACTGATATAAATCAACGAATTTTACTAAGATCACGTTAAAACAGAACATTCATAGCATTTTTTATTAATTTACAGAAAAGAATTAAAATATTGAAAAGAATTAAGCTGATTTTCTTATTAATTTACACAAAAGATATCTGTTACAGTGCTGTCTTTGCGCAGTAATTGCTGTAGAGCCCTAAAGCAGAATATACTCAAATGTGCGACGTACGTCTCAGAACAACGAACCTCTCTGCAGAACATTTCAAAAAATCATTTAAGAAATTCAACCTTCAGTCGAATAAAAAATCAAAAAGTTTGCAAGAATTGCGAAAATTAGAAAAAATCGGACATAAATCCAAGAATTTGGATATAAAATATATCGCGAATTTTGACGAATGGTCGACGAAAAAAAAATTAATTTCTTCAATCGTGCGGAGAAAAATTACTAATTTTGTTGGAGGATCGCGAAAAAAAAAGCGGAAATTATGTCAAAGGAGCGCGAAATAAACAACGAATTTCGTCAAAGGATCGAGAAAAACGGCAAATTCCGTTTAAGAATCATGATAAAAAGGCAAAATACCACCAAAAGATCGAAGAAAAAACTGGCAAATTTCACCAAAAGATCGCAAAAAGTGACAAATTTTATAAAAAAGGTCTCGAAAAAGTGGCAAACTTTAGAAAAAAGATCACGAAAAAACGGACAATTTTTTCTAAAGAGTGCCAAAAACGACTAATTTCACCAAAAAAACGCGAAAAACAACAAATTTCATAAAAAAAAGGTGAAAAGACGGTGAATTTTATACAAAAATCGCGAAAACGGCAAATCATACAAAGATCGCAAAAAAGCGGCAAATTTCTTTAAAAGATCGCGAAAATGAGAGAAATTTCATCAAAAAATCGCGAAAAAGCGGCACATTTCATAAAAAAGATCGCGAAAAAACGGTAAACTTCATTTTAAAAATCGCGAAAAAAGGCAAATTTCATAAAAAAAAGATCGCGAAAAAAGGCAAATTTTGTCAACAGATCGTGAAAAAACGGTAAATTTCGTCAAAAGAACACGAAAAAACTGAAAAATTATTCTAGAGTGTCAAAATCGACAAATTTCACTAACAGTTCTCGAAAAACGATGAATTTCTTTTAAAAAAAATCGCGAAAAACGGCGAATTTTGTCAAAAGATCGGGAATAAAACTGAAAAATTCCTCAAAAGAGTGTCGAAAATAACAAATTTCGTCAAAAGAGCGCGATAAAAACCGCAAATTTCATCAAAAGATTGCAAAAAATATCAAATTTCATCAAACAGGTGCAAAAAAATGCATTTCTACAAAAGATGCACTTGCACTTCTTAATATATATATATATATATATATATATATATATATATATATAACTTCTATTAGTAATACTTAATCAAGTATATAATATTACAAAAAAAAGTGATAATACATATTGCATAAAAAATAGTTATGAACTGGTCCATATTATGAAAAATCTTAAATGTATAAAAAATATCACTACTTATGATTTTAAGGATTTATTTAATAATATCGATTTATCGGATTTACATAATATCATAAATGAGCTTTTTAAAAAATATCAACACGAGTTGGATATATCACATAATATCGATTCTGATTATTTTCATACCTTAACCAATTTCATTACCTATAATAATTTTATCATGCATGATAACAATATATATATTCAAAATGTTGGTATACCACAAGGTGGTAGTACATCTAGTGTATTATCTGACTTATACTTATATTACTATGAACGTCATTATTTAAATAATAAAATACATTTATATCGATATATAGATGATGTAATTTTAATTGATACTGATAACACCAGTATATCTCAATTCCCTGTTGATTATCCTTCTAATTTAGAACTTTCAAAAAACCTACTTTTTAATAATACAATTAATTTCTTAGATATTAAAATTACTAGTACACCGAACCCGGGGTTCCCGGGTCACAGAATAAAGGTGAAAAACTTTTTTAAAAATAAAAATTGAAAAGTCTAATAAATTTTTCCTACGTAATATGCTTTTTAAACTGCCAACTAATTCCAAACAGCAATTTTATATGAAAAATATTAATTATGTTATCATATAAAGCTTTAAAAATTATCGGTACTTCCGTATTAGACGCAAGATAGAATTTATTAGCCAAAGATCTTGCCAAAGAATAAAATTGCATTATTTCAGTTTATAAAATCAACTAAGAAAATATGATACACAGATATTCTTTAAAATACATTTTTGTAAAGATTAATTGATGTATTTTTTGTAAATTAAGTTTGCAACGAACTAAAAGTTATTAAATTGATAGGAAAAAACGAAATAAAACCAACAACATTCACTGGGTTTTATAGCCGACGATATTTGGACATAACACTTTTTTAATTACTATTTTTTTCGGTTGCTATGAAAAAATGGCAACTAAAATATACAATGATCTGTTATTTTTCACGTAGAAAAGAGATAAATGGATGTGAAGTATGCAATTAAAACGGTTTCATGGGCGTTGTTCTTCCAATTTAAGTCTCTTATTCGGGCCAAACAAAACAATCTCTAAGAACAGAGACCGAATCCTTTAACATCATTTTTTCTCTAAATGAAAAAAAAATAATAATAATTATATTTTAGCATTCTAAAATAGCATTTCATTGTATTATGAATTAAAACTGTATCGCTAAAAGTTTTCCTTTTTTGCGAAAGCACGTGGTTGTGTTTGATGCAATGCAGCGAATTTTAGAGATGATTTTTTAGCGTCACCTGCAGCCACCAAACTGCATCTCTATTCATCTTCCTTTTTTTTTTTACTCTATGGATATTTTTCCTTTTTTTCCCACACAAATGCGATACTTAAGTTGCCACCATTAGAGAAAATGAACTAAAAACTATAAAAAAATTAATATCTCAAAAACAAATTGAGATACAGTTTTCTAACAAACTGCATTTAAACGTGCATATTTTTCTGCATACGATGGTATAAATGTCGAAAACGTGCTATGTCTAGAAGTTTAAAATTTTACTACAGCGAAAATTGCAAAATTAAAATTTCATCGAAAAGTGTTGCCATTCAAAACATGACGTATGCGTTACGCACAGATACGTTTGGCCTTTATTATATAGATATTAAAAGAGAACAAATTTATAACTGATATTTATGACAAAAGGAAAGAATTTAATTTTAAAGTTAATACCTTTACTAATTTTAAATCATGTCTTCATAATTCTGTATATCGTAATATATTACTTAACCATTTATATAGAATAAAATGTCTATGTTCTTCCCATTTAATTAATACTAATATTAAAAAGCTTGTATATGATGCTATAAATAATGGTTATCCTAAAAAATTCATATATTCTTTAATTTATAATTAGATATTTCATGATCTTATAATTAATTCTTTGCGTAAAAAATGTATAAAAAAATTATAAAACATAAAAATAATAATAAAAAATTAAAAATGTTAAAAAGTAATAAAAATATATATATATATAGGTTGGTTGGGTGGGTAGATGTTAGAGTACGGAGGAGGGTGGTGTTGTCTGGATAAAAACGCAAAGGTTAATTATTTAAATAAAAATATATATATATATATATATATATATGTAATTGAGAGTGGGTTATTCATTTTAACATAATTTTTAAACTGTTTAATTGACACCAATATATGGATATTTGTCTAGTTATATCTATAGTTAAATAGCTATATTTTAATTATCAAATTAATTTTAATGTTATTGATATATTTTTTGGTAATATTATTAATAATATCATTACTATTATTATTATTTTTTAATTTTTACTTATTTTTTTTTTATTTTTTTTAAATTTTTATTTTATTTTATTTTATTTTATTTTTTAATTTTTATTATCCTATATTAAGATAATAAGTTTTTACCATGTAAAGTCACAATAAATGTTACTGATTAAAGTAACAAAATGGTATTTTAAGTTATATGTTAATATGAATGTTATCTCTTAATTCTAATTTTATTGTTATATCTATAGTTAAATAGCTATATTTTAATTATCAAATTAATTTTAATGTTATTGATATATTTTTGGTAATATTATTAATAATATCATTACTATTATTATTATTTTTTAATTTTTACTTATTTTTATTTTTTTTAATTTTTTTTTTTAAATTTTTATTTTATTTTATTTTATTTTATTTTTTAATTTTTATTATCCTATATTAAGATAATAAGTTTTTACCATGTAAAGTCACAATAAATGTTACTGATTAAAGTAACAAAATGGTATTTTAAGTTATATGTTAATATGAATGTTATCTCTTAATTCTAATTTTAATTATTTTATTAATTTAATTTTATGTTAATATCGATTATTAATTATTTTCTCCGGTTCAATTATATTTCCATTCAACTTTATCTTTTTTGTTTGTTATGGATAACTATTATTTTTACTTACTTTCAACTCCTTTTTGTAAAATATCTTTGTTCCTTGTTTAATAATTTGGTTTTTGTGTGCTGGTAGCCCCAAATATGTATTATTTTGCTATTTCATGGCTAATACGTGGATGAAACCGCACACTTCATTTGTAGTTCCAGAGCATTTGGTGCCTGATGATTCTGCTTTTGGAGCTACAAATTCTATTTGCATTCAATTTATTTATTTATTTTTTCAGATTTACTCGTTACACTATTTTTTTATTTTATTATAAATTCAATTCAATTCTAATTCTTCGTTTTGGTTTATTGTTTTATTGATAAAATCCATTGGTGAATCTTGTCTACTTTTAATGGTATTATATATATATATATATATATATATATATATATAACCATTAGATAATACTACAAATCAACATCAATTACTGTAAAAATTTGTTAATGCCAAATTATATCATACAGAGGAGTTGTCAGAATTAGAAATAAAATTGGAAATGTGGTATTTAGCTCGTTAGGAAGGGCAATACTAAATAGCCACATTAATTGCGATTAATTTCTGAATGGAAATCAGGATAGACCTAAAAATAATTTCCATATTGCCCGATTAATCGCAAATGAGAACTAATTTTAAAGAAAAATATTAGAAAAATAATAAGACAATAATAGAATTATCAATATAATAATTGCAATAGAAAAAATATTTCAAAGAAAAAATATTAGAAAAATAATTAAACTGTAATTGAATATTGATAAAGATAACTTACAATTATCAATCGCAACCATAATTTCCATTGAGAACAGGAAAAAGAAAATAATAATATAATTGAATTAACATTGATTAAATTAGATTGAAAAATCATGTCAAATGGAAAAAATTAGACAAATTAAATTATATAATAGGTTAACTTACAAATATCAATTACGACCATGTGATAGCAATACAATTTTGCATTCAGTCACATTAGACAGTTAATGTGCAAGTTAAAGTAGTAAAATAGTTTTTATTAATAATAGATATTTAAATAACTATTATCAAAAATAATTAATTACAAAACATAAGTAGACAATTTTTTTAACATAATAAAAATAGTTAAACTATTTAATACTTATTACAAATTTTAAATTATAATTATAGAATTAATTGAATCAATTGATATCGATAAATTTATACATGTGAGATAGATAAATGCAGATTAACTACTAAAGCGTTAGTGTCGCCATCTATAGTTGCTAAACACAGTTAAATAATGCAAAAAATTATTTAACTATAAAAGCAAAATCTTACAAGTTACGATATTTATATTTAATACAGGGTTAGAAAAAACATTTCGGTTTTTTTTTAAAAATAAAACGGTATTTTTTATTTGTTTAAACCAGGGTTTTTTGGGGATAAACCGAATATCTATTTAGCAACCAAACTACAGTGGATTAAGTTGATAATAGAAGAAAAAATTATTTTAACAGTTATCCCTTTACATAAAAAATAGACCAAGTGCCACTACATAAATCTCGTTGTGTTTTTCTTTTTCATTCCAGCAGAATATTTTTGATAAATTGAATTTCGTTGCAGAACATTGCGAAGTATTCTGCTTTGGAGCTGTAGAGTACGTTTTAAAATTCGGTATGGCTTTCAAATTTAATTAGTTTTTTCATATTGCTCTTTATGTTTAAATTCTATAACTAATATACAGGGCAGAACAAAAGTATTCGTAAAATATTCGTATTAGTAAATTTATTTTTGGCGCCAGTAATAAAGGAAAATGAAATTTTCCCGATTTAATCAGAGAATTTTTGAAATTGTCTACTTCAAGAAAAGTTCTTTTAAAAAAGTGGTGCTAATCGAATAAAATTTGTGTAAGAGGCTCCGGAGTCCGAAGGGTTAATACTATGCACAAGATAGAAGGAAGTTTTGGGATTACCACATCAGACTAGTTTTTAGCTCACAGGCTTTCATAGCCTGAGAGCTTATGTGCCCGTCCGTTCTGTATGTACGTTCGTGCGTAACGCGATAACTCATGATAAAAATATCGGATCAACGTGAAATTTTGTATATAGGTATATCCTGATAAGGCGCTTCCCTGATTAGTTTTTGGAGTTCATTCGATATATATAATAGGGGGAACGGGGGGCTCATGCCCCTCCCCTTAATTGATAGAAACGGGATTTTCATGCAGAATTAACAGTTTTCGTTCAAAATTCAGACATAGGATCACTCTGATGAGGCGAGTCCGTGGCTGTTATTAAGTGTTCATTGAATAAGTATAAACAGGGGGAACGGGGGTTCTAATGCCCTTCCCCTTAACTTGTATAAATGGATTTTTCAAGCAGAATTGTCAGATTTCGTACAAATCTCTGAATAGTTTTGGAAGTTTAATGGTTAAGTATAAAAGAGGGGAATAACTCCTCTTAAATTATATAAATGCTAAATGGGTTTTTATTAAGAATTATCCGATTTGCTCTGAATTTTGGATATAGATTTTTTAAATGATAAAGCATGTCCTTGATAGTTTAGGAGGTTCAATGATTAAGTATAAAAAAGGAGAAAGGGGAGAGCTGTTTCCCCTTCTTAATTTTTTTTTTTTTTTTTTTTTTTTTCGAACGGAATTAACGAAAATACAAGGCTGTAATGTACAATTAGTATACATAGCCTGTGAGCTCAATGCCATCAGTTTAAATGGGCAATATTCTTTTTATTCTGTTATCTCCCTCTTAAAAAATTCTTGTGCAGCCTACGTACCATTTTAGCACTAATAGTTTTAGCACTTTCCAACAAAATTGAAAAGTGCTTATGCATTCGGTTTGTCTATTCGTCTGTCCAAGCTGTGACTCCCGTAAATATACTCGGATTTTCATGCAAATGATAAAGATTAGTTAGAGTTACCAAAATATGTTTGGTATTGCATATGAAGCATGAACGACTAATGGTTCATTTACAGAAACATTCAAAAGAATTCGGTTACATTATGGTATATGGGAAAAAATCGTTTTGAGAGTATTTTAATGACATTACGGTATTCCATATGTATTAAAATTGATATAACTCACCGAATTTCACTATAATCCCGTTAAAACAGAACATTCATATCATTTTTTATTAATTTACAGCGACACAAATAAGAAATTGGTTACAGTACTGTCTTGTGGATTAATAATTTCCGGAGAGTACGTTTTTAAATTTGACATGTGCTTTTAAATTTAATTAGTTTTTTTTACATTGATCTTTATGTTTAAATTCTATAACTAATATACAGGGCAGAACAGTAGTATTCGCATCAGTGGCGCACCTAGGATGAAACTTTGGAGGGGGCTAGCATATTTTAGAGGTCTATATTTTCCTAATCTAACCCTGATTGTCGTCCGATTTTTCTACATTTTATTAACAAGTTGGAAATTGCACGTGAAGCGTAGCAAATGAGGTGCGTTCGTACGATAACGAAGTTTTAAAAATATTCAGATCTCGGTGATATAGTACAGCGTACTTCGGATACAGTATAATAGTCGAAATCTTTGTGTTTCTGTAAATATGCAGGAAGTAATTTTTATTACGCCTCAGTAACGTATATCTTATTCATAAAATGTGAAATATTTGAATATAATTAAAACACGCCCCAAACAATATTTCCGCGTATAGCATTATGTAGTGGAATACTTTTGTGTGGTCCTGTAATTTAATAATAAAAATTCTTTGCATCACAGATTGTACAGAATGCATATTTTAGTACGTACTTCATAGATTCATGCCAATTCTATTATGTTTGAATGAGTGTAACATCATTAAAATGCATTTGAAACTTTTTTCCCATTGACCGTAATGTAATGGAATACTTTTGATTGTCCCTGTAAATGATCTATGCATCCGACTTTCATAACATTTGAAATGACTCTACAAAATTACGTAATAATTATATGTGTTAAATTTCAAACGATTAAAGTGCATTTGAAACTTTTTTCCCTATTGACCGTGATGTAACGGAATCCTTTTGATTGTCCTTGTAATTGATCTATCCATCCGATTTTCATAAAATTTGAAATGACTCGACAAAATTAAGTTATAATTATGTATTTTAAATTTTAAATGATTCGGTTGGGTAGTTTTTGCGTTGTTATATGCGGACGGACAGACGGGCAGACAGACGGACGGACGGACGGACTGAGCGACAACAATAGGTGCTACGTATTTGCATAATTACGAACGCACCTAAAAATGAACAAGAATGTCATTCCCTTACATACGCTTTTTTCTATTGACTTGATACAAAACAAAAACTGGGTGGTGTAAGAGGACAACAATCAGCGAAACCTGAAGGAGGGGCTCTGAAAATTTTTGATGGTGCTAATTCTGAAGCATTAAACCACTTTGATAAATAAAAAGAAGATATTGGTTTAAGTGCTGAATATTAAGAATGCTGATATTTCAATTTTCATAAGAAAATTTATAAATAAGAAAAACATTGTGAAAATATTTCTATTTTGCCGAATTTATTGAAAATAATAAAAGTAAACTTTCATAATTTTAGAAAACTTTAACTAGTTAGTTTAATCTTGCGGTCTGGGTGAGGCTTCAGCCCCCCCTTAGCTCCCCCCGTGGGTGTACCAATGATTCGCATACCATTCTCCTTATTAGAGAAAAATGCTGAAAACTTGCTTGTGCTTTCTAGTACCAAGTGGAAAAGAATGCAAAGCATTTTTCGTAATCGAGCTCGATGGCCAAAAAATCTATAAGACGAAAAAAATATTTATTTATTTATTTACTAAACTAGCCATATAAAAATGAAACTTTATTTTTACCCTTTCCTAAATGAGATAAATTATATCTATGCTATTAGTTCTTACCTCATTTGAAGTACCTGATTTCAATTTAACGTAATGATCTTGTATCGTTTTTTCTATATTCGAAACAGGCTATTGTTTGTAATATTTCTTCTGAACGTTTGGAAAATTTGTCACTTTACAGTAGCTTCTCGAATGAGATTATACCCCGCTGTAGAATTTACAACGTTCAATTTGTAATTCACAGCAAGGGATCGAAAAAATTACTTTTTAAACTAGCGGAATTCCCCACATAAATAGGTCTCTTATTTATCACTCAGAAAAAAAAGAAGTAAAAAAAGGATAATTTTCAGGATAAGTAACTTTTGTTTGGGCGGAGTTGTTGGTGTCCTGCTGAACTTAGATTAAGTTTAGCAGACGATATCATAGATATTATGGTACTGGATGATTCCAAAAAATACTTGGATGGTATTAGTTGTCAGTTTTACTTTCTATAAATGATATGACGCTGTTTCCAAGCTTGAGTCTAAATAATTTGATGACGGCAGAGTTTTATTTTATTTTATTTTATTTTATTTTAGGGTGTTCGTAATTTTTTTTCCTCGTTTTTTTCTTATTTAAAAAAAAAAAAAAATAGAACCAGTTTATGGTTAAATATTTTACTAGACCTCAGTTCAACATGATTCAATATTTTACTTGTTCATGATCTACGATAAATTCTATGCAAAATATATTCTACAGTAAGCACCGTGTAGTACACCTCATCAGGGATGTATTGGAAGATGTACGGGGGTATACGGTGTATGTATTTTCTTAAGGAACACCGTATACCCTCTGTTTCTCAAAAAAGCTATGGTATGCATACTCTAAGGTATATCCTCTGCCTGGAGCGTATAACCTTTGTTTAGGGCATATACCCTCTGATTTTTATACGACTACACCACTGCACCTCATTCCCATTGATATAAATTTCATTAAATTTAAAATAGTTAAACAATTTTAAAATCATTTGCTGTGTATTTTAATGGTATTAATTAATACCATTAAATACACATGAATGGATTTTTCTCATAGACCGTAATCTAACGGATTTCTTTTGAGCACTCGTGTAAATGAACCGTAAGTGCTACACATTTTCAATAGCGAACATGCCATAATGATACCCCAAAACATCTATGAATTGCATTGCAATTGAACGGTATTTGCGCGAGTTAGAGCGCGGACAGTTGGCAGGTAGACGAACCGAAGTCGTAAACACTTTTCAACCATGTTGTAAAGCGTTGAAAAGATTAAAATCCCATGAACCACACTGTTAAAAATATCATGAAAAAATTACCTCTGTTTTTACAAGTTATCTATTTTCTGACCAATGAGAATGTTACCTAAATGTCTCATTGGTCAAAAATCAGATAGCCTTTGAAAGCAAGGTAATTTTTTACAGTGTTTTTAACAATGCACATAATATATCGCAAGTTGGCATTAAAATCTAGTGAGTAGATTTGTGTTTAAAATAAAATTAATGTCAGATTAAGATAGATGCGCTGCATCAGAAGATTCTCAGAATTGTATTTTAATTATAAAATATTATATACACAGTGGAACCAGTTTAGATTTACCATCTTTGGGACAGTCTAAATTGTTCACTATATAGAGGTGGTCACTTTATGGGGTGTCTTTCAAAATGGCACACTAAAACATTGTGATCTCAAAAAATAAAATGTAAATAAGGAAAAATGCACTATATTAAGAATTGAACTAATTAATTAACAACAATAATAACTCAATCACTAATTTAAAATATACTACAAAGAAGATAATTTACTTAACTCACATTATTTCTTTTGAATACAGTTGAAATTCCGTAGTGATTTATTTAAATAACTCATAACTACAAGGTACTCTGTAATTTATATGTATTTTTATTTTCATTGTAATTGCTTAATGATATAACGTTTCTATAACTGGCAGTGATAAACTTTTCAGTAAAAATCAGCTTAGATAAGTGCAAGTATCATTACAATAAAGGACAAAGTGGTCACTTTACACTTTAAGCAAATAGTAACTATAGGAGATAAATTCCTGTGCATTCCTGTCCATTTTCAGGAATGCACTAAAGAATTCTATCCAATGTCTATGGGGATTAACCGTTCGCTAATTGTTTCAGACTAAAGAGGCTACTTCAGTCAAATGAAAAAACCCGTTTTCTAATGCTGATTCTATGGAAGAAAATTATAACGATAAATCGATTACATTTCAATATTTTTATTTTTATTTATTTATTTATTTATTTTTTTATTTTTTTTATTTTATTTATTTATTATTTTTTTTATTTTTTTTTTTTTTTTTTTTTTTTTTTTTTTTTGTGCATTGGATAGAAGCGTGATCGACCTGTATGCAGGCCGTTTTTTTAATTTTTCGATTTTGGTTGCAGATATTTTTTATGAAGATTCTTTCGTTTTCCAAACCGGTTCTGAAAATGAAAGCATCCTCATTAAAATATCTGTGAACAAAATCAAAAAGTAAAAAACGGTTTTCATGCAGATCGATCTCAGTTATCCAAACAAAAAAAGTAAATAAATAAATAAATAAAAAATAAATAATTAATTAATTAATAGAAATCATTTAAAAATATTGAAATGCAATCGAGATAGCTTTATAAATTTCTTCCATAGGAATCCCTTCCATTTACAAAAATTGAAGTCTCTGATGTACGCAGTTTTTGTGTACGAACTCTGAGACAGACAGACAGAAGACTGAGACGATTAAGGTTTCATCAGATGAACGAAATTCTAAAAAAGAAAATTTGTAAAATTTTATTATTATTTTTTTTTAGTTAAAATTTGTATTATTTAAGATAAATCTAAGATTTTAGTTCATTTTGTGCAGAGGTATCATATTAATGCACTCAGAAAATTTCTATCCGTCATGGTTAACAGTTTTTGAAAAATCATCCGCGCTGTTATATACAGTGATTAATTTTTCATCAATCTGATTTTGTTTATACAGTGAAACCTCCAAATAAGGGACACTCCGAATAAGGGACACCTCTATTTAAGGGACAAAAGTTCCGGTCCCAGTCCCTTGGTATAGGAAGTGTAATATATTTACCTCTGAATAAGGGACACTCAATTTAAGGGACACTTGAAAATGAGGTTAAACCTTTTGACTTGGATGTTTCTTACACAAATTTTATTCAGTTGCCACCACTTAAAAAAAAAAGTTTCCTTCAAGTACATAATTAAAAAAAAAAGCTTTAATTAAATAAAGAATTTTATTTTCCTTTGTTACTAGTATGACAAAAACAAATTTTGCAAAGCAAAATGTTGCCCAGTCACACTGGACATACGAGTGCAAAATGTTAAAGAGGTTGATTTTTGGATTTGAGATAATGAAGTAGTCTGTGATGAAAATGAAAATACAGAATTTTGTGAACTTATCAAATATGCAGTTATGTTGGTACAGAAGTATGCAACCCAACTGATGAGCATTTACTTATCCACAATTCAGATGAAGATATCGAAGTGTGTTTATCCCTCTTAGAGCCAGAAGTGGCAGTGCAGAGAATAATTTCATCAAGTTCACAGCTAAAATTCCAGAATTGGTTAAAACTTTATTCCCTAATTAAAATACAATTGGTCTGCCAAGTCATATCTAGATAAAAAGCCCATATGAACCCGATTTTAGTGGTTGATTTGTAGGTTTATCTTTGGGATATTCTGCAGCCAGTCCTCCATATTTTCATAGATTTGAGTGCAGGAAAATATAATAGTAAATCTACGAGTCAAATTTCAGATTTTTAGGTGTTTTAGTAGACTGAGCATTTTAACATGCATTTCGAGTTTTAACTAATTCTAGAATTTCTGTCATGAACTCAATGAGGTGATTTCAAACTCAACCTCTTTAACATTGTGCTGCCACCTCCCAGTCTATATTGAAAAAAAGGCTGAAAATTGTGAGGGATGACACTGAAAATGAAAGAGAAAGGCAAATCTATACATATAATAAAACAGTAGGACCCGGTGTGTCTGTACATTGAAGATAATTGACAAAAATGGAGTCAGGGCGATAAAAGAAAACCAATGAAACACAAAAAAAATTTTTTTGAATTTTTTGTCTGTCTGTCTGTCTGTCTGTCTGTTTGTTCGAAGTTATCTTCGTAACTACTGAATGGATTTTTATGCGGTTTTCACTAATGAAGAATGCACACTCCCGGGCAGTGTATAGGCTTTGTTTCATCAAAATCGGACAACAGACAAAAAAGTAACAAAAAGAAACAAAAGAAACTATTAGGTGCGCTGCTCACGTTTTTTAGTACATAACGTTTTTTAGTACATATAAAATCCAATAGATGTCACTGTGCGATTTTAAAACGCGCTATCGTTATGTTTTCGCCAGTCTACTTAAGTATGAGAAAGTTTCAAGCTGGCTGTCGTTCCATGTGGTTTAGTCGGTAGAACGTCAGTGCGCCATACTGATGGCCCGGGTTCGATTCCCAGCATGGAATTTTTTTTCACTATGTTGGCATTAACGCCTATAAGCAATTAAAAGAATTTGAAATATTGTATTCAAGGCGAATTTTCTCTCTGGGAAAATTTCCTTGCATTAATATGTCAGTGTAATTTTTTTTTCGATTTAATTTTTTTTTTTTCGAAACTTTGTTTTTCTTAAAAAATTACAGTAAATATTTGATATTTCCCAACGTTTTTTGAATGATCGACTTGCTTTTTTTTTTTTTAATGTATGTCTGAACCTTATCTAACTACTTCTTCAAGATTTCTTTAGATAAACCGACCAGCGTAGCGGGCGAAGGCCGCTAGTTGTGAAATAAAGAACTTCACAGATGCTTTAAAATATGCAAAGCAGTTGAATACTTTTTTCGTAAATACTGCTTATAGTTATAGTGAAGGACTATAAGTTATAACATAAGTATGGTAAATGAATATCTGTCAAGTTTAGTAGTAGAAAAATTGAAATCTGCAAAACAGTCACCTTTTTTTTATTGATTACTTCTCAAGTAAGATTTTTAAAAATATTGCCCTTTTTGCATTATAGAAACATTTACATAAAAAATACAAATCAATAACTCAACAAATCATTTACTAATTAAGTAATCAATTTAAAAATTAAATTAATTATCTATTACTTTTGTGCCTAATTAATGTAATTTATAACCTTCAGGTACATTTAAACTTCAGTTTTAATATTTTGTTATTTTTTATGTCCTTATGAATAATTAATTTTTTTTAAATATATAAAAACTCTGAATAAGGGACACCTCTATTTAAGGGACAAAAGTTCCGGCCCCATGGGTGTCCCTTATTCAGAGGTTTCACTGTAGTAATAAGTAATACTATACTTAACAATCCAAAAAATGAATTCAATTTGTTTTATTAATTAGTTTGTGAAATGGTATGAAAATTAACTGAATCACTTTTTGAGTATTTTTAACTGGTTAAAGGCGAATTGTCTCTTTAAAATACAAACACGATTTAAGGGTTATTTTAAGCAGTAAATCTTAAGAGCCCACACTTGTAGCTCAAAAAAAAAAAAAAAAAAACTCGGGTGATAATGTTAAGTATATGGGGGCGTTATTTTCAAATATTTCACTTTTTTTTCCATAGGATTGCTGAAAACGATCTACAACCGGTCTAGTTTTTACTTTTTTTGTTCTGGTTTCAGATTTTTTTTTTTTATTATTATTATTATTTTAAATTTTGGAATTGGTTGGAACCGGTTCTGCAATTGAAACTATCATAATATTAAAAAAATAATAATAACCAAAATTGAAAAAATAAAAACTAGCCAGGTTGAAGATGGTTTAAACCGGTTTAAACCATGTACGCTCTTAAGAGCGTACACTAGTCACGCGGTAAAAGCCGAGCGCTAATGTAAAGTCTATAGGGGCGTTCTTTTCTAATATCTCGTTCAAATTTTAATATTTTGACATGATTTTTTTGCATAGAATAGTTGAGGACGCTCCACAACCGGCCTAGTTTTTACTTTTTCGATTTTGCTGATATATTTTTTTTATTACGATAGTTTCAGTTTCAGAACCGGTTTAAACCGATTTCGAAAATTAAAGTAATTTTTTAAAGAAAATCTGAAACCAAAATTGAAAAAGTAAAAACTATGCCGGTTGTAGATCGTCCTCAGCTATCCTATGCAAAAAAAATCATGTAAAAATATTAAAATTTGAACGAGATATTGAAAAAGAACGCTCTCATAGACTTTACATTAGCGTTCGGCTTTTACCACGTGACTAGTGTGTGCTCTTAACACCTTTTAACCACTTAATCGACGCGCCCGAGACATTCACGATCTGTAAGCTTCACTGCTTTTATTCAGAATTGTTTGATTCCCTCAAGTTTTATAAAATAGTGTGACTGGTTTTATTCTGGTATCATAACTTGTCATTAAATAAGATTAATATTTTTTTTTTTCAAAAAAGTGGTGTGAATAATGAATTAGAATTTTTGAGTCGTAATTTAATGCGACCATTAAGTGGTTAACGTATTGCTCCCACAATCAGACCCACCTTGCTCATCTAGAGATTGGGGCGTTAGCTAATGCACAAACACTGCTTATGTAATAGGTTAGATTAATTCTTTAAATGAAGTTCCGGTCTGTTTAACCCACTTAACCAGAAGATGACCATATCACTGATTAATCAACCAACCAATTCCCAGATTCAATAACGATCACTTTCACAATTACGTATACTTAAAACTGCATATCACTATTATACAAAGAATTCTTCAATAAAATCTTTAATTTTAAAAAATTTTTCCTTTTTGTTGCTTTGATTGGGTAAATCGCTGATAAAAACTCATGCATGACAAGTAGCTCATGCAACGCAGATTTTGTTAAAGGAATTTGTTCAAGGAATGGCTAACTATTATCTAACTATCAAAAGGTGAATAAACATAGCCTCGGAGGCAGTCGTATATGTCTTTGTCTATCCTTATCACAAATTGCAGATCTTTACGCATTAAATTTCTTTAACTATCCCGAACAATAAATAACACATAAACATACAAAATCTTTTTTATACTCTTTTATTTAACTCTTTATGTCTCAAATTATGAATTCATGAAATCTTTTAGCATATTTTAGAAGGATTTTGCGAATTAAAATTAATTAGTTAAATTTGTACTTATAGAGATTTTGTGCAATACATACAACTTCATTCAAATATTTTATTTGGTTATTTTTTTCTTTAGTATTTTATAGTATTACAAAATACAAATTATAGTAGTTCAAATATTGTATAATACAACACATTTACTATGGCAATATAGGAATAATTCCAAGCTAACACTTTTCAAAGAAAATAAGTTGAAACTATGTCTATCAAAAGAGGTTTCGATCCTTTCATCATTAATATTGCTGTGAACAAATTCAATAGACCACCTAAAAATGCTACTCTTTCTAATCTATACTATAAAAACCAAACATATCTGTGCGTAACGCATACGTCATTTTGTTAATGGCAACATTTTCCCATGCAATTCGGTTTTGCAATTTTCGGTACTGCAATTTTTATACATCTAAATATCGCACATTCTCAATTTTTACATGGGCATATAAAGAAAAAAAAGTACTTTTAAATGCAATTTGTGTGAAAGCTGTATCTCAAATTATTTTTGATATATTATTTTTTTTATATAGTTTTAGTGCGAATTTTGTAATCGTGGCAACAGAAATGCGCCACTTTCTCTTAAAATTAAAAAAAATGAAATTAAAATTTCGTATGAAAATTTTGAGAAGATGAAAATGATGACGGGTTTAGATTTCACGTGAAATTTTATGATTGCATCAATTTGATTTTTTTTTCATTTTTATCAAGCATAAGAGCCTCAATTGATAACTTCATCATAATAACTTATCTTTATCGTGTTTTACTTATTACACATGCGATTAAAGTTTAATTTTAATAATTTGGCCGACTGACTTTTTTAGAAATTGTATTTTGTTAATTTTAGCTTAAAATAATATTTCTTTTAGAGTTAAACTGACCAATATAAGATGCATTTTTTACTGTAGCTAATTTTGTACGTTGTTATAAATCAATGAAACAGTTCCTTCTAAAACATTTTCTTTCGTCGAAGTTCGACGGGTTCTACCTCGTTCTGTTAAAAGTAAACTTGATAATTTGATCGTCCTCCTCTTTTATCCCCCTTTATGTTTCGAATTAGCTAAAGTTTCAATTTTGGCTTTAACTTTAAACCTGCCAATAAATTCAAACTCCCTTCCACTAAATCTCCTGTTCCTGATCTTCAAAAATGGGAAATTTATAATGTTCCTTCTAATGGTTATGATGTATCTTATATTTGTCAAACTAAAAGAGATGTCGTAATCCGTTTAAAATAATACTCTCGTTGTGTCGTTAATCAAGAAATTTCTAAATCTTCTGTTGCCGAGTACCCTTGGGGTTCCGGCTCCGGCCATAGTTTTAATTTTTAAATTGCTAAAATTATCTTTATTGTCAATAGTACCTCTGAATTAGATTTTCCTGAAAATTTAGCTATTTATCTTAATCGTGAAGTTATTGTTAATGATAAATTTTATTCTGAAACGTTTTCCGTAGCTTGGAAAAGCCTTTTCAGCACTACCGTATAATTAACTTTTTGTATTAATTATGTATGCATGTACTTTTTGTAGTAATTATAATTTTTTTAGCCTTCTTAACATTTTGCTTCTTCCATCCTTTTTTTTTCACTGTGTCCATTATTCGTTTTGATATACTCTTCCATGATTGGCTGTTGCTTTCTGCTTTCTTATTGGTTGTTCCTTCAGCTTATTCCTTTTCCCGCCTTTTCATTTCAGTCGTACTGCTGCTTTTATTGTAGACGCACGTCCTCTTTTCGCCTGATGAAGAAAGACTAAGTTCATCTGAAAGACCTAGCGAATTTGAGTTTTTTATGGTGTGTTTAAGAAGTTTTTATCTCTTCATAAAACTTTTCATCTACAATCTTTCATTATCAAGAAAGTTGAAGAGATTCAAATGAAACTAGTCGTTGGGGGCCACCGTAATACTTACCCATCATGGATATGTATATGAAAATAAAACATGTGAAACTATTTATACAATGCATTGCAATTCATAAACAAAATTTAAATATTGTTAATATACATAGTAATGCTATATTAAAGAACTGCTGATGTACCAATTTCGAAAAATTATATAAAACGCCAAACTACTCAAGTAATACCGAACTGCGTAAAAGAAACATCCTTATAACTCCAAAAATAATAATTCTATTAACTAACAATTAACTGCGTCGGATTAAGCGTCTCATTTCCAATTAAAATATACTTTTGAATTAAAATTTTAATGAAATACAGGGTCATGAAAAATCGAAGAATGTGGAAAACAAGATTACAAATATCTCGGCAACTAATAATCCGATCAATTTCGTTCTATATGCAAAATGTGTGTTATTTTATTGCCTTTTACGTCCATTCCTTAGAACAAAAAAATTCGAAAATTTTTGTATACCTTTCATCAGAACGAATTTTTCGAGAGTCCGAAAAAAATAGTTCCGGATAATCGAGGTTGCTGATATTAAATAGGGTTCGTCCCATTCTTACATTCTAACTACATACAAAATTTCAAATCTCTATCTCAATTTGTTCGGGAGATAGAGCGTTTACAGACAGACAGACAGACAGACGGCAAAATTTTTTTTCTAAAAATATGTTTTTCGGAATCTCCACTATCTAAAACGTGTAAATCCGTCAAAAAAAAATTTTCGATTTTCAAAACGATTGCAAGACTTACCCTATACTACGTATGATGGGTAAGTAAAAGAAATCTTCCTCTTTTTTTTCAAATATATTTTATTTTTTACTTACCCATCATACATAGTATAGGGTAAGTCTTGCAATCGTTTTGAAAATCGAAAAATTTTTTTTGACGGATTTACACGTTTTAGATAGTGGAGATTCCGAAAAACATATTTTTAGAAAAAAAAATTTGCCGTCCGTCTGTCTGTCTGTCTGTCTGTCTGTAAACGCTCTATCTCCCGAACAAATCGAGATAGAGACTTGAAATTTTGTATGTAGTTAGTATGTAAGAATGGGACGAACCCTATTTAATATCAGCAACCTCGATTATCCGGAACTATTTTTTTCGGACTCTCGAAAAATTCGTCCTGATGAAAGGTATATAAAAATTTTCGAATTTTTTTGTTCTAAGGAATGGACGTAAAAGGCAATAAAATAACACACATTTTGCATATAGAACGAAGTGGATCGAATTATTAGTTGCCGAGATATTTGTAATTTTGTTTTCCACATTCTTCGATTTTTCATGACCCTGTATTTCATTCAAATTTCAATTCAGAAGTATATTTTAATTGGAAATAAGACGCTTAATCCGACGCAGTTAATTGTTAGTTAATAGAATTATTATTTTTGGAGTTATAAGGATGTTTTTTTTACGCAGTTCGGTACTACTTGAGTAGTTTGGTGTTTTATATAATTTGTCGAAATTGGTACATTAGCAGCTCTTTAATATAGCATTACTATGTATATTAACAATATTTAAATTTTGTTTATGAATTGCAATCTATTGTATAAATAGTTTCACATGTTTTATTTTCATATACATATCCATGATGGGTAAGTATTACGGTGGCCCCCAACGACTAGTTTTAGTAAGGTTTTTCTTAGTGACTACATCTTTTTTTTCTGTTTAATACCTACATAGCTGAAACTCGGAAACCAGAACTGATTAAAATATTCTAACTATATTTTTGAAAATAGCATATCATATGTAGTCAGCAACAGCTAAAATATTTTTCGGCAACAGATTTACTGTAAACTAGTGTAATTTATCATTCAACTATCATTCATTATTTAATCCCTCAGTTTTTATTTATTTATTTATTTTTTTTTTTTTTAATGATAAATTGGTCTTTTCTCTGCATGTTATTTTCTTGAGTACATTAGTTATTGAGTAACTTAAAATTTCGAATACTTCTATTTTTAAGTTTTGTTTGCGGGGAATAGCTATTTCCAGTTTTAAATGATGAAGAAATTATGTTTACGGATTTTAGAAAAACTATATTCATGTGTATAGTTGAAAATCCCGTCTACTCTCCTCCTATCGGAATTAATTTATCATTCAACTTGATTATTTAATTTCTGAACTGCGATATTTATTTACTTATTTTTATCTTTTTTCTGCATGTTATTTTCTTCAATTTGTTGAAGCGACTGAATACTTAAAATTTCGAATATTTCTATTTTTAACGTTTGTTTGCTGGAATCTAAATTTAAGTGATGAGCAAATTCACGGATTTTTTTTTTAAACTATATTTGTGTGTATAATTGCAAATCTCCTTCTTTCACCACCTATCGGAAATTCTTTATTATCATTCAACTTGATTGTTTAATCTCACAACTGGGATATTTATTTCTATGATAATTTGATTTTTTCTCTGCGTGTCATTTTCTAAAAAATGTTAAAGTGAGTGAATACTTAAAATTTCAAATATTTCAAATTTTAAGATTTGCTTGCTATGAATTATTATTTCCAGTTTCAAATGATGAAAAAAAAAATATGTTCACAGATTTTAATAATTATTAGACTTTTAAAAACTATATTTAGGTGTACATGTATAATTGGAAATCGCCTTTCTTCCCATCGGAAATACTTTGTGATCATTTTACTTGATTATTTAATCTTTAAACTGGGAAATTTATTTTTATGCTAAATTAATATTTTACCTTTTCTCTGTACGTTATTACTTACCCATCATACGTAGTATAGGGTAAGTCTTGCAATCGTTTTGAAAATCGAAAAATTTTTTTGACGGATTTACACGTTTTTGACACTGGAGATTTCGAAAAACATATTTTTAGAAAAAAAATTTTGCCGTCCGTCTGTCTGTCTGTAAACGCTCTTTCTCCCGAACGAATTGAGATAGAGACTTGAAATTTTGTATGTACTTAGTATGTAAGAATGGGACGAAGCCTATTTAATATCAGCAACCTCGATTATCCGGAACTATTCTTTTCGGACTCTCGAAAAATTCGTTCTGATGAAGGGTATATAAAAATTTTCGAAATTTTTTATTTTAAGGAGTGATCGTAAAAGGCAATAAAATAACACAAATTTTGCATAAAGAACAAATTTGATCGAATTATTAGTTGCCGAGATATCTATAATCCTGTTTTCCACATTCTTCCATTTTTCATGACTCTGTATTTCATTCAAATTTCAATTCAAAGATATATTTTAATTGGAAATGAGACGCTTAATCCGACGCAATAAACTGTTAGGTAATAAAATTATTATTTTTGGAGTTATAAGGATGTTTCTTTTTCGCAATTCAGTACTACTTTAGTAGTTAGGCGTGTTGTATAATTTATCGAAAGAGATTCATCAGCAACTCATTAATACAGCATTACTATGCACAATAAAAATATAAATACACGTTTAAATTTTGTTACTTACCCATCATACGTAGTATAGGGTAAGTCTTGCAATCGTTTTGAAAATCGAAAAAAATTTTTTGACGGATTTATACGTTTTAGATAGTGGAGATTCAGAAAAACATATTTTTAGAAAAAAATTTTTGCCGTCCGTCCGTCTGTGTGTCTGTGTGTCTGTCTGTCTGTCTGTTTGTAACCGCTCTATCTCCCGAACAAATTGAGATAGAGACTTGAAATTTTGTATGTAGTTAGTATGTAAGAATGGGACGAAGCCTATTTAATATCAGCAACCTCGATTATCCGGAACTATTTTTTTCGGACCCTCGAAAAATGCATTCTGATGAAAGGTATATAAAAATTTTCGAATTTTTTTGTTTTAAGGAATGGACGTAAAAGGCAATAAAATAACACACATTTTGCATATAGAACGAAGTCGATCGGATTATTAGTTGCCGAGATATTTGTAATCCTGTTTTTCACATCCTTCGATTTTTCATGACCCTGTATTTCATTCAAATTTCAATTCAGAGGTATATTTTAATTGGAAATGAGACGCTTAATCCGACACAGTTAATTGTTAGTTAATAGAATTATTATTTTTGGAGTTATAAGGATGTTTCTTTTACGCAGTTCGGTACTTCTTGAGAAGTTTGGCGTTTTATATAATTTGTCGAATGGTACATCAGCGGTTCTTTAATAAAGCATTACTATGTATATTAACAATATTTAAATTTTCTTTATGAATTGCAATGCACTGTATAAATAGTTTTCATATGTTTTATTTTCATATGCATATCCATGATGGGTAAGTGTTACGGTGGCCCCCAACGACTAGTTTATCATTACTTTTATGAAATAGATTAGAACTTAATAATTTTCACTACATTCAATTATAATAATTAGTAAAAACTAATAATAATTAATAAAAACCATTTTTATATAACTATTTTGGCAAAAAAGAGGTTATTGTATTCTAACAGAATGTAGTGAAAATTATTAAGTTCTAATCTATTACTTACCCATCATACGTAGTATAGGGTAAGTCTTGCAATCGTTTTGAAAATCGAAAAGTTTTTTTTGATGGATTTACACATTTTAGATAGTGGAGATTCCGAAAAACATATTTTTAGAAAAAAAAAATTGCCATCCGTCTGTCTGTAAACGCTCTATCTCCCGAACAAATTGAGATAGAGACTTCAAATTTTGTATGTAGTTAGTATGTAAGAATGGGACGAAGCCTATTTAATATCAGCAACCTCGATTATCCGGAACTATTTTTTTCGGACCCTCGAAAAATGCATTCTGATGAAAGGTATATAAAAATTTTCGAATTTTTTTGTTTTAAGGAATGGACGTAAAAGGCAATAAAATAACACACATTTTGCATATAGAACGAAGTCGATCGGATTATTAGTTGTCGAGATATTTGTAATCCTGTTTTCCACATTCTTCGATTTTTCATGACCCTGTATTTCATTCAAATTTCAATTCAGAGGTATATTTTAATTGGAAATGAGACGCTTAATCCGACACAGTTAATTGTTAGTTAATAGAATTATTATTTTTGGAGTTATAAGGATGTTTCTTTTACGCAGTTCGGTACTACTTGAGTAGTTTGGCGTTTTATATAATTTGTCGAAATTGGTACATCAGCAGTTCTTTAATAGAACATTACTACAGGTATATTAACAATATTTAAATTTTTGTTTATGAATTGCAATGCATTGTATAAATAGTTTTCACATGTTTTATTTTCATATACATATCTATGATGGGTAAGTATTACGGTGACCCCCAACGACTAGTTATTATTTTTTTTCATTTATTCACAAGGCAAAATTAAAACTAGTCGTTGGGGGCCACCGTAATACTTACCCATCATATATATGCATATATAATATATGAAAATAATAGATTTGAAAACTATTTATAAAATGGATTGCAATTCCAAAACAAAATTTAAACGTGTATTTATATTTTTACTGTGCATAGTAATGCTGTATTAATGAGTTGCTGATGAATCTCTTTCGATAAATTATACAACACGCCTAACTACTCAAGTAGTACCGAACTGCGTAAAAGAAACATCCTTATAACTCCAAAAATAATAATTCCATTAACTAACAATTAACTGTGTCGGATTAAGCGTCTCATTTTCAATTAAAATATACCTCTGAATTGAAATTTGAATGAAATACAGGGTCATGAAAAATCGAAGAATGTGGAAAACAGGATTACAAATATCTCGGCAACTAATAATCCGATCGACTTCGTTCTATATGCAAAATGTGTGTTATTTTATTGCCTTTTACGTCCATTCCTTAAAACAAAAAAATTCGAAAATTTTTATATACCTTTCATCAGAATGCATTTTTCGAGGGTCCGAAAAAAATAGTTCCGGATAATCGAGGTTGCTGATATTAAATAGGCTTCGTCCCATTCTTACATACTAACTACATACAAAATTTCAAGTCTCTATCTCAATTTGTTCAGGAGATAGAGCGGTTACAGACAGACAGACAGACAGACAGACACACAGACGGACGGACGGCAAAATTTTTTTTCTAAAAATATGTTTTTCTGAATCTCCACTATCTAAAACGTATAAATCCGTCAAAAAAAATTTTTCGATTTTCAAAACGATTGCAAGACTTACCCTATACTACGTATGATGGGTAAGTAAAAAGCTTTAAAAAATGATTTCTAAACTTAATTCCTCAGAATTGTAAAAGATTAAGTACCGTAAGTTTGTAAAGGTATAAAAAGCATTTCATTTAAACATTTTATTTAAATTTAATATAATTTGAGATGTTATACTTTCCTTTAAGTAATCTAATTATCCATTTTTATATATAAAATAAGCATAGCAAGTTGGAAAGTATAATAATTTTTTGCAAAGTAAGAGAGCAAATAACCAGAATCGTATTTCCTCCTTCTACTTTTGCAAAAATAAATTTATACCAAATGTTGAAGTTTAAGAAGAATGGAATAATAACACTTAATCGAATATAAGATATAACAGAATGGACGAATAACATATAATCAACAGCTATTGTAAAATAATGTATAAGAGAAAAAAACTAATAGGTATAAAAAGGTTAAGCACAGCAAGAGATCTTGGTTAGTATACCGTATTTACTCGTGTATATAGTTCGCTTGCATCCAACAGTAAAAAAATATTCCGTGTATAAGGCGCACCTAGGAGTTTTGCCCTAATTTTTTGAAAAAAAGTGCGGCTTATACAAGAGTAAATACGGTATATAAATATGCATCCTGAAAGTTAAGATTTAGACTATTAAGGGTGTATTCCAATCAAAACTGCTTATTTTCTGACTTACTTTTATATTATTACTTACCCATCATACGGTAAGTCTTGCAATCGTTTTGAAAATCGAAAAAAGTTTTTTGACGGATTTACACGTTTTCGACACTGGAGATTTCGAAAAACATATTTTTAGAAAAAAAATTTTGCCGTCCATCTGTCTGTCTGTCTGTAAACGCTCTACCTCCCGAACGAATTAAGATAGAGACTTGAAATTTCGTATGTACTTAGTATATATGAATGGGACGAAGCCTATTTAATATCAATAACCTCGATTATCCGGAACTATTTTTTCGGATTCTCGAAAAATTCGTTCTGGTGAAAGGTATATAAAAATTTTCGAAATTTTTTATTTTAAAGGGTGATCGTAAAAGGCAATAAAATAACACAAATTTTGCATAAAGAACGAAGTTGATCGAATTATTAGTTGCCGAGATATCTGTAATCGTGTTTTCCACATTCTTCCATTTTTCATGACCCTGTATTCATTCAAATTTCAATTCAAAGATATATTTTAATTGGAAATGAGACGCTTAATCCGACGCAATAAACTGTTAGTTAATAAGATTATTATTTTTGGAGTTATAAGGATGCTTCTTTTTCGCAATTCAGTATTACTTGAATAGTTAGGCGTGTTGTATAATTTATCGAAAGAGATTCATCAGCAACTCTTTAATACAGCATTACTATGCACAATAAAAATATAAATACACGTTTAAATTTTGTTTTGGAATTTCAATCCATTTTATAAATAGTTTTCAAATGTATTATTTTCCTATATTATATATGCATATATATGATGGGTAAGTATTACGGTGGCTCCCAACGACTAGTTTTTACTCTTACATGCATCAAACTGGCAAATTCTCTTAATCAGAAACTACATAATGTGCTGTAATTCTCAATTTTTTAAAAAATGCAGATATTTTTTTTTTTTTATGTTGTCAAAGTTGGAATTTTGAACTGAATTTTCCGAAGCGGGATATCTAGGAACGAAAAAAATGGTCATACTGAGAAAAAAAATGTTAATAAATCAAATTCTAATGAATTGAGCTAAAAACGAAATCACACGACCTTTTACACATCTCTTCAAAAATCACGTCAGCAAATTTCATATTTTACTTACCCATCATATGTAGTATAGGGTAAGTCTTGCAATCGTTTTGAAAATCGAAAAAAATTTTTGGACGGATTTACACGTTTCAGATACTGGAGATTCCGAAAAACATATTTTTAGAAAAAAAAATTTGCCGTCCGTCCGTCTGTGTCTGTGTGTCTGTCTGTCTGTCTGTCTGTAACCGCTCTATCTCCCGAACAAATTGAGATAGAGATTTGAAATTTTGTATGTACTTAGTATGTAAGAATGGGACGAAGCCTATTTAATATCAGTAACCTCGATTATCCGGAACTATTTTTTTCGGACTCTCGAAAAATTCATTCTGATGAAACGTATATAAAAATTTTCGAAATTTTTTATTTTAAGGACTGGACATAAAAGGCAATAAAATAACATAAATTTTGCATAAAGTACGAAGTCGATCGGATTATTAGTTGCTGAGATACGTGCAATCCTGTTTTTCACATTCTATGATTTTTCATGACCCTGTATTTCATTTAAATTTGAATTCAAAGACACATTTTAATTGGAAATGAGACGCTTCATCCGACGCAGTAAATTTCTAGTTAATACGATTATTATTTTTGGAGTTATAAGGATGTTTCTTTTACGCAATCCGGTTTACTTGAGTATTTTGGCGTTTTATATAATTTGTCGAAATTGTCTCCTCAGCAATTCATTACTAAATCATTACTATGTATATTAAAACTATTTAAATATGCGTTAAAGTTTTTATTTTGGAATTGCAATGCATTTTATAAATAAGTTACACATGTTTCATTTTCACATTTTATATTATACAGATGTATGATGGGTAAGTATTACGGTGGCCTCCAACGACTAGTTTACTTTTAGAAATACGTCTGAAAATGTTTCAGAAAATTTTGAGCTGTTGAGGCTAGAAAAAATATTTTTTCAAACACATCCTAACATTAATTTTTCTTAGTACAAATGCAGAATGAGCTAACTATCAATATAATTTGCTAGTTTTGTTATTTGTGCTAGTAACTAATGCAGTTTTTATTATTCTGTAATTGTTTCTTCTAGGCTATTTCTAAATACCTTTTTAAAATTGTCAAAATGCACCCTGACTTTAAAAAAACTAGTCGTTGGGGGCCACCGTAATACTTACCCATCATAGATATGCATAATATAAAATATGAAAATAAAATATGTGTAAATTATTTATAAAATGCATTGCAATTCAAAAACAAAACTTAAACATGCATTTTAATACTTTTAATATACATAGCTCTATATATATGCTCTATAATGAATTGCTGATTAACCCATTTCGACAAATTATACAAAACGCCAAAATACTCAAGTAAGTACCAGATTGCGTCAAAGAAACATCCTTATAACTCCAAAAATAATAATCATATTAACTAAAAATTTACTGCGTCGAATTAAGCGTCTCATTTCCAATTAAAATATATCTTTGTATTGAAATTTGAATGAAATACAGGGTCATGAAAAATCGAAGAATGTGAAAAACAGGATTAGAGATATCTCGGCAACTAATAATCCGATCGACTTCGTTCTTTATACAAAATTTGTGTTATTTTATTGCCTTTTATGTCCACTCCTTAAAATAAAAAAATTCGAAAACTTTTATATATCTTTCATCAGAACGAATTTTTCGAGAGTCCGAAAAAAATAGTTCCGGATAATCGAGGTTCCTGATATTAAATAGACTTCGTCCCATTCTTATATACTAAGTACATACAAAATTTCAAGTCTCTATCTCAATTTGTTCGGGAGATAGAGCGGTTACAGACAGACACACAGACACACAGACGGACGGACGGCAAATTTTTTTTTCTAAAAATATGTTTTTCGGAATCTCTACTATCTAAAACGTGTAAATCCGTCAAAAAAAATTTTTCGATTTTCAAAACGATTGCAAGACTTACCCTATACTACGTATGATGGGTAAGTAATAATAAAAATGAAATTTCTTCATATCACAGTTTATTTAAATACATGTGTCCAAGACCTTACAAAAATGATAGAACTTTACTTCTTGAGAAAAAACAGGATGTTACTAAACCATGTTATTTAACATCATTTTTCAATTTGTAATTTAAAATAATAATAATATTAATGTTTTTTATTTATCATAATAAAAAGTTTTCTAATATTTCCCCTTTTTTGTTACTAAACACATTACCAGTATATTTTCTTATGACACTTTCACTTTTGAAACCGGTTCCGAAAATAAAAGTATCATACAAAAAAAAATCTGAAAAATAAAAGGTTGTAGAGTTGGATTTCAGTTATCGAATGACAAAAAAAATTTTTTTTCATTACATAAAACATAAATGGTAACAGAAAACATAATGGTAAACCTACGAATCAAACATTTAAATTTGGGTTTTTAGGGGTTTTCCACCAAGATTGGACTTGACAGACCGATTGCGTTTAAATATGCAAATCGAGATTTAACTCATCTTAGATTTTTATCCGTGATCTCCATAGGGTGATTGTCTGTGCTGTCACCTCCCAGTCTATTAGGTACCTTATTAATTTAACTAAACAGCGACGTTTTGATAAAATATTCTGTAAGCAGTGTTCTTGCTGTCGCTCGCCATTGCACCAAATCGCGACTAAATTTTTCATTTGGCGAGTAAACAAACGATTAGATTCGCCAAATTGCTAGTGCTCATTTTTTTTCTTTTTCTTTCTTTTCTTTTTCTTTTTTTTTTCATGCATATGCATTATGTACATATTTTTAATATATACAATTTTTTATTATATTTGTAGGGAATAGTTGAATTAAGATTAATAACAATCGTTGTCGCAGTTATAAAAACCTAGGTTATTTTAGAAAATATTGAGAAAAAGGGGGTACATCAAAGGATTGGAGATATTTTTTTTATGCTACACGGCGAATCTATTTGCTAACACTTTTTTCATTTGGCGAATGTTTTTTATTTTTAATTAGCCAAATTACTAACGATGGTTAAATGTCAGCGAGAACAGTGTCTGTAAGTAAGTATTGGAAAGGAGGGCAATCGCTAATGCTTCTTATTTACACTGTAAAAAAAAAAAAAAAAAGGTCGATCTACTAAAAAAACTTTAGTGATCCTTGTAATTGCTAAAAAATTTTTAGTAATCTTAGTCGGTTACTAGAAAATCTGTAAGAATTACTAGAAAAAAGTTAGCAACGAAGAGAGTTAATAGTTTTATATTTTTAATAGCTCTTACTAAAACTCAGTTGGTGTGGCCTTGATAGCATAGTGGTTATAGTAACGGACTCCAGGCTAAAAGGTCCCGGGTTCGAAACTTGCCACCGCCAAATACACCCCGAATGTCTGTAGTGTCTTGTTAATAAAGAGATTATGAAAATCCTGTCGGAGCAATTAAGAATGTTTAGTGCTGCCATCTATTGCGGTTTTGCCGAAAATCTTCTGCTTCAGAAGTCTGGATGCAGCTCGAAAGAAGCTCCTACGCTTCGGTTGCACGTAATGGTTATTAAAAGTAATTTTGGAGCTATTACTAAAATTTGCTTTGTGGCTCATACTAAAAATTTTTAAGTTAGTTATACAAAAAATTCTTTTGTTCAGTTTACAAAAGAAATGCTTGTTTCACTTGCAGAAAAAAAGTTTGTAATGGTTACTAAAAAAATCTGTGGAATACAAATTTACTACGAAATTTTTAGTAACCTCTTGAATTTTTTTTTACAGTGTAGGGGGGGGGGCAGAGGACCATAAATTGCCAAGTTAAATTTCGGTATTTGCCGACTCTTGAGAAGCAAAAATAAATAGTCCTCGACGCCAACTAGTTTTATAATTTTACCAACGTACCACAATTTAAAAATGTAATGCAGTTCTTATTTGTAAAATGTTTAATAATATCTCCATTTAGGTTTGTAAGTTTTTCCAAATCTATCAGAAATCGATATATTATTGTTTCATTAAAGTTTTGAGGAATTTTTTCAACCATGTTTGTAAATTTGCCAAGTGCAACAGCATTCGCAAACACTTCAAGGGGAGAGGGGAGGGGGGCTTCTCTGCCCTTCTTCCCTTCTTGGCGGCGAAATCGCTGAAAATATTTCATAATCAATGCTTGACAGATGATGTTTCTTTTTTTACTTACCCATCATACGTAGTATAGGGTAAGTCTTGCAATCGTTTTGAAAATCGAAATTTTTTTTTTTTTTTTGACGGATTTACATGTTTTGGACACTGGAGATCCCGAAAAATATATTTTTAGAAAAAAAAATTTTTGCCGTCCGTCCGTCTGTGTGTCTGTGTGTCTGTCTGTCTGTCTGTAACCGCTCTATCTCCCGAACAAATTGAGATAGAGATTTGAAATTTTGTATGTGCTTAGTATGTAAGAATGGGACGAAGCCTATTTAATATCAGTAACCTCGATTATCCGGAACTATTTTTTTCGGACTCTCGAAAAATTCGTTCTGATGAAAGGTATATAAAAATTTTCGAATTCTTTTATTTTAAAGAGTGGAAGTAAAAGGCAATAAAATAACACACATTTTGCATAAAAAACGAAGTCAATCGGATTATTAGTTGTTGAGATATTTCTAATCCTATTTTCCACATTCTTTGATTTTTCATGACCCTGTATTTCATTCAAATTTCAATTCAAAGATATCTTTTTATTGGAAATGATATACTTAATTCGATGCAAGAAACCGTTAGTGAATATGATTGTTATTTTTGGAGTTATAAGGATGTTTCTTTTACGTAATTCATTGCTACTTGAATAGTTTGGCGTTTCATACAATTTATCGAAATTGGTTCATCAGAAATTCATTAATAGAGCATGATTATGTGTTAAAAAGACTTAAATATACGTTTATATTTTGTTTTGGAATTGTAATGGATTTTATAAATTGTTTACATATGTTATGTTTTCATATATTGTACTATGCATATCCATGATGGGTAAGTATTACGGTGGCCTCCAACGACTAGTCTTTGAAGTTAAAATTGATTTTCAAGGTAACTGGAAACATTAAATAAAATCAATATTTATTTTTGTTAATTATTTTATTGCTCAATAAAACTTTAAAAAAAATGAAAAAAGCATTTTAAAATAGAAATTTTATTTAAGCCGGGAGAACTCTCTATGAGACTTTCTCTCACGGTGCCCAATTCTTTTCTTTTACTTTACAGTCACTTAATATCAAATTTTTTGTTTGGCTTAGTACTTTTATACAAAAAAGAAGTAAAGTAATCGAAATTCAATTTTGCAATTTTATTAAAATGAAAAATAGTCTTAAAAATAGTCTTAAAAAGGGTACGATGGAGAAAGAAAATCTCATGCGCGAGTTAAAAATATCTAAAAATGCGACTTTTCAATTAAAAAAAAAAAAATTTTTTTTTTTCGCTAAATTAAATATATTTAACCCAATGTTAAATTAAGGAGTTGCCCAGGGAGACATTCCACCAGGGAGCAATAAGATGTCCCTCCCGGAAGAATTCAGATTTTATATTTTCATTGGTCAAAAGCAGTGGCGTAGCTAGGATGGATGACACCCGAGGCGGATGTAAATGGTGTCACCCCCAGCCAACATGGTGTCACCCCAGCCATCATGGTGTCACCCTTTCTTATCTATTTTTTGTCCCCCTGCATAAAAAAACAACACAGGAGCGACTCATCACTCAACCCGTAGTCCGCATAAGTCAGTGTGGTGTCTATATGTAGAAGAAAATTCTTTCTTTTAAAATCTGCTTTTGCTACCTACTCGTTGGATAGTTAGGTTTTTGTTCCCTGGTGCATGTCTTTTATTAAATACACGACTCTGTATAAAATATCGCATTCTAAAAGAAAAGAAAACTAGTAACTGTATTGCGTCGTGCGCTAGAAATTTAATTTTATTTTAGAATTCCTTTCCAAAATCTTATAAGATTATATTTTTTATTTGTAAATAAAGGTTGGGTGTCACCCCTTAGAGGGTGACAGATACCTGGGGCGAACCGCCCCCTCCACCCTCCGCTAGTTCGTGACCTTCGACAATAATCGGCCCGAAGACTGGGGTCAAATAAACTGCCTACGTCACTGCAGAGGGATCTATTGTATTTGTTCAAGGGGATCTCTTTTCTCCCTGGCTACCCCAAGTTCAGCGTGCAGGCACGGGCATTCGCCTCGCGCCTGGCGTTATCCGACATGGGTGACCACGTGCATTTATTATGATATTAAGTCTTTCATTATAAATTAAGACGTTATAAAGAGTAAAAAAATGCCACCTCCTTGTGTTCTTCCTGGATCCAAATCCAATTATAAGAATAGACCAAAACACAAGGCTTATTTTTTCCCTTCTGACGAGGATAAGTGTCAAAGATGGATTCAAGCAATTCACCAAAAGAATTAATAAACCAACAAAGTATAGTAAGGTAAGAAAATATATTGTTATTTATTCTTCAAAATTTTATATATATATTTAATTTTTCATTAATTTGTTTTTATCCCATGATCTCATTAAAAATTAAATATAAAAAGCATTTTGTTTTAGCATACTAAATAACTTTATTATATAATCCATATTTCCACAGAACATGTAAAGTTTGAAATTTAATGTATATATTTATATGCATGTAAATCATATTTTTTTATAGAATTATTCTCAGAAAATATAGTATATTTTTATTCGAACAGAATGAATAGATCGTTTTAGTTTAAGTATAAATAGATAAGTGCAACTATTTTAATTATTATTTCTTATTTCAAGTATAATAATCTAAACAAAGCTGCATTTAAAGAATGTTTTGTTATTATTATTTAAATTGTTTTGTTTTGGCAATCTTTGATTAAAAATCCAGGTTTACAAAGAATATGTAAATTATTAAAAGTATATTTTAATTATAAATGCATTAATGATAAAGATTGTTTTAATATTATTAATACTTTAGTGAGATTATTTTATATACTATTTATTAAAAAATATTTAAAAAATTTATTAATAAAAATTATTAAAATATTATGTAGTTTTTATTTTAATTTGTTCATTTTTATTTAAAAAATTCATTGCTAATTGAATATAACTATTTTTAGAGAAGCAATCCTTATCAAAAAAATTTGTTTTAGCACTGTAAATAACATTTTCTAAAATCCATATATGTGCTGAAAACGCAAATTACTAAAAAAAAGTGTATATATTTTAATTAGAAATGCATTAATAATTAAGATTGCTTTAAATATTATAAATATTTAACTCAGATTATTTTATATATTATTTATTACAAAACAGACTATTTATATATTCATTAAAATATTATGTAGTTTTATTTTTTTTATTTATTTTTTTTTTTTTTAATAATTCATTACAAAATAAATACTACTTTTAGAAAAACAATCCTTATTAAAAACATTTTGTTTTAGCATTGAAAATAACATTTCATAAAATCCATCTATACGCTGAAAATGCAAAGCATTAGAAATAAAATAATCTATCTATTTAAATATTATATAGCATATGTATACGTGTGTGTGATTTATATCATGTTATAATATATTTTGTAAATATTCAAGTACAAATAGCTAAATACAACTATTTTAATTATTATTTTTTATCGTTTCAATTAATATAATTCAACTGAAGATACATTTAAAGAATGCTATATTATTATTATTGTTATTTAAATTATTTCGTTTTAATATGGCAAACAATCTTTGATAAAATCCATATTTACAAAAAATATACAAATAATATGTATATATATAGAGAGAGTATATGAATTATATTTTATGATAGTATATTGTTGCATATATTATTTTTCGAACTTTACATATTCTGCGCAAATAAGGATTTTATAGTCAAGCTATTTACTATGTTAAAACAAAGCTCTTTTTATATTTGATTTTAATCAGATCATGGGATAAAAATGAATTAAGGAAAAAGTGAATATATATATGAAGCTTTGAACAATATATTTTCTTACTTTACAATACTTTGTAAGTTTGTAATCCTTTCGTGAATTACTCGAATCTATCTTTGGTACTTATCTTTATATCAGAAGGAAAAAATGTTGTACACTGTGACAGAAAGTTTTTACAAAAAATTAAAAAGTCTGATTAAAAAAAAAAAAAAAAAAGTTTTTATACTTTAAAGGAGATATTAATTTCATAATTAATATAAAGGTACTATTTTAATACATTGGTATCTATTTAGAAGTATTAGCTTTTAACTGCAAAACAAACTATTCTATTTATTTTATTTAAATAATTACAACACTTTTTTCTTATCAAACTGCTTATTTATTTTTCTTTCTTTCTCTTTTTCCTCTTCAGAAAATATGTATAAATAAACAAATGAAGTACTTTAAGTATTGGTGAAAAATTAAAAATGATATTCTTTTTTTTAATAATTTGATACAAAAACTACACTAAAAATTCTCGGAAATTTTTTTTATGTGGAAAATTTTTATTTTTCGCCTTTGATAGATATGAATTTCTATTTTCTAAAAAATAGCTATTTTACTAAAAAATGAAAAAATATAAATTTTATATTAGAAAAATTTAAATGCAAAATATGTTATTTAAAATATTTTTCATTAAAAAATGAAAAAAATAAACAAAAACAGGATTTTTATATTTTACTTCAATAATATATTGTTGTTTATTTATTTATTTTTTTTAATTAAAAATAAGTATTTTTTTATTAAGAAAATGTACATGAAAAAAATCTTAAAATAAAAGGTATATTTTATTAATCATTAAGTATTAATAATGGATGTTGATTCTAAAGCAGATTAATGCAAACACATATTTATATATGTATATATATATTTAAAAAGAAGCTGAAATGTTTTTAAAAATATAAAAATAAAAACGATAAAAATATAATTATTTTTACAAAAAAGCGAGAGAAATAAAAATTTAAATTGGAAAAATTTCCTCTGTGTGATAACTTAATTTTAGAGCGGAATAATACATTGCATATTCCCGTAAATATATCCCCCAACGGCCTAACAGAGATCTCTCTACGGTGACGTCAGAAACCAGTCTTCGGGCCGATCATTGTCGAAGGTCACGGCTAGTTACGCCTCTGGTCAAAAGTGCAATTTCCTTTCCCCCAAAACTGTATAATGTCTCTCCACCCCTCCGAGCCACGGAAATCCCTCTCGAAGAAAAGTGTTTGAACTCAATACTGATTTTACCTTTTTATTTTATCATAATCTTTTTTTTTTTTTTTTTTTTTTTTTTTTTTTTTGCATTTTCTGGTTAGATACTGAGTTTTCCTTTTTAAAACAAGAAAAACAAAGTAAAAAAGAAAACGCATTGTCTCTTCTGGGTGAGATTTCATGCATTGATGGCGCCATCTAGTTTTGGTTAATCGAAAGAAGATTTTGATGTAAACTGTAGGAAAAAACCCTTCCGACACACTGTGGTCTGTTCGGGATACCTAATTTAAATTCCAAACTTGCAAACGGCACCAGTAATATTTTAATAAAATTTTGCTTTTGCAGTGAAAGCTTAAATTATGGGGGTTCTTAATTTCTCAAAAAACTGTTTCTAAAATTCCGGGGTCAGTCGATAATTTCTCATTTTACTAACAGAATTTGCCCGTACCGGAAAAGGTTAACACTAGAACCGCGGAGACGGGTCATTTTGACCCGGACTGCGTGAAAAAAAAGCCGATTCGAACCAGATAAGTCTTCTTAAAATAACTTACATATAAGCTCTGCAAAAGTTATTTAAACAAATAAGTTAAATAGTTTTTATTAAAAATTCTGATGTGCATTATTTCTATAAAACTCGAGTAAAATTTCCCGCGGTTCTAGTGTTAACCCTTAGAAGGGCAAGAAATTGCGTTTCTGTAATGTTGAATTCCTACCTGAAATTTGGAAAAAATAAAAATTCTAAATAAGCTAAAGCAATATTTTTTTTTTTTTTTTTTTTTTTTTTTTTTTAGCCTTATATTCACCAAGAAGTTATATAAGTAAAACTTAATTAACAGTTTCTGATGCGTGTCTTTTTAATTAATTATATCACACCACCAGAGCCCGATTAAGGTTGTGTGGGGCCCAAGGCCCAGTACCTTGGGGCCCCTCGCAGCGAAATAGTTGCGATTTATTTTAGGGGGCATAGAGCGGGGGAGGGGGGTATTATTAAATATTACAATACACTTGCAACATTAACCAAAATATGTTTTTATTTTTGAGAAAATAATTGAAAAACTGCAGATTTAAGACTTCTTTTTCTAAATAATTTTACTCAATTTGGGGCCCGTATCAGCATTGGGCTCAAGGCAAGGCCTAGTTGTCCTGTGCGGTTAAGAAACAAATACATAAAAGAACTCAACAAAGTGACAACAGAAGATCAACTGGACAACATTACACTGAGACTGCAAAATGAAATCACAACTATAGCTTTCACGTGCTACAAAAAGAAAAAAACAGCAGTGCTCACTGCTCCACCGTGGTGGACGGACAAAATCAAAACAGCCAGGAACAAGGTTAGGGCTCTTAGGAGGAGGTATCAAAAGCAAACTGACGAAAACCTAAAACTACAACAACACACAGTTTTCAAAAAAGAAAGGGCCAAACTCAAAAAACTGATAAATAAAACCAAATCAAAAACATGGAAGGATTATTGCAGTAAAACAACGGACACCTACGGAACGCACTACAAACACGCAAGCAACAAAACCACGGGATCAGTGAAACTCATTGACATACTAAAACAAGATGGCACAACAACCATAAAACAAACATTAACACATTTCCTAGACAACCTGTACCTAACAGACAGTTCAACACCACATACTATCAAGGCAGACAAAAATCCATTGGAATACGCAAAAGCACCAGTAATAACTAAAGCGGAACTCAATAGAATAATAAGAAACATCAAACAAAACAAGGCACCAGGGTACGACTACATAGACTATAACCTAATTAAAAGAATACACACAGCAGTTCCACAACTCCTACTAACTCTGTTTAACACATGTCAAAAACTAGAATACTTTCCCAAATCATTTAAGTTAGGCGTAGTCGTACTCTTCGAGAAACCAGGCAAAGACCCAACAAACCCAAAAAATTATCGACCAATCTGCCTACTACCAGCGTTAGGGAAAATGCTAGAGCGAATAATCCATGGGAGAATTAACTACCACCTATACAAAGAAAAATACTGGAGTAACAAACAATACGGGTTCAAACAGGGGACCTCAACAGAACATGCACTAGAAAACCTATTAAAAACAGTTAAAGAAGACGGCAATAACAATTATCAAACACTCCTAATAGCCATGGACATCAAAGGGGCCTTTGACAACATAAGATGGCCAATTCTAATAAATAATTTAAAACAGTCTCCCTGCCCGGATTACTTAGTGAACTGGGTAGTGAGTTTCCTCCAACAAAGATTTGTTTCATTAGAAGAAAACGGCATCAAGGTAACAAGACAAACTTATGGCGGTTGCCCCCAAGGCAGTTGCCTTGGCCCGCTTCTGTGGCTACTAATCGCGGAAACAGCTCTCAAAAAACGCTGGGGGAAAAATGTAAGAATACAAGCCTTTGCAGATGATTTCATAATAATTCTCAGGGGTAGGTCAAAAGACAAATTAAAAAGACTAGCAAACAGAATATTAAAAGAATTCAACGACTGGATAGAGGAAAACTACCTAACACTAAACAAAGAAAAAACTGAATTACTATACCTAAACAGGGGCCATTCTTGGAACCTTCCAACAGCAGATCCAAACATCATAGAGGGAATAGAGTTAAATAGTCAGGAACTACATGTCAAAGAACAAATTAAATACCTAGGGGTCATACTCCATAAAAACCTAAACTGGGAACCACACTGTCAAACACAAGCCGACAAGGTTAGAAACAACTTCAAAAACCTAGCATATATGACAGCTAAAGGATGGGGTCTTACACCTAACATAATGAAAATTTGGTACAACACAGTAGTTGAGAAGACGCTAACCTACGCGGCCCCGATTTGGGGGCACAGCCTTACGAAGAGGTGTAAAGAAATCCTCTTGAGCTGCCAAAGACACTTCGCACTGGCCATAGTCAGGGCCTATAGAACGGCCCCAACCTCGGCCCTATTGGTACTTGCTGGCCTGATTCCAATTCACCTTAAAGTAAACTATGAAGCGGCATACGGCACAGTCTCAAGATTAAGGAAGAATGCAACAATACACAACAAAATCATCTTTCACAGAGAATACACTCAGAAAGTAAACATATGGCAAAACCACCAGGCAGAAACAATTGAACCACGTATAGGCCACAACCCAAAGGACACATGCATTTATACAGACGGCTCAAAATTGGAATCAGGTGCTACAGGTTCGGCTTTTGTAGCTTTCAAAAATAATAAAAAAATAAAGACTTGGTCAGTGCCTCTAAGAAGTTGTAACAGCGTCTTCCAAGCCGAACTACTGGCTATACATAAAGCAGCGGAATGGGGCAATTCATTGTGTGAGCCATACAGCATTAGGTCGGACTGCCAATCAGCAATAGATTCATTAAGCAAACCATTCAACACCAATAACACAGTCAACAAAATACACAACCTAATCAAAGATTCAAGAAACAATTTTAAAATCAGCTGGGTCAAGGCGCATGTCGGCATCCAAGGAAACGAAGAAGCCGATGTGCTAGCCAAACACGCAGCACTAAACCAGAACAATGAACGTGCATACTACCTGGAAAAACCTAATTCAAAACTAAAAGGAACACTAAAAGACTTAACAACTGAACAGTGGCAGTTCGAATGGGACTATGGGGACACAGGCAGGGAAACTTACCAGTACTTTCCAAAAGTAGACGAAAATAGATTAGTTAGCGACTACCTACTCTCACAACTTTACACAGCTCATGGAGCATTCCCAGAATACCTCCACAGATTCAAGAAGGCGCACACACCGGACTGTGATTGCGGTTCGGAGGGTACGCCTAAACACTACCTGCTACAATGCCCACTCACACAAGCAGATCATCTAGCAAACATAACAACAGAAAACGAAAAATTATGGCATAAACAATTAGCAAAAAACAGACACGTACAGAGAAAGGCAAAAATCATAATCAGGTGGCTCCAAGACAACTGCGACAACATCACGTCACTCATACAACAGAATACATAGACAAATGACCACATATACACAAAAAAAACTCGCAATCCTTTACTGCAGCCACTAATCCTTCATGTACCCGCGCGAATTTTTGTGTTACATGTTATTATATGTAAAAAAAAAAAAAAAAAAAAAAAAAAAAAAATTAAAAAAAAAAATTAAAAAATTTATAAAACGGCCTAGGATTCCTATCGCCAAAAAAAATTTATAAAATAGTGTATTTTGTCTTATGTCCCAGCAGTGTGCGGTAGTCGTGCGATATCAGCAGTATCCAAGGCCCGAAACAGGTGCCCCGCAGGACCTTCCTGCATGCACGTCGCAAGACATCACGGATCTGCAAGTCGCACACCTTGACATAGTAAAAAGCTTCACCCGCCTCCGGCACTGCATGTCCGTCCTATATGTTATTAAAGGTAAAATGGCTTAGGTCTAAAACCCTACGGTCAACAATAAAAAATCATAAAATGTTAAAATAATGATGTCTTATGATCACAGCAGTAAGCGGTAGTCGTGCAGTAACAGCAGTATCCACGGCCCGAAACAGGTGCCCCGCAATAATACTATTGCAAGCACGTCGAAAGACATCTCGGATCTGCAAGCTGCACATTACAACAAATCAAAAAGCTTCATCCGCCCCCGCCTAACTGCTTGTCCGTCCAGATCTAATAACATAAGATATAAATTACAAGAAAAAAAAATCAAAGGGGAATTTACGGGGAGTGCTTGGGTTAAGTGAACTATCTGGTTAATTTTAAACAATAGCAATGTTACTAACCCATTTACCTTCCAGGATTCCCTCCCCTAGGACTTGGCTCCCGAAAATTTCAAGTTGACCTAATCGACGCAGGGACTCAAGGAACCCTGTGCGGTCCGAAGAGATTCGGGAGCACCAATCAAGTCCACTGCACCAGAATCGTACAGGTTGACCTCTAGACGCAGAGACTCAAGGGACTCTGGCCGGTCCGACATCGTTCTGGAACCCCACCCTAGTTGGCTAACGCCTCTCAGGCTTTAAAGTTGACCTCATTCACGCAGGGACTCACGGGACCCTGAGCGGTCCGAAGAGCAATGGGAAGCAACCTACTAGTCCACATACCCCGAACCGCACACGTTGACCTCATCGACGCAGAGACTCAAGGGACTCTGTGCGGTCCGGAACGTGTTCGGGGTTTTCCTTTTTCGCTTTTTCCCTTGTTTTTTTTTTTTTTTTCTAGTGACAGTACGCCTCTTTATTAGGTGCATTTGGACTCTGTCCGCACGAGCTACCGGACCCGCTCCAATAGAACAGCCCATGGAGCATTTTTTTTTTTTTTTTTTTTGGGGGGGGGGGGGTACGGTAGAAAGGAGGGTTCTCGTCACCATCAGCAGCGATTCGACTGCCTTGCTTTTCGGTCCTAAAATTCTCCCTTCTCTGGCACTACTTAGCATTTCGGCCTTTTTAGTTTTGGTTATTTACTTTTCTAAATTTCCCTCAAAATTGTCCCCCCTGTTGTCTGCTAAGAACATGCCACCGTTTCGGCTCAAAAAATAATTTTAGCTCCAGCCCCATTTTACCTGGCACGGCGAGTGGGAGTGATGTGCGGCGCCAAACTCAGTACATTCACAAAGGCAATAAACTACGTACTCAGTCCAGCAACCGTTAGCCACAATCAGCCGACCTCGGCACTTGTCTGCGTAGATCGTCCCCACTTTGCCGGCTGAAAATTCCATCATGTACGCTAATGGCGCCTGGTGCATGTAAAATCCGTCGTGGGTGCAAAGTCCTCCAAGTTACCTGTGAATTATACCTCTGGAGGTGCCTTGCCAGGTGAAGGTCTCGTCATCTGATCAAGGCTCTAAATTACGAGACCATCTTGCGAAGCCATTTGCAGTTCTAACATCAGGATGTACCATTAATTAACAAGCGAAACAAAGTATGCTCAACGACAAGCAAATACTGCAGAAATGATGGCATGCGAAGCAAAGTTTATTGCCACTACGTGGCAATTAGGCGGTCGCCCGCCCCGATACCAGGTATCTAACTCGTTAAGCTGAGAAAACTCGGCAGGTAGGGGCCTGGTCATCGGTTAGAAAGAAAGGTTCTGCTCACCACTTTTCAAAGGGTTAATCGGCTTTCTGAATACGTGAGAGCCGTAGAAGTAGAAACCGACTACATACGACAGGAGCTCGTGCAGTACTGAATTCAGGCATTTTTTTTCCGGGGAAAGGGGGAGGGGGGTACCATTATTATAGAGTTCAGGGAGGGGTAGGAATTGCATTTTTTGACAGTTAAAAATACAAAATCTCAAATTTCTGGGGAGGAAGAGCATTTTGATGCTCCTGGAGGAAATGCCCCCTTCGGGCAACCTCTTGAATTCAACACTGAACACCTCTGAAAATATGCAGAAGGGCATTGCTCATCCCCTTGAAAACACAAAGTAAACATTGGGTCGAGTGTGCCCTATCGGAAAATTTTAAAAGTTAGTCGACGCCTCTGATAAGCTGGTTTGCCAGATTTGGTCATTTTACATTCACACCAGAAATTTTAGATTACAGTATAACCCCCATAACTCCCGAATAACAGACACCCTATTTAACGGGCAGTTTTCCAGTCCCCACTCCGCAAACCTAAAATGTTGAATGTTTAACCTCTGAATAACGGCCATTCTGAATATCGGGCAGAAATTTTGGTGACAAAGAATGAAAAATACTTTTTTAACGAGAATGAGAATGGAAAAAAAAGTTAAAAACCTCTAAATTTATCAGAGGAATGCGTCACAAATTTTGTGATAACAGATAAGTCTAGGGGGGGGGGGAGGGGAACAGGGTTAGAAATTGGAAGTATTAAATAAGGCGTCAAATGACGCCTACAATTTTTTTTTTTTTTTTTTTTTTTTTTTTTTCCTAGGTGCCAAACAACATTTCATGGTTGCAATTTTACGGTGTACAGTGAAACCCCGATTTTACGTTTCTCAAGGGACTGAGTAAAAAAACGTAAAATACGGGAAAAACGTAAAATACGGGAAATACATAGAAAGCAAAAAATCGTAGAAAAAAACTAAAGGTAGTAAAGATGACTCTTTCAAAATGTATTACAATCTATATTTTACGAAAAGAACATTATTATACATACCATTTTTAAGATGAATTTACTAACACATTTAATTGCGAATCCTGGCATTTAGGTTGAAAATAGTCCGTAATAGTAGATTGTTTTTTAGTCATTGAGTTCAAAGTGAATGCAGCATCTTCCAGGATTGAAATACTTAGCAAGTTTTTTTTCCTGGTCTTTATGAGAAAGAAAATAGTTTTTCACTGTTTGTAAGCTCTGCATGTTATGCAATATTAAAAGAAGGGACGGGCTGTGCTTCTGTTTCTTTTTCTTCATCTTCATCAGTGAACGAAAAGTCCATAACGTCGGCTACGGATGGAGCAGTAGCTCTTTTAGCTTCACATGTTGCTAAATTTTCCGGAATGTAATCATTGAAATCATAGATAACTGTTTCGTTGTCATTGTCCGAGTCTACCGCAACTGATTCCTCATCTGTTCTCGGTTCATTAGATGCTACGAATCCGCTTTCTTCAAAACAATGGGAAATGCAGTGTTGTGTAACGTTTCTCCACGACGCAGAAATAAAATGCATAGCCTCTAGAACACTTAACTTTAACTTGCAGGAGTCATTTAGGTTTCCATTTTCTATTTCAGCTACAGCTTTCCGGACAAGTTGCTTTCTATAAAAAACCTTGAAAGATCGAATAATGCCGAGATCACCGAGATATAAGGCTGCAATTTGCTTGAGCAATTTGACGGAAAAAATTCGACATGCACATTAGACAGCTGCAAAACTGGATGTGCACTGCATTGATCAATAAATAAAATTATTTTACGATTCTGCAACTCCATTTTTTTGTTTAGTTTGCGCAAAAAGTCTTCGAAAATCGGTTTGGTCATCCACGCATTTTTGTTTGCTTCGTACTTTGTCGGATAACTTATAACGTTTTTGAAGCATCGTGGGTTGCGCGACTTTCCGACAACAAGAGGCGTCAGCTTCTCACTTCCATCAGAATTGCAGTAAAGTAAAACCGTAAGACGCAATTTAGACATCTTCCCTCCATGGCAGGAGTCTCCTTTTGCAACATAACTTTTATCCGGTAGGAGGTTAAAGAAAAGTCCGGTTTCATCCGCATTGAATATGTCCTTTGGCTTGTATCCTTTGGTCAAATTTGGTAGATTTTTCTTCCAATCTTCTATTGTAGCTTCATTTACACTTGATGATTCTCCCGAAAGCGATCTATACAAAAGATTATGTCTTTTCTTCATTCTGTCAATCCAGCCATTTGAAGCTGTGAAATCTTTCAAACCACCAAGCCTATCGGCGATTTCTAGAGCTTTTTCTCTTAGTATCGTGCCATTTATAGGTACATTCGCGGCACGAGCTTCTTTAAACCACTTTAATAAGATACCTTCCAGCTCGTCGTACGGCGATTTTTTTCAATGTTCTCCGTTTCTTAGCATTTTTTTCTCCGACTTTCTCGATGTTTTTTTCAATGCATTCTTTTTTCTGTAGTATGGATTGCAGGGTTGTTACGGGAATTCCTTGCAACTGAGCAAACGCTACTTTGGTTCCGTGGAATTCATCAAATTGTTTAACAATTTCGGCTTTCTCAGCAACAGAAAAGTTTTTGCGTTTTTTACTCGTCATTTTGGCACAAAAAAGTTATAAATGCGACCACCGCGTGCTAAACAGCATTTGAAAACGTTAAGAAAGGTAAGGATCCCTTTCCCTCCCTGACGAAAGAAATGAGCCACCCCATCTGATTGGTAGCTGGATTGTCTCTCCCCCCCCCCGTCCCATCTCATCCCTACACCAATAAAGTGTGTTGTTTCTTTACTTTGCTCCCCCGCCAGCTACCCTGGGGAGGGAAGGGAGCAGTCCGCGACAGCAGGTGTTCAACAAACTAGGGGGGGGACCAGTTTCAGAAGACAGGAGTCTTTAGAATGCGTTTCTGTTTTCATAGATTGCATAACTTTTAACAACGTGGATTAAGTTTAAAAAAGCACAAAAGGAAAAATTATTGCTTATTTTAGAACATTTTTTCCTTTTTTTACTTTCCAGAAAAAACGTAAAATGCGGGAAATTCCATAAATAACAAACTTACGATCCGGGTTAAATTAACATTACAACTATACGGAAAAACTGGGACCTGAAGAAAAAAACGTATAATGCGGGAAAAACGTAGATTCGGGGCACGTAAAATCGGAGTTTCGCTGTATCATATTTTCTCATTTCTTTTCGCAACCATATTTTATGTGTTAAGGCAGGGGGAGGTGTATAAAAGAAATTATTAGTTCTTTCGCGATCTTTTAAGAAAATTTTCCTTTTTGAACAATTCTCAGGCGAAACTCTGACTTTTTTCGCAATCGGCCGTTTTTTGGGAATTTTGGCGAAATTTGCCAATTTTTCGACGAAAATTATTATTTTATCGCAATTTTTTGACAAAATGAGTCATTTTTTCAAGAAATTAATAGTTTTTTGCGATCTTTTAACGATATTTGCTATTTTTAGCGATCCATAGATGAAACTCGGGCCTTTTTTCGCAATCTTTTGACGAAATCGAACGTTTTTTGGAAATTTTTGACGAAATTTGCCGTTTTCCGTGATTTTTTGAAGAAATATGCCATTTTTTGCAATCTTTTGATGAAATCAACCTTTTTTTCAGAAATTTTTGACGAAATGTATCGTTTTTTCGCACATTTTTGACAAAATCTGTCATTTTTTGAAGAAATTGGTCATTTTTCATGATTTTTATGACGCAATTTATGTGTTTTTTTTTTGTTGTTGTTTTTTTTTTTGGCGATCTTTTGACAAAGTTTGTCATTTTTGCGATCCTAAGACGAAATTTGGGCCTTTTTCCGCAATTTTTTGACGATATCGGCCTTTTTTTGGGAATTTTTCGACGATTTCGGCCGTTTTTTCGGGAATTTGACAAAATTACGTGTTTTACGGACGCGTAAGAGTTATTTTTTTTGCATTTCGTCTCCGATATTTTGCGTAATTTACGTGATATAGCACATACGCGTAATTTCTAAGAACGTTTGGAAAACAAAAGTTAAAGTAAAAAATAAAAGCTAGGCGACATATTTGACGACTAGATATAATTTTGTAGCTTGCACGTAGCTTAGTCGCCAAATGGAATTATTTAATTTCATTTGGCGACTAACGACTGCTAATTTCTAACCCTGGAGGGGAATTGAGGAAAATCTCCCATCCCGTGTCCAGTATTTAATTCAGGGGGTGGCCGGGAAGGGACACCCCCTCCCCCCCCCCCCCCACACATACACTACTACCGAAGCATTGAAATGTCCCCTAGCAGATTTGAAATTTTATGTTTGCAATGGTCAAGAAGTCCAATCCCCCCCCTTCTTCTTACCCCCGGAACTCTATAATAATGATTCAAAAGGATTAAAATTTCACATTGAAAACAAATTACATGTAATCGCAAGCAAAAAAAAGCTTTTTTAGCAGATTTTTTTTTGTAAGAGTGTAATAAACAGTGGATAAAGTATGCTCAATTTTATTTCAGTTTTATTGCTTTTATTATTATTATTATTATTATTATTATTAATCATATAATTGAGGTTTAAGGACATATAAAAGTCAATTAATGAAACATTAGGCATTTCAAGCAATTTTTGAATGCATGAGGTTTTTCCAATAGCGGACATCTCCAAATAGCGGATACTTTCCGCGCTCCCTAGGTGTTCGTTATTCAGAGGTTTTACTGTATTGATATATTGATATTTATCTTTAAAATGTAAAATTTAAAATAAATCTGCTTTTTTTTTAACTATTTAGAAAACAGTTGTTCTCAGTAGAGAATTGGGAAAGCTGGATTATACAGGGTGTCCGAAAAGTCTGCAAACAGTCGAATAACTCGAGAAATACATATGAGATTGAAAAACGTAAATATACGTGTTAAATATTTTTAAATAAGCTACTCAGTGATACCAAATTTGACCTTCGTAACCGACCCCCTGGGGGTCAGAGAGAGTCCAACTTTGAAATCTTAAATTATAACCCCCATTTTTTATTGCAGATTCGGATTCTACGGACAAAAATACGCAACTTTTGTATTTGATGTTTATTTCGAATCCTCGTTTATCACGGTGTATTCGAGCATATTAAATCGATACATTTTCGGCTTTTCCGACGGGATTTTCCCTAATCGAAACTAATTGGGGAGAATTTATGACATCAGATTCCTCGTCTTTTGCAAGAATAGCGTTTCCTGAAAATCACCGGTGCTGATTATTTCGATAGTACTACACACAGTTAAAAATTTGACCCATTTGCTGTAGCGTCACTCCACAGCTTTTATAGAATATCTGTTTCATGACCAATGAGAATGTTCCATAACATAGTAAAGTACACTGTAAAAAATTGACACTTTTGCTGCATCGTTACTCCACCACTTTTATAGAAAACGATTACTTTACTGTGTTATGGAGCACTCTCATTGGTCACAAAAGAGATATTCTATAATAGCTGTGGAGTGATGCTGCAGCAAATGGGTCAGATTTTTAACAGTGTAGCACTATTGAAATAATCACCACGGGTGATTTTCAGGAAACGCTATTTCTGCAAAAGACGGGGAATTTGACGTCAAAAATTCTGCCCAATCAGTTTCGATTAGGGAAAATCCCGTTGGAAAAGCCGAAATATGTATCGATTTAATATTCTCGAATACACCGTGATAAACGAGGATTCGAAATAAACATCAAATACAAAAGCTACGTATTTTTGTCCGTAGAATCCGAATCTGCAATAAAAAATGGGGGTTATAATTTAAGATTTCAAAGTTGGACCCCCCTCTGACCCCCAGGGGGTCGGTTGCGAAGGTCAAATTTGGTATCACTGAGTAGCTTATTTAAAAATATTTAACACGTATATTTACGTTTTTCAATCTCATGTGTATTTCTCGAATTATTCGGCCGTTTTCAGACTTTTCGGACACCCTGTATATGAATATTTTTATTGGTTGAATTCCGCAATTTATTTTATTTTATTCGTTTCCTGATTGGTCCAAGTTTAATGTTCAAAAACAAAATACTTCTGTTGCCACAATAACAAAAAGAGTAATAAAAACTTTTAAAAAAATTAATAATTTAAAAACAAACTGTAATAGAGATTTCAAACAAATTTCATTAAGGGAGACCCGAACCCCATTTTCGTCCAAAAATCATCAAAAGTTCAAAAAAAATTTAACTCAGAAAACAATAAAATACATATTTGCGAATACCCATGCAAAATTTCAGAACTCGGGGACACTTGGAACAGGTAGCAAATGAGCTTTTTTAATTGTAGGCACTATAGAGTTTAAAGGACTAGCGGCCATTTAAAATGTGTTTTCCTGAAAATGACTTTTATCATATTTTGCCTAAGTTCAAAGTACTAAGGCTCAGTGGTAAAATGATTTAGAAACAAAGTGTTTATGTTTTTAGAATCTTTAAAAAATTTTCAACAAAAGTAAGGAGAGATTTTTTTTAACTATTTCTGAAAATTTTACATAAATTGGTAAACATGAAAATTATAACGAATTTAAGAAAATTTACCATGCGTATTTTTATTTATTTATTTATTTATTTATTTTAGCTGATTAAAATAAAAAAATTAAAAATATCTCTCCCTAGGTCTTTTCCATATACTATAAAACTATTTGAGAAATTATTAGTAATACCAAAATATTAAAAATTGAATGAGGAGTAGTAATTTTAAAAAGTGTATTTTTCGACAAAAAAATCATAAAAATCCCCATAAAAAATATAGTAATTTTCTACGTATTTACGTAGTAAAATTTCTATTTACGTATAGAATTTTTTTGCTAATTATTCCTTACAAAAAGATCCTTAAATAGTACACCAAAATGCATTACTTTAAAATCAATAATAAAAATTTTGGGGGTTTTCTTACGGGTCTCCCTTAAAAGGTGCAATTTTTTTTTTTTTTTTTTTTTTTTTTTTTTTTATCTACGCAACTGTATAAAAATTTAAAATGGGCGATGTTTAGAAGTTGAAAAAATTGCAGTTCCGAAAATTGTAAAACTGAATTTAAAATTTGTTTGTGGTGGGTTCAGGAATGGGACTAAACATTGGTTTAGTCCATGTCGTACGTAACATGTGGCGTTCAGAAGACAGTCTAATTAATTCCAGCCAAAAAAAAAAAAAATGCACATTTTAAACAATTAAAGCTGTCTATCTATAAATTACTGTTTTTTTTTTTTTTTTTTTTTTAATCATTGGTCAAGGAATATTAATGTTTAATGCACTGAATATGTAATATATGACTCGTTATAATTATCCTAAAAATGATGTTTATTAATTTAAATGTAGAATTTCTTTGAAAATATCATTTTGCAAAGAGTCGTTGTAATTTGTTAAATTACAATTTTGTTAATTGTTTATTTTTTTTGTTATTTATTTATTTATTTATTTATTTATTTATTTATTTATTTATTTATTTATTTATTTTTTTATTAGCCTCCGATGCTATTTCTTTCAGAAAAGCTAAAAAATGTCGTGTCATCAGCCCTGAATTTTCTACTGAACCGATTTTGATAATTATTTTTTTAAATGAAAGCTATTTATTTGTAGTTGGGCCCATTTTAGCTATCTTTTAATTTATTTCCATTTTTATATTTTATTTTTAATTTTAAATGTTTTTTACGATATTTCTTCAAAATGGTGGTAATACAGTTTAGCTTTTCTCTCGATAATAAAAATTTATCTTCCAAAATGATTGCGTATAATTATGCACTTGAAAGAGAACTGAGGTAAAAAAAATATATATTTACTGAGAAATAATATTAATAATGTAAATAAAATAACAGAAAATAATTTATGATAAAAATTAATATTTAAAGCAAAATAAGAAAAATTTCAAATGAGAAAAATTATGTCATTCAGCAACCAGATAAATGGGAATTACAATATTATTACGGATGCCTTTTTCATATTACTAATAACAGTAACTTTTAAAAAACATTTGAAGAGAAAATGACGTCACTATTTAAAACATGCAGTTTTACTCATAACGATATTACATTTCAATGTTTCTTTTCATTATGGACACTGAGATTGAGATTTTACTTTCAGATGACTTCAGTTAGTTAAAATAATGTCACAGTAAAAATGAAATTAGTTTTTTTTTTTTTTTTTTTTTTTTTTAATAAAACTATTTTTCTGTGAGTGCATCTATACCAGGCATGTCAAACTCGTCTACCACCGCGGGCCATATTTATCACTGTACACAAAGCCGCGGGCGACATTATCGAAAATAAAGCAGTAGCTTAATTTGATGACTATCGCACAAAAGGAAAACTGTACATTATAAATACAAGGTAGAACCCGTCAAATTTTGACGAAAGAAAATGTTTTAAGAAGGAACTGTTTCATTAACTTATAATAAACCTACAAAATTAGTTACAGTAAAAAAATGCATTTTATACTGGTATGTCTAACTATATGTCTAACGATATTTATCGTCAAATTAACAAAATACTATTTCTATAAAACGCGATTGTAGAAATTGTTGAAATTAAACTTTAATCGTATATGTAAGCAGCAAAAAATAATAAAGATATGTTATTATGATAAAATTATCAATTAAGGTTCTTATGCTAATATTCCAAAATGATAAAAAGCAAAATTTATTCAACTTTGACTCAATCATAGAATTTTTTTCCCCGTGAAATTTAAACCCGGCATCATTTTCAGCATATCAAAATTTAGAAATGTACATTTCACATCTGTTCACATTTTAAAAAAATGGCATTTTAATTTAATAATTTTGATTCAAAACTTGAAGTCTCAATGCTATTAGCTGAAATAGATATTAAACTGTTGATATTCTTTTACGTCTAAATCAAATTTTGTAAATGAAGTCAAAATTCACCGGGTTTTATAACAGAAGATATTTAAATTTCTATTTTTTCCTTTTTAATGAGAAAATGGCAACATAAAGATACAGCACTCAATTTCTTTTCCTTTGCTTTAAATAGAAATGGAGTACACCTGTTGCCACGATTAGGAAAGAGGTATTAAAAGCTTTAAAAAAATTAATATTTCAAAAACAAATTAAGATACAGCTTTCAAACAAATTTCATTTAAAAGTACACTTTTTTTCCTACGCGACGGTGTAAAAATTGAAAATGTGTGACATTAAGAAGTTTAAAAACTTTTAGTAACAAAAATTGCAATATTAAAATTCATTTAAAATTTGAAAGCGTTGCCATGCGCAAAATGACGTATGCGTTGCGCACAGGATACGTTTGGCCTTTATAATGTAGATAGCATTAATTTAAAAAACAAACAAGCAAACAAAAATGCCTACAAAATTTTTAGAACTATTTATTGAAAAAATTAAAAACAAGCACCAGAAAATGTTTAAAAATATTTATTATTTAAAAACAAATCTGCAGCCAAAGCGTGATATAGGAGTGCACGGTCAAATGTAATGATAAAAATGCAAACATGTTAAAACAGATTTTGAACATTTTAAAATTTAAATCGCAATCAAAATTATATAAAAATGTGTTATTAATTTGTAATCCTAACATTTGTATTTTCTTTTATGTTGTAATTGCTATTTTTTACAAAACCAATCATTGATAGAACACAATTATTTATAATATAATATTATGAAAAAAATATTCATAATTTATTAAAACTAGCGGGGAACACCGAGCCATGTTCGGTTAAAGTAAACTCTGTATTAAAATTTATATAAAATGAAATTCTCGCTCTATTATTGCTATTAATAATTTATTTTATAATATTCTTATTTAAAGAAACTATAAATATCAATACTATAAACATTTAACTAAATTTTACATTAGTTGTCTGAGCGAAGCGAAGTCTTTATACTCAGAGATACGTAACGATATTAAAATTCAAAAAAATTATTTCGTCAAGCAAATCTCAAAAAGTACTTGTCGGATTTCGATTCTGTTTGTACCAGAAGGTACCTATGAAGGTAATCTGGTGAATGCACCTACTTTTAAAAATTAATTCCAAATAGTTTAAAAGTTATATTTAAAAAACTGATAAAAAAAGCACAATTTATTTGCATACGTCACAGAAATTTCTTGTGCGTAATTTTCACCGGCTGGATATTTTCGTAGATAACCGAATCAGTACATGGAGTAAATAGTAATCATTTACGCACTCAGAAATATTGAATGCTTTAAAACATTTTAAAATTTAATCATGCAGGAAAATAAAACTGTTATTTTTTATATTAAAAAAATGTCATAAAAACTTTGATTTTGAGATTATCGCTTAATAGCATTTTTTGATCACTAAAAGAATGTTTTATATATTTCGCGTGTGAAAATTAGAAACAATTAGGTTTTTAAATAAAAAGTTTCTTTTATGACATCATTTTCCCTTTATATTTATTTTTATTGCATGTTTTCCAACTTATATTTTGTTTGTGTGTGGAAGTCAATTCTGGTCTCTAATTTTTCGGCACGGATACCACAAGCGCATCAGATTTAGCGCAATTTTTTTCAAAGCCCATTTGCGAAAACTCCATTTTCAAATAACGCTTACATACACATTTTTAAATTATTTTCTATTTTCAAAAAGAACTTACAGTAAATAAAATAATCATAATAATTAATAACTATAAAAAGAAATATTTTATATAATTAAAAAAAGGAAATGAAAGTAAATAAAGATTTTATGAGTAAATAAACAAATAATAAATAAATAAAGCCGGGTTACCATCTCAGGTAAAATAATGCCATTTTGACGCCAATTATGTACCTTGGTGCATATGTGACATCTTTTCCCATTTTTCATCCATTTCCTGTTGGCATAGAGCTTTGAAATTTGGAATATGTATGCATACCTGGGAGCAATACTGGAATTAGACATTGATTTTTTTTAAATTCAATCCAAGAAGGGGCAACGGGGGCTATTTTTTAAAGATTTATACAATTTATACTGCATAAAGGAGGCACTTACCTATTTTTATATACAAGAAGAAGTAAGTGGTATGTAAAAACAATTATAGTATACATAAATAAAATACTTGAGATAATATACTAGAGATATAAGCACCGGATTTGGCGAGATTTTTTATGCCAATTAGGCGAAAACATCCTTTTGATTACCTGATACATATAGCATGCTATAATAACACGTTATTTATTTATTTCAAAATGAAAAAAAAAAATAAACGAAACATTTTCTGTTATAAAAAAAAAGAAATAACAACCAACAAATGGTAATATTTTTAGAACAAACAATTTATTATAACATTTATATGATAACCAGCATGTTAGGCAACTGAACGCCATTTTGGCACCAATTATGTACCTCGGTGTGTATAGGGCATATTATAGGGCATATAGTGCCATATTTATTTGTAAAACTGAGCATGAACGTTTACCAAGTGTGTTTTCATAGTCGCTTATATCTTTTTGCAACATAGCGCACCTTTCGAATCCAAAACTGCACAAAAGAAAAAAAAATCAATATTTGCAGTAATTTTTTTTTTTTTTTTTTTTTTTTTTTAATGTAATGCACATTTTGTAATCAGTAGGCTCGATAATTAGACCTCGTTTTTTTGCTTTAAAAGTTGATATTTCATACGACGTCTTTTTTGGATTCGTCGTTTTTCCATATTTGATGGCATGCGTCGACTCGTTTTGTAAATTTTTTTTGTAACTTTCTTCTTTATTAACAGCGACATTTAGATTTTCTATTTAAATAAAAATTCTTCTAAATACAAAGAATTTTGTTAAAATAAATAAATAATTGAAATGCGGACATACATTGCTCAAAACACAAAATTTTTCCTATTGAGTTAATAAAAATTAGTAAAAACATAATTTTTATGATAATAAAAAGGTGACTTATATAACAGAGTCATATATTATGTATGTTATGGATTAAGTGTGAGTATTTCTCCATCATTTATAAATAATAATAATAATAAAATAAAATGCGGACAGACCAAAGTCTATATTTGACTGAAAACAACAATCATTTTCTAAATGCTTTAAAAAAATGGCCAATGAAAAGTGATATTTCAAAAGTATTATGAAATTAGTTAAAAACTATTTATTTTAAACTAAATGAATAAAAGATTTATATTTTTAATGAAATAAATGGGATTTGAAAAATTATTGGAAATTTTTTACCGTAGATGTATCAATATTACAATCAGTACCTTGTATGCAAAATGGAACAATTAGCAATACTTTTTGTACCCGAAAAATGGTCCTTGCTTTTTTTTAGGTTAAAAAGTAGATTACGAAATATTCCTATACAGAGATGCCAAGCCCCCGCTTATTGCATAGCAGAATTTTCTTATAAGAAAAGTTATTTTTTAAATCCGCCGAATGTTCCAATATAATAAAACATTTTCTGTATTAAAATACCGGTACCCAAAATGCCGGAGACTCGGCAGCTCTGCCTATAACATTTTAATTAATCACGGTACTTTTTTTAATCGGATTCAAATTTAGTGAAGACAACGTTTTTTGGCCAAAAGCAGCTTTTTCCACATGTGTAACTACGGTACAATTCCTTAATGCTGAAATAAAATGTTTTGACTTTGCTATTATTGCTCCCTCTTATTTATTTATTTGAATTTTAAATAAGATGATTCAAAATCGTGTTTTTTAAATGTTCGGAAAAATGCATTTCGAGAGAGGGCGAAAAGAACAATATTTAGCGATATAGTACCTGCGTTTGGCAAAGTGTCTTACTACCTTGTATTTAATACTCTTCAATATACTTCGCTGTTACATGGACTTAGGCGCTTTTATAAAATGTTTGACGTAATTCGGGCTTAAGAAAGTGAGTTTTTTACTGAATAATACAAATAAATGAAAAATGAATATTAAAAAATACTAATAAAAGAAAAATGAAGCATTATATTGACCTATGTATATTTAAAAATGCATCTGCTAGCACTAATTAGATAATTTATGTGTATATAATAGGAGATAAATGGCTTTTGATTCTGTATTTCTATGTTATAAAGCATTAACGTTTGTGTGTTTTTCGTCATCATTGGGAGTACCTAGTCGATTAAAAAAATAATTTGGGCAAAAAATGTTGGTAACCATCTTTGCTGCAAAATATACTATATTTTGTGTAGGACTAATAATCACCATCAATGCACGAGCAAAAAAAGTTCTAAAATTGAGAATTCTTTGGAGTTGATATGACTAAAAATTTAAATTTTTTTTTTTTTTTTTTTTTTTTTTGGTGGCAACTTTTAAGATATAATATTTTCGTTATGAACGATTTCTAAAACATTCGACAATTTAATTTTACAAATAAAACTTTTTTTTTCTAGAAAAAGTTTTAAACCCAATTTATTGAGAATATTGCAATTTCTAGGATACTGTTGGGGTCAGAAACTATAACTTTGGCATCACAGTAACTTATAAGATGTATGTGCTCGTTTAGGACAAATTTTTAAAAAAGGAATCTTCAAGTCTTATCGACAACCTCATTGCATCCGTGGAAAACAGATATTCAACATTATAAACTATTCGGACGGATTTCTTACCATATAAAATACACTCTTCTCTTCAAACATAATAGTTTATGTTATTTATAGTTTCTCAAATCGGTGCGAAACTTCTGTTTATGCTCATGACATCATTTCAAAGAGTTATATTTCCAATGTAGGAAAATTTGGTGTTTTATTTTCTGTATTGCTTTTAACATTTTGCATATTTCCAATTTTATATCTATGCATGGTTTGCTTTTCGGTTTAAAAATAGTATATGCAACTTTATATATAAGATTTTGTAATTCTATGATTCAATATGCTTATTTTCATCATATTTTATCACAATGAATGACCAATTAGGTAACATCTCATTTTCTTTACTTATCGCAAGTTATTAAATGTGCATTCTCAGCAATATCGCTCAGACTAATCCCTCTGAGGGAAGTCCTAGTTACGAGCATTTGTCCTAGCTCAATGGTTTTCGCTTGCCCGAAAACGATATAATAGAAAGTATACTCAAAATGGGGAGAACAATTTTCTAGATAAAATTAGCATGACCTACAATTGACACTTATATCGAAATCTCTCGAAAATGTGACCTAGCTCATTAATTTTTGCGTGCCGAAAAACGTTTGATACAAAATTTAGATAAAATCGATTGAGCCAATTTTTAGGTATAAATAGTTTGACCTTGACACATTATGACCCAAAATGACTCATTAATCAAATTTTCTCAACATCTGACTTAACCCAATGATTTTCTTGCGGCCGAAAACGATAGAATATAAAATTTAGTCAAGATTGCGCGAGATTATTGTCTTGATAAAATTAGAATAACCCAAAAGTGACACACTGATCAAAATTTCTCGAACATGTGACCTAGCCCAATGATTTTCTCGTGCAAAAAATATGCTGTATACAAAATTTCGTTGAAATCGATTCCCCCGTTCTTTAGATGTAGCTTGTCCATGATCCATCATGACCCACAAATGACCCTTATAATCGAAATCTCTCTAACATGTGACTTAGCCGATTAGTTTTCTCGTGTATAAATATTGTTACACACAAAATTTCGTTAATATTTAAACTCGATCCTGCCGTTCTTTAAATGTAAATAGCTTGACACAGACCCCTTATGACCCAAAATCACCCATTAATCGAAATTTCTCGAACATGTGTCCTAGCCCAATGATTTTCTCGTGCCAAAAAAATGTTGTATACAAAATTTCGTTAAAATTGATCCACATGTTCTTTATATAAAGCTTGATATGACCCATTATGACCCATCATGGCCCATAAATGACTTTTATAATCGAAATCTCTCAAACATGTGAGATAGCCCATTAGTTTTCTCGTGTCAAAAAACCGTTACATTCAAAATTTCCTTAAAATCGATCCAACCGTTCTTTAAATATAAATAGCTAGACCCAGAGCTTTTATGACCCCAAATGACCCATTAATCGAAATTTCTAGAACATGAGATCTAGCCCAATAGTTTTTTCGTGCCAAAAAAATGTTGTATACAAAATTTCGTTATAATCGATCCACCTGTTCTTTAGATATAACTTGACCATGACCCATTATGACCCATCATGACCCAGAAATGACTCTTATAATTGAAATCTCTCGATCATGTGACTTAGCGCATTAGCTTTCTCGTGTCAAAAAACTGTTACAGGCCAAATTTCGATGAAATTGATTCTGCCGTGTTTAATTATAAATAGCTTGACCCAGACACTTAATGACCCAATATGACCCATTAAACTTTTTTCTCGAACATGTAACCTAGCCCAATGTTTTTCTCGTGCCCGAAAACCATAGAATGAAACTTTTAGTCAAAATTGCGGGAGAAAATCGCTAGATAAAAATAGCGTGACACACAATGACCCCAAAATTGACCCACAAACCAAATTTCTCGAACATGTTACCTAACCCAATGGTCCTTTTGTAATCCAAAACGATAAAATATAAAATTTGGTCAAAATCGTTAGAGCCGTTTTTGAGATAAAATTTACGCACACAGACACACACAATTTTTGCTCGCATTATAGTATAAGATATATTAGCTATAGTTATTGGTCCGGCATAGGAATAATTTCCTGATTCTCCTCTCTTATTTTTAAGCACATATCGTGTCTGAAGGGGGGGGGGGGGGACCCTGCTTACAAAGTAAAATTTTTTTGAACCTATATTTTCAAGAATTTTAAAGTTAAAGGGCAAAATTAACGCTAGCCACCGGCCACGAGACCACTAAATGAGAAAAAGTAGCTATTAAAAAATATTTGTCGGTGGTTACTTATGGCTATTGTCTACTAATGAAAATTTGTTAATTTAATAAAAGTTTTCAGTTATAGCAACGCATATTGAAATTATAGATTTCATGCGATTACTGAAATTTCTGGTTACATGATTAATATTTATAAAAAATGCCCCTGCATATTTTTAAATTTATTTAACTATTCTGGACATCTTTTATTTTACTTTGAATAATTTCGAGTTGTGAGCATTTACATCCTATCATTGTTTTTAAAAGAAGATGGATTACTTTTAATATGTTTCACAAACGCACTTTTTTCAACGAAGTTTCAGTTCAAAATCTATTTTTCGAAATTATTTCTAATTTGTGGAGTTTTCAAAATATTTGTGAGTAAATTCTTAGCAAACTTCAACGAAGTTTCTACATATTAAACACATTTTTTCAATCTTTGTTTGAGTATAAAAAATTATTTCAAATTGACTTTTATGAATCTGTGGTGCTATATCTTCATCATCAAGAAAGATAACTATCACACAGGGATAATTTACTATGATACGTTTACTAACCTTTAAGAATGAAATCATAGGGTCATTCCATGTCAAGTGTCCTAAATTTTGGCATGGTTCCCGCTCGACCCCCTTCGATTTTTATGAAATTGATACAGAATATACATGTAGGTATATGATGAACATATGGAAACGGTTTAGTGCAAAAAGTTGTATAGTTGGAGAACCAGGGGTCCATTTGTCCCAATCACTATTTCATGCTGGTAAAAAAAACGGCCAAATCATGAAGTTTGGTATCATTTTTCTCATGATACATGAAACCTTACTTATTGAAAATAGGTGATCTAGTACAACATTTTGTGCTAAAAAATGTAATTGCAATATTAAAAATCACAAATCAAAACTATCGTGATTACTAGGCCTCAAAGTAGGCCGCAAGGCCAATCTGGTTGCATTTTACCCTTACTTTAACATGCTGTAACTACTGCAAATATTATTTTAAAAAATTATCCCTTTACAAACTAATTACCTATAGATATATCGTAAAGCCGCTGTAGTTGTTTTTTGATTGCTTAAATATTCATTAAATTATTGATGTTCAAAATCTAATAAAAAATTAAAATCGTCGATTTTTCCCCATATTCAAAAGCGTATATCTCAAAAGGGACACTTCTGATTTGGTTACAATTAGTACCACTGGAAAGAACATATTTTATTTTATTAAAAAAACTTTATTTCGTTTTGGGACTCTTAGATACAGAAGGAAAATAATAAAATTCAAGAACCTGTTGTACGAGATAATCCAGATACATACAAGAAAGGTATATATTACGACAAGGTCTTTCAACATATTTTGAACCATTCTTTTTTATTACAATGATTAATACATATAATAATTATCACTTTTTCTGGTCACAGTTACTTCCCCTTTACCATTATGAGTGATTTTTAACCGCATTGCCAATGAGTTATATCCAATAACCAGGCTTGAGTATTGCATGAATATACAAAAATATTCCTTTTCTCTTTCAGTTTATGCTTTACATTACTGTTAAAATATTCTGTATCAAGATTTTAGCTCTATGGATTCTCATGATTATGATCAGAGTCAATGCAGCATTGGCTGTGCTGATAATTCTCAGTGCCATTTGACAACTTATTGTGCACATAAAGGTTTTAATCTTTTTAAAGAATTTTCCTCTGAAGAACATAAATTAATTCATTGCCGAAGTTTATTGCATCTTGAAGAAAATTCTCAAATATGCTTTCATCACGAAACATTGCTTTTGCATAAATTTGAATTTCTTCAGCGAACATACTGTGATCCTTTCACTAAAGACAATCATTGCGTACGAAAATCTTTGCGGTCCATCAATTTAAAAAGTTCTAATCATTTGACAGATTAAGAAATTAAGAAACTAAGAAAAATATCAAACCAGACCAAAAAACATGTAGATCATGCAGAAACAAGAACAACATGGTCCTCTTCTTCAAGCGAATTGGATCAAGATGAAATAGATGTAACAGAAACGTTGAACAAAAGTCTAACAGCTATTGATTTATCTCCTTTAAAATTTCAACGAACATCAACAAGAAATATTAAAAGCTATGCAAAGCGAAAGATAAGTGAAACTGAAGATGTGATTTCAAAGAAAATAACTATTGTTGCTGGTATAGATCCATGTAAATTAAGACAACCTACTACATGCAACCAATGCCTAGACTGTTTAGATTACAAACAGCTAATTAAAGAATTGAAGGAGAAGTTACAGTTGTCGAAACGTACAGAACAAATACAAATATTAACAGTGGCACCTCAAAGTTGGACAATAAAAGAAGTTATGGAAGAGTTTGAAGTTTCAGAAAGAATTGTAAAAGCAGCTCGAAAATTAAAAGCAGTCATCGGGATATGGGCTTTACCTAGAGCAAAGTTTGATAAGAAGTTACCAGAAAACACAAAAGAAAGAGTATTAAATTTTTTTCAAGATGAAGAATTTGATCTAATATGTCCAGGAATAAAAGATTTCATTTCTGCTCGGATTGATGGAAGGAAAGTTCAGATGCAGAAACATCTATTACTAAGCAATTTGAAAGAAATGTTTGCAGTCTATCGAAGTAGTAATGGACCGGAAATCGAATTCTCCAAATTTTGCGATTTAAAACCAAAATGGTGTGTGGCTGTCGTTGCAGCAGGTTCACATTCCCAATCTGTGTGTAAAATGCATCAAAATGTGAAGTTGATGCTAGCAAACTGCCCAAGTGATGTAGATTATAAATTCCTTATAAGTAAAACAGCTTGTGACTTGAATTCTTAAGATTGTATGCTTCATCGCTGCGAAAAATGTCCTGGAACAGATGATTTAAAAAATTTTTTGGAAAGTATTTTCGAAGATAGTGATCCAGAAGACTCCATTGAATTTAAACAATGGGTTCACACAGATCATGACACGTTAGAAACGAAGCAGATGACAATTGAATATTGTATTGGAGAATTGGTATTGAAAATCTCAGCAACGATGTCTTAATAAATTTTATGCACCATCATGGATCTTCGAAAACATTTTATTAGCCCACTAGACAAGACCTCTGTTGGATTCCGGAAGAGCATATAATTACTGTTCCATTTCCAATAAAAACAAAAATTTGTCAGCAATACAATTTACCGAAAGATGTTGCAATCGTAATCAATAAGAAATTTGATAAACTGAACCAATGAGTAATGTTTTTATAGATTTAGGATCAGGATTCAACATAATGGGAGCTTGAAATAATCAAAACATTTAGTCTATAATAATCTATGGATCCCGTTAGGTACCCGCATTCAAAATTTAAAACAAGCAATACCCAACCAGGTGCTAGTCTTGCCTGGTTATTGGATATAACTCATTAGCAATGCGGTTACAAATCATTCATAATGGTAAAGGGGAAGTAACTGTGACCAGGAAAAGTGATAATTATTATATACATTAATCGTTGTAATAAAAAAGAATGGTGCAAAATATGTTGAAAAACCCTGTCGTAATATATACCTTTCTTGTATGTATCTGGATTATCTCGTACAACAGGTTTTTGAATTTTATTATTTTCCTTTTGTATCTAAGAGGCCCAAAATGAAATAAAGTTTTTTTTATAAATTAAGATATGCTCTTTCTAGTGGTACTATTTGTAACCAAATCAGAAGTATCCCTTTTGAGATATACGCTTTTGAATATGGGACAAAATCGACGATTTTAATCTATACTAATAAAATCCGTGCGCCTCTGTCTGCTTGAAGCCGATTACAGTGCGCAACGCGGGCGAGTTGGAAGTCGCGAGAGGTGTCTTTCGATTGGAAAAATTCCGGGGAAGTCATTTCGGGCATTTTCGAGACCGTGGGACCAAAATTAAAAAAGTTATGAATTAAAAACCCCCTTGGGAATCGGAACGAAAAATGTCTCAAATCCCAAACGGCGCTCAAACGGAGCTCTGAGGCAGAACACTGCGCCACCTTGCGGTGAAGAACCTGAACTTTTCCCTTTTGGCTAAAAGAAGAAGCAGTCGAAAACCTCTTTTTCTCCCTTTTTTGCGCGTTTTTTCTTAAACCATCATGCAGACAGTTTTTAAAGTAGAAAAAACTGATTACATATTCAGAATCTGCGTAAAATTCTGCTTCTGATGAACCAAAAAATACGAGAAAATGTCTTATGGGCGCGCAGAGCCAACCGTACAAAACCAAATATTTTTAATGGGACGATGGCGACCATGGAGCGTAGAGCCCACTGTGCGAAATCACATATTTTTAACGGGATAATGGGCGCATAACAACCATAGCTCTTTAATTTACTTTTTTGTGCTTGAGGATTCGAACACCAAGACTTGCTTATTAAATGAATTTTTTTGTTTATTATATATTGCTTAATATCGAGGTTCGTTTGGAAAAACTGGCCCAGCTAGCGGGCGTAGCTCGCTAGTTTTTTATTAAATTTTGAACATCAATAATTTAATGAATATTTAATCAACCAAAAAACAACTACAGCGGCTTTACGATATATCCATAGGTAATAAGTTTGTAAAGTTACAAGTTTTTAAAATAATATTTGCACTAGTTACATCATATTAAAGTAAGGATAAAATTCAACCAGATTGGCCGTACGGCCTACTTTGAGGCCTAGTAATCACGATAGTTTTGATTTGTGATTTTTAATACTGCAATTACATTTTTAAGCATAAAAAGTAGTACTAGATCACCTATTTTCAATAAGTAAGGTTTCATATATCATCAGCAATATGATGCCAAACTTCATGATTTGGCCGTTTTTTCTACAACCATGAAATAGTGATTGGTACAAATGGACCCCTGGTGCTCCAACTATACAAATTTTTGCACTAAACAGTTTCCAAATGTTCATCATATACCCACATGTATATTCTGTATCAATTTCATAAAAATCGAAGGGGGTCGAGTGGGAGCCTCTAGGCCAGTTGACATGGAATGACCCCATAGCAAACGCGGTAGCGTTTGGTATAATATGTTTAAGAAATGGAAAATGCAAACGTCTTTTTGAAATTTCTGGTAAACCAGTTGACGTACAGCAGTAATTTTTTTTCAAAAGATAGAACTCGACGAGACGAATAAAATGATAACATTAAAAGAATTATCGAAGTTTACTGTAGTTTTTTAGCTCACAGGCTATCATAGCCTCAGAGCTTATGTGCCCATTCGTTCTGTATGTAAGTACATTTGTTCGTACGTGCGTGCGTAACGCGATAACTCATGCTAAAAATATCCAATCCACTTGAAATTTTGTATATAGGTATATCCTGATTAGGCACTTCCCTGATTAGTTTTTGGAGTTCATTCGATATGTTTAAGAGGAGGAACGGGGGCTCATGCCCCTCCCCTTAGTTGATATAAATGGGCTTTTCATGCAAAATTATCAGTTTTCGTTCAAAATTTAGAAATAGGATCATTCTGATGAGATGCCTCCATGATTGGTATTAAGAGTTCATTAGATAAGTATAAAGAGGGGGAACGGGGGTTCTAATGCCCCGCTCCTTAATTTATATAAATGGGTTTTTCAAGCAGAATTATCAGATTTCTTTCAAATCTCTGAATAGTTTTGAAAGTTTAATGATTAATCCATTAACGCCTGAATTATTTTCTTCGCTAAAATTTAATTTTTTATTTCCCACCACTTTTAAAAGCAAATTAACTTTTATCTAAATTTATCGATGATTCTGCCTCGTGAAATAAGGTATACGTTTATCTTCCTCTTTACTGGTGGGAAAACAACTTTCTTGCTGTTTTTGTGACCGTCCTCAAAAAAAGGACGCTGGGCGTTAATGGGTTAAGTATAAAAAAGGGGATAACTCCGCTTAAATTATATAAATGGGTTTTTATTAAGAATTTTCCGATTTGCTCTAAATTTTGGATATAGTTTTTTTATATGATAAAGCCTGTCCCTGATTAGTTTAGGGGGTTCAATGATTGCGTATAAAAAGGGGAAAGGGAGAAGCTGTTTCCCCTCCTTAATTTTTTTTTCGAACGGATTTAATTCTTGAAAACATAAAACTGTAATGTACAATTAGTATGCGTAGCCTCAATGCCATCAGTTTAACTGGGCAGTATTCTTTTTATTATTTAACTTTTAACGAAAAAATGAAGACCTAAAATGCAACAAGCTGTAGCTAACGACCTTACGGATGGATTAACTTCATTTTTGGTTTATTTTAATCCTTTTCGCGTTTGTAATGAAAGAAAGGTGGCGCTTTTCTCACTGCTATTGTTTGTAAACAGTCCCACGTGCACGTGGCACTGCCGGCTTCTGCTTGTGCTTGCCTCGTGGAAATTCTTTGCTTGTAGATCTTTTTAGTGTCTTTTAACGAAAATTCGGCTTATTTTAGTACAAATTTTAAAGTTCATGGAGAGTTATAAGCGAGGTATGTGTTTTACTGAAGCGGTCTAAATTTCAGGGATGAGATTCTTCCGCGGATCCGCGGTTTTCAGCTTTTTTGTCATTTTTGCTTTTTTCGGATTTTCGGATTTTTTTTTTTTAATTTTCGCATTTTTACCATTTTTTTTTTTTTTTACTTTCTGAGTTTTTAAGAATTTATTTCGTGCAGACTTCCGTTTTTTATTCGTTTAAATAAAAAAAGTATTGTAAAATAATTTTAATCCACATCAAAACATGCCTCTATTTCAACACTTCAACTACGAGAGGTCGCATGCGGTGGTTATCTTATTTCATCGCGATCGCCGAATGCTCATTGAAAAACATAACAAAGGCATTATCTTAAAACAGAAGACTACATGTGCGATTGTGTTCTGTGTATACCTCGGATTTCCAGATTTTTCGATCGATTTTTCCGAGTTTATGAGATTGTGATATTTAGTGGAAAATTCGAATTTTAAAATATCACGAATTTCGACACATGGTTGCAAAAAAAAAAAAAAAAAAATCAATTTGTTGATTGTTTGCAGAAAGAAATTGACAACTTCGTCGAACGATTGCAGAAATTTAACAAAGGATCGTGGAAAAAAAATTCTTTAAATGTTAAATGTGATTTTTGTCCAAAAATCGCCGGAAAACGGATATTTTGACACAAAATCACGGCTAAAACGGAAATATCGTCAAAGAGTCATGGAAAAACGTAAATTTGTTAATGGGTCACGCAAAAAAATCCCACGAATTTAATTAAAGAATCGCGCAAAAAACTAATTTCTTTATAGAATTGCGGGGTAAAAACGCAAATTTAGTAATAAAAAGATTTAAATTTCCTCAAAAAATTGTGAAATACGATGAATTTCGTCGAAAAACGATCAAATTAGTAAAAAAATTGCGGAAAAACGATCAATTTCGTCACAAAAATATCAGAAAAATGATCAATTTCGTCTAAAAATATCGTGAAAAAACGGTCAATTTTGTTTAAAAAAATCGCGAAAAAACGATCAATTTTGTCTAAAAAAATCGCGAAAAAACAATCAATTTTGTGGAAAAAACGATCTATTTCGTCAAAAAATCGCGAAAAAGTTATCTATTTCTTCAAAAAATCGCGATAAAACGACCAATTTCATTCGATAAACGCAAATAAACTTCAATTTTCGTCATAAAAGCGCAGGAAAATGGCAAAATTCACGAAAAAAACTTCACATTTCATTTTAAAAAAATCGCGTAAAAACAGTAACTTTCGTAAAATAAGTATGAAAAACGGCCAATTTCGTAAAAAGATCGTGAAAAAACGACCGATTTTGTCAAATAATCGCGGAAAAGCCGCAAATTCCTTCAAAAGATTGCGAAAAAAAAAGGGTTATTGCTGGATTGGATTTTTCTGTTCCAAAAACTTTTTTGCTGCTTAAAAACTAATTTTGTTGTCACCTTTTTTCTGCTCCAAATCTTTTTGATTGAATGGAACCTTTTGAAATTGGTATATTCTGCATTTGATAATTTTCAGGGTTTTCTACTTTATATCACTTAATTTTCAGGATTTTTCATTTTGAGTCACAATCACCCCTGATATTAGTAAAATAAATTTTCATTATTGTAATCAAATACTTTCTGCCTATTTCATGTTAATAATTCATTTTTTATCTATGCAAAGGTAAATTGTATGTAATTTATATTTATTAATAGCAATTGTATTTGTTGCGATTGAAATTCCTGTCATTGCTCAAACGTCGTTCGCGCAGTTTTCAGCTTTTTTGCTTTTTGGTCAATCTCATCCCTGAAATTTTCAAATCATTTAGAAATGTACAAGATAAAGTGTAAATGAGAACGCGACATGCAGATTGAAGCTGCATGCATTCGATGCAAGTGTAATTTAAAAAGTCCATACACTATATGCTGTGCGTTATTTAATAAGGAAAAGGAATAAAATATTCTGAATACTCCAGTTGATAAAAATAAAACGTGGAAACGCTGTGTTTGAATGTTCTTATACTACTACAGGTGAGTGCTGTTTTGTTTATTTCATACATCGTCTGTATCATTTCAATTTACTTTACATGTATGTTTTAAAATATTATATTTAATTTTAAAGGAATGTTTTATAATCGGGCAAAACTTTTCAATGCATTTCAAGAAAATTTAATGCAGTATAAAGTCATACAGCTATCTATTATGCATGGTGTTGAGTAAATTAGAAATTTAATGGTGTAAGGAGATTAATTTAAAGAAAATTTTTGTATTTTGTTTTAGTATTTGAATAATATTTTTTTCACAATATTAATATTATGACACATTAAACATCTATTTTCACCTAATTCTACAGCAATAAGATTTTTTATTTTATGTTTGTGATGTAGGGTGAAAAAATAATAAGCATTTCTTAAAAATTAAAAATGAATTTTTATGATTGCTTTTCTATGTTAAGGCAATGAATGGCTGTCAAAATTGTCGATTTTTAAAATACCCAAATCGATAATTAAAATATATTGAAGACTATTTTTATCTTTAATTAATGAAGTTATGGATAGTAACAGGATAAATATAAAAACAATAAATAAATAATTTTATTATTTAATTTAAGCAACATAAGCAGTATTAAATTCGGACATTTTTCTCTTGGAGAGATGTCTATGGCTCCGGGGGGAGGGGGTGGAATTATACTTTTTAACCATTGGAACACAAAAACTTAAATCTTCCGGGGGGGGGGGGGTTAATGCTTCAGAGAAGGGTGATCGGAATTCAACACAGTGTATAAACATTCAATTAATAGAATTCATAGAATATAACAAATAAATGTCATAGAAGTTGTTGCACTTATAATTGCAAAATTATTGCAGTTTTATAGTTCTAAACCTATGCAGATGTATCTGTATCAATACAAGAAATATAAATTATTATTGTTTTTTTAGTTTCCATGTTAAATGCATTGTTCAATTTCTAGTTCGTATTGAGTCGGAAAATTTTTATAATCATCTATAAGTTGATTTTATGAAAAATATGATATTATTAATCTTGACTAGTTCTTAAAAGAAAAAAAAAAAAAAAAGCCTTTTTATTTTTTATTGATTTTTTTTATATATATAAGTGCTGGTTTAAATATCGAAAATATTTTATTTACTTTTATCGAAGTACTTATTAAATATTTTGATACTAATTAAGCTTTTTTTCCCCTCTTTTGTTTTCCATTCTTTTACAATAACTGTAAATTTATCAAATGTTATCACTTTTTAATTCTCTTTTACACCCAATTTATTATGTATCTATTTGTAACAGACAAATAAGAATATTTTATTTATTTATAACTTTTTAATCTAAAAAAGAAAATTATCTGTTGTGCTTATTTTATAAAATAGAGCTTTAAATATTTTGATTATTCAAAGACAATTTTTATGAAGATGACCATTATATTAAACTTTTAAATGAAATGCTTTTTAAACCTGCTAAAATTTTACTTTTTAGACGTGTATTGTACTTAATTGGTTTAAAAGTTAATCTGTCAAAGAATTTTTTAATAATTTTTTTCTATTTATTTAATCCCCAAAAGATTTTTAGAAACATTGCAAGTTATGTTTATATTTTATTTTAATATATTTTCACATCGAGAAAAAAAAAAAAAAAAAAAAAGAATTTATGGGGTTTTTTTAATAATCTGATATAGATTATTAGTAAATTGTAACAAACTGTGATACGCGACGAAAAATCGGAATTTTTGCTGACCAAAGATTTGTTGCTGTTTGCAGAGGCGAGAAATATTTTATTTTTTTTCAATTTGCGAATAATTGAAAGCTTAGTTCGTGATTTTCCAATTTTCTAGAGTTGTATTGTTGCACACAGCAAGATATATTACCGTTTTTTGGTACGTTTATTTATATTTATTAAGAATTTAGTATCCCAAATGATATCTTACACATAGTAATCAATGCTGACGCGAGAAAGAAGCAGGGTTGTTGTAGTTCCCCTTTAGATCACTAGAGGGCGATCATTTTGTTACAAACGCGATTTGGTAAAACCTAAAAACGATTTTTTTTTTCCATCTTTGTATATATGACGATCGCTGAGAAAATCGAATTTGTGTCTTAAAGCTCCAGTTGAAAATGTTTCTTATTGTTGCTGTCATGGCCCACTATATATAAAGGCTTGTCTATTTGAGATTAATGTATGAAGTCTCCCGCCAGAGGACTCTGATACTTTGCCCAAGTTAATCCGACCAATCCCTGAACCAAAACAATGACCACGTGTGCAAACATGTGTACAGAACAGAAAGCAGCTTATTCAATGCTAATTTGGTCAACGTTTGCGTCACGTGGACTCACACGTGGTCCAATGAAATGATTCAGGGATTGAAGCTGAATCCAGCTTCGCTTTTTCAGCGGTTTTTCGCGAAATGGCTCAGCTGGTAATATATAGTCGGCTATGGTTGCTGCTGTAGTTTCTTTTATTCATTGCCACCAAGTTTAAATAAGTATAAATTTTTTATGCGTGTAACATAATTCATTCAAATTAAATAAATCACGTGAAAAACATAATTATTTGTTTTTATTGCGAAGCATTTAGTCTAAGTTCTTTGAATAAAGTTGTGAGTGCAATGTAATTATTTTCGTTTGACTTCTTGGTTTATTTCTCAGACATCATGCAGTTTATATGACAGTGCAATAACTTTCTTAATTATTCTAATACAACAATAAAATTTTGCCAACAAATATTTTGCTTTTCAAGATATAAAAAAAATCTTCGGTTTTTTTTTTAAATTTAGGGTAACATCCCCAGTAATTGGCACATTAAGAATTTGTCGTTAAATTTACTTAAATTTTCATTACAAAGAAATAAGCTATATACTTGGAAATATTTTTAAATCAAAGAATGCATATCTGTGCATCTATTTTGCCCACTAAAAGCAAAAAAAAAATTGAAAAAGTATTTTAATAAAAATATATTTATAAAAAGTTGCTGAAATCACCAGTTGTTGTAAAATGAAATGAAGTGAAACTAATTGAACGCGTAAATTAAGGGCGTGTTCAGCAATGTCACCGGTAAGTAACCGGTAAGATTGGTTAGTTACCAATGCGTTCAGTGCTGTAACCGGTAAGCAACCAACGTCGTTCAGCACAAGTGACCGATGTGACCGGTAAGTGACCGAACTAACCGGGGAAAAATCTTGGTTAGTTGGGTCACGTGATCGGTTACATGTTATTTAGTTAAAAATAAATGGCAACTTCAAATCAACAGGCGGTAGATTTGGTTTCGAATCTATCGAAAAATTAATTGATTCGAAGTTATTTTAATAAAAATTTTAATTTTACTTAAGAAAGGTGTTATAATAAAAATAAAATACATTGACATGTTTCGGAACCGTCAAATAAGTTCCCGGTCAATACAAATGACACGCGACAATGAGATATAAATAACAAAAAACACGCGCTCTATTGCAAAAAATTAAATTAAAATATAGACCATGATCTAAAATATAAATAAAATGTTTATATAAAAGGTGAATGTTTTAAAATCTGATGATTTAAAAAATCAATTGGATTTTATTAACTTTTTATCATAATTCGATGTTAGTTAATTCGAAATAGTTTGTAAATAAAACAATATTTACAGCAATGGAATATAGATGGCGCTACATGACATAACTAACCAGTGCGTCCAGAGAATCAGTCAATTGTTTAGCTACCGGTTACTTACCATTCCGGTAAGTTACCGGTTACATTGGTCACTTTGGTAAGTTCGCTGAACACGCCCTAAGAAAATGAAAATATCGTCTGATTTTATTTATTATCTTTCGAAGAACTTTGACAAGTGTGTGAGAACGATTGAGTTCTCTGAATGTAATGAAGGAATGTGCCTTTTAGATGGAATTAAACTACATTTTTTATAATGTATGGACTTTTAGATGAATTTGAACTTAGAATAAGTTTATCTCAACAGATGATTTTCGATTTTAATTCAAAGCTCCGCGCATCGCATAGATGCAACCCGCAAATGAAGACTTGCATGGTTAGTAAGTAATTTTTAAACTAACCCTATTTTCGAATTCTAACATTCTGGTACCCTCGGTTCGGGACAGGAGTTTTTGAATTTTGATTAATTTTAAATGAAAAAATGAATCTGAGTAGTTTGAAAACTCAGAGAAAAGGACTGAGAGCTGCTTTTACTCTCACGTTTAAGAAAATTGAAACTGAATTAACTAAAGAAACAAGTGAAATTAAAGAGCTTTCTATTTTGAAAACTCAACTGTTTGATAAATTTCAACGGATGGACACTTGTCAAAATAAAATTTCGGAAATATTGTTACAAGATAAGGACGAAAAATTGTTTACCGAAGATTTTGAAGGTGCAGAAGAATATCGAGAAAAATATATAGAAATATGTGCACGTATTGATGAAAAGATACAGGTTTCTTCATCTCCTGGCGAAGAAGTAAAACGCAAATTTAAATTACCGGAGATCGAGCTGAAAAAGTTTAACGGCGAACCAAAGGAATTTTTATCGTTTTGGAGCCAGTTCAAGAAAATACACGAAGACGATTCTATTGCCGCTGAAGACAAGATGCAGTACCTATTCCAATGTATGGAACCGAAATCAAAAGCGGAGCGTTTAATATCAAGTTATCCAGCTACCGCGGAAAATTATCCGAAGGCTATCGATCAATTAAAACAGAGGTTTGGACGAGATGATCTTCTTGTGCAAATTTACGTTAGGGAATTATTAACCCTCGTAATGAAAAATGCCACTGCGCCTAAAATGAAAGTTGACTTAGCCTCTTTATACGATGAATTAGAAAGCAAACTTCGTGCCTTAGAAAGTTTGGGAAGAACTCAAGAGAAGTATGGAGACTTTCTCATGCCCTTGGTTGAGAGCTGCCTGCCTGAAGAAGTTCTTTTGACCTGGGAAAGAAGTCGAAATCACGATACATATTCCAGTGAAAATTCCAGGACTTTAAAAGATCTGATGGACTTTCTACGCCAAGAAGTTCAAGGAGATGAAATGGTGTTTTTAGCAAGAAAAGGTTTTGATTCTATTGTTAGAAAAAAGAACATTTTATCTGAAATTATTAGCAAACCTGATCCAGCCACCGCCTCTGCATTGGTGAGTATAGAAAATAAAGGTAAGAAAAACAATTGCATATTCTGTGATAGGTTTCACCCCTCTAATAAATGTTTTAGGGCTAAAAAAATGTCTTTAACTGATAAACAAAAGATTTTGTTAAAAAAGGGGATTTGCTTCACTTGTTTGCAAAAGGCTGGTCATCTGAGTAAAAATTGTAATATTAAAAATAAATTAAAATGTAATTATTGCCATAAACCTCATTTTGAAATAATGTGTCCAGAACAAAATATAAATAATAATCAAGATGATTCTTTAAAATCTGAAAATTCTCTTTCTAATTGTAGTAGAAATAAAGTTGTGTACATGCAAACGCTTGGCGTGCGCATTCGATCGCAAGGTCGCCAAAAAGTCGTACGCGCACTGCTGGATTCAGCGAGCCAAAGTAGTTACGTAAGCGAGAGAATAACGAAATCACTAAAAATGCATCCTATAAGAAAAGAAATAATTATTCACGCGCTGTTCGGGGGGGATGAAACGAAACCTAAAAAACATGATGTGTTTTCGGTAGAAATCAGTGAATTAGATGGAAATAATGCGTTTTGTTTTGAAGCATTTTCCGAAAAAAAGATTTGCGGATTTGTACCTAAAATTAAAGATTATAGAATATTAAATGAATTAAAAAGAAATAAAATAAATCTATCTGATGATTTTTGTAAGGAATCTGAAATTGATCTTTTGGTGGGGGCTGATATGATAGGAAAATTATTGACAGGAAATTTAATTCAATTAAATTGCGATTTGACTGCCATAGAAACCAAGCTCGGTTGGACAGTGATGGGGAAACAAACGTGTGGCAAGAAACATAACGTTTTGACAACATTGTCTATGCACGTTAGAAATATTCCTTTGAATGAATTATGGGAACTTGAAACCATAGGAATTTCTGACCCCATTCAGAGTTTTGAAAAGCGGGAAAACTTTGATTTAAACGATTTTAAAGAAAAAATGAAAATTCTTCCCGATGGCAGATATGAAGTAGGGCTTCCATGGAAGTGTAATTTTAAGAATTTGCCCGACAATAAAGTTTTAGCTCGGAAGAGATATGAAAAAATGATCAATAAATTGAAATGTGGGGGATTTTTCGATGAATATCAGGAAGTATTTAAGAATTGGGAAAAAATGAATATTATTGAACGTGTTCCAGAAAATGAATTAAGTAATAAATGTCATTATTTACCGCATAGGCCCGTTATCAGGTTAGATAAGGAAACCACAAAAATACGCCCTGTATTTGATGCATCTGCTTCTGAGAAAGGGAAACCCTCGTTAAATGAATGTTTGTATAAAGGCATCAATCTTATAGAATTAATACCTGATATTCTTGATCGTTTTAGAATGTATCCTATCGGTATAACTGCAGATATAGAAAAGGCTTATTTAATGTTATCTGTTATGCCTAAAGATAGAGATTTTCTTAGATTCTATTTCCCATGTAATGAAGGACAATTGATTTATAGACATTGTAGAGTTGTATTTGGTGTCTCTTCTAGCTCTTATTTACTAAGTGCATCTATAATGCATCTTTTAGAAAATAGTCCTCCTGAATATAAGGAAACTGCTGAAAAATTAAAGTGTTCATTTTATGTAGATAATTGTGTATCAGGTGTTTCTAACATTAATGAAGCTGAAATGTTTATTGAAAATGCAAAGTTATTAATGTCTAAAGGGTGTTTCAATTTGCGTTGTTTTGAAAGCAATGTAGCTTGCAAGAATGTTGATAAATATTCTGGGGATACTTCAGTTTTGGGGATTATTTGGAATTTAGATAATGATTCTTTGAAATGTTGTTTAGATTTAGAAACATTAACGTGTGAAAGGAAAATTACTAAGAGATTAATTTTGAGCATTGTGCAAAAGATTTTTGATCCTATCGGTTTATTCTCTCCTGCTACATTGCTTCCAAAATTATTGCTATAAGACTCATGGAAACAGAAAATTCCATGGGATCGAGAATTACCTTGTAACATTGTGAGTGCTTTTTTGAAATGGTTGAAGAATATTGATGTTTTAAAAGAAGTAGCTATACCTCGATACTTAGAAATTAATGCTTCATCTGAACTTCATGTTTTTGTTGATGCGAGTAAAGGGGCATATGCAGCATGTGTCTTCGCTAGATCAATAATTGATTCCGATGTCAAGGTTACGCTTGTTAGAGCGAAGTCTAGGGTTGCTCCTCTCAAAACTTTGAGCATGCCGCGTTCAGAGTTAATGGCTTGTTGTATAGGTACTCGACTTGCGAGTTCTATCATCAAGGCAATAAATATGCCAGGTCTGAAAATCACATTCTGGTCAGATTCTACTACCGCAATTTGGTGGATAAAGGAACATGGGAATTGGTCGGTTTTCGTGAGCAACAGAGTCAAAGAAATTCGACAGATGTCCAATATAGAGTCATGGAAGCACGTTCCAGGAAATTTGAATATAGCTGATATACTTTCACGTGGATGTTCTCCGCAGAAAATGCTTGATTCGCGATGGTGGGAAGGTCCTAAGTGGTTAAAAGAAAATCCTGAATGTTGGCCAATTGGCGCGATTGACTGTCAGCCAAAAGATGTTGATTTAGAAAGAAAAAAGATCGAAATTACGAATATTGATCTAGCTAAAGACACACCCCTTTGGCTCTTAGATAATATATCTAATTATGATAAGATGATAAGAATATTTGCTTGGATTCTGAGATTTGTAAATAATTGCCGAAATGTTTCTAATAAGTGTAAATATTCTAATCTTACTCAAAATGAAATTGAAAATTCTGAAAAATATCTAATCCGTTTAGTTCAGAGCTGTTATTTCTATAATAAAAGGTCATTAAATGATATTGTAACATTCACAGATGATAATGGAATTTTAAGAGTTAAAACTAAAATAACTGAAAGAAATGACCGAGAATCATTTTTGTATCCAATATTGTTACCAGGCAAATGTGAATTTACTAAATTATTGATTAGATCAGTACACCAAAAGAATTGTCATGCAGGTATAAGAACAATGCAATCTTTAATAAGAGAAAGATTTTGGATAATTAGAGCTAGAAGAACTATTAAAAATGTATTGTACGACTGTATTGCATGTAAACGTTTTAAGGTAAAGTCTTTGTCAAGCGAACCAACACCTTTGCCACCAGATCGCGTTACAGATTGTGCTGTCTTTGAAATTATTGGAGTAGACTTAGCCGGGCCGTTATTTCTAAAAAATGGCGAGAAAGTTTGGATAGCATTGTTTACTTGTGCCGTTTATCGCGCGATTCACCTTGAACTAGTCAATTCGCTATCTTCTGATGCTTTCCTGCTAGCACTTAGACGTTTTATAGCTAGACGCGGTAGGCCCAGCACTATTTATTGTGATAATGGAACAAACTTTAGGGGGGCTTCCAATGAACTTTCAAAATTAAATTGGGATAAAATTTTAAAAGAAACCATGACGCATAAAATTGTTTGGAAATTTATACCTCCCACCGCAGCTTGGTGGGGAGGCTGGTGGGAAAGGTTAGTTCGCATTGTAAAAGAATTGTTAGTACGTACTTTAGGTAGATCTGTATTGACTTATGAAGAATTGAATACACTTATATGTGATTGTGAATCTGTGATTAACTGCAGACCTCTAACCTATATCTCAGAGGACCCACTGGAGCTAGTACCTCTCACACCCGCTATGTTTCTTACTGAAAACCGAAGTTTCAGCAATTCGGATATTATCGAATAAGATTCTCAAAGTTTAAGGAGAAGGTTGAATTACAGAGCTAAACTTCTTACCGATTTTAGGCAACGTTTTAGAAAAGAATACCTCAGCGAATTAGTTCAAAAACATACTGAAAAATATACACGTGAACCGCGAGTGGGAGAAATAGTCTTAGTTGGGGATGATAACAAAAAACGTTTATTTTGGCCTTTAGCAAAGGTGATTCATTTAATTCCAGGACGGGATGGTAAAGTTCGTGGTGTTAAGTTGAAAACTCAGCACGGCACGGTTTTACGTCCGGTGCAGCGCATCTTTCCTTTGGAAATATATTCGAATGAAATAATTGAAATTGCATCCAAACCGTCGGGTGAAGAGAAAACTAGTTCCAGTGAGCATGATGATCATGAAAATGTGTCTTCTCCTGATAGTGTCATACTTAAGAAATATACCTCTTCTGGAAGATGTGTAAAAGCTCCAAAGAGGTTGGATCTTTTTAATAATAATTGTTATGTATTTGAAACTCTCCCCAAGTTTCAAAGGGGGGAGGATGTTGTAAAATGAAATGAAGTGAAACTAATTGAACGCGTAAATTAAGAAAATGAAAATATCGTCTGATTTTATTTATTATCTTTCGAAGAACTTTGACAAGTGTGTGAGAACGATTGAGTTCTCTGAATGTAATGAAGGAATGTGCCTTTTAGATGGAATTAAACTACATTTTTTATAATGTATGGACTTTTAGATGAATTTGAACTTAGAATAAGTTTATCTCAACAGATGATTTTCGATTTTAATTCAAAGCTCCGCGCATCGCATAGATGCAACCCGCAAATGAAGACTTGCATGGTTAGTAAGTAATTTTTAAACTAACCCTATTTTCGAATTCTAACACCAGTAATTGGCACCTAGAGCACCAATGTATGACACCTTGTGATCCAGTAATTGGCATATGTTTATATTAAATAAAAACTTTACATTTTGCATTGGGTTTAATCGCTTTAAATTAATTTACTGTAGATGAAGATGACATATTGCAGGTTTTTGAGAGTAAGAAATCAGCATATTAGTCTGAAATTAGAACACTTTAAAACAATACAATATACTTACATTAATACCCAGTAATTGTCATGCTGTTCCCAGTAATTGTCATATGAAGCTTTAATGGATTCCAATTACTGATAAAATTTATATTTTCAAATAAAAACAAATGATAAACAAAATTAGTCTATAATTTTAAAAGTACTTCCAAAATAAATAGTTTAATCTCAAATTCCTTGCGAATTCCTTCTAATTGGAATAGGTGCCAATTACTTGGAACTAGCAAAATTGAAGCACCATTAATTGGCAACTACCATTAATTCAGAAATCCAAATATTAGTGTCGAAAATACTTTTGCACAATTAAAGTAACCCTTTTTAACTAAACAAAACCGTTGCCAATTAAAATTTAAAATATATTTTGAATCAGATAATAGTGAATTGAAAAGCATGCCTACCTTAAGCCAAATAAGAGGAATTTGCAACAAAATGGCTAATTTGATACAAGCCATACTTGTTTCTCTTTCCTAGGCTCTATTATCATCTTGTAAAATAAATCAAAGTTATAATCTTTAACGTAAATGAGCATATAACTGATATATGGTCTTGAATTTTTAAAAGACTGGATATAAATCTTTTTTAGAACATGTTTGTAAAATGTGCCAATCACTGGTGCATGCCAATTACTGGGGGTATTACCCTATATATTAAAAAAATTGAATGACAAGTATCAAAAAATGCTCTGGTGAGCAACAAAAAAGGGTAATATGTTTTTATAAAAAAGTGTTTGACAAGTGCTTCGGTCAATGCCAAATTTGGAAAAAATCATATTTACGCTTTTTCCATATAAATGAAATTTGCGTAAAAATTTCCGTCTTTCTTTTTAGCAAAATTTTCAATCCTGCTTTACATGTGAACTGAGTTATTGACTCTGCACTGCAAACTGCACTATTGACTCTGCATTGCAACTGCATTACAAATCAGTTTTCTGTGCAGTTCTATGCTGCGGGCATGATTGGTGGCACTGAATGAGTTTGATACGCTACAGGAACGAAGGTTTCTGGTATTATTTCACCTTCCATTCATGTTTAATTACGCGTCGTACTTTAATTGATTTTTGATACATTTTTAATACCTAACAAATAACACGCGTTACTTTGTAATGTCAAAATGAATCAAAGAGAGCAGTAAAATAATATATTCATTTTAACATAGAATACATAATAAACTATTTGAAAAAAAAACTTTTATAAATTTTCAAATTTTTAGATTAAGATATGCCTTTTTTAATTTTCTTATTCATAACCTTTGCATTCCCTATCTCCTGGAAACGAAATTTTAAAATAAATTAGATTTGATCATATTTATGACAGTATGTTTGCATCTTTTATGCCACAGTGTTGTTGAATCGGTGTTGTTTGCATCTCCTACGTCAAACTGTGAAATTTTTTCATCAAAAATAACAACCATTAGTTTAAAAATTTAAACTTGTCTTTATTCAATAGCGGATCATTAAATTTAATGTATGTCAATATCTGCCATTAAATGTAATGAAGATATTCTGAAATAATGGTAGATATTTTGAATAGAATCATTCTCCAATTTTGCAGCGCTGCAATATTTGCAATGCAAAGTGTATTTTCTGCATCAAACTAAGAACTGAATCAAACATACGAAAATACGGCTTCGAGGGCCACAGAGAAGTTCCTGGAAGGCCAATTGTGGCCCGCGGACCACGTGTTTGACATGCCTGATCTTATACTAATAAAAGAACAAAACGCTCTGTCTGTCTGTGTGTGTGTCTGTGTGTCTGCGATGGCTAGCAAAATCTACAGCACGTACGAAGCTCAAAATTTTTTTGAGAGTAGCCCAATGTCTCTCCTGATGCACCTGAAGCTCAGAATTTCAAAATTCTATTTATTAACTGAGTAATTAATTAAATTCCAAAGCTCACTCTCATAAAAAAAAATCGCCTTTTTTCGCTTTTTTTCCATTTCATTTTCTTATGGCTGATTGGTTGCATAAAATTTTCGCAGAAATAATTAAAAAAACTGGGACAGACCTTTAAAATTCATAGACTGGCAAACTGTCAGTTTAAATGAGGATTTTTTTTTTTTTTTTAATCACAGCTGCTGTACACCATGGAGAAAAAGATAGGTGGAGGCGAAGTAAAGCGAAAAAAGGTTTGCAACACGGAGTAAGAAGTGTCTTACTCCGTGGTTTGCAATATTAAACCATTTATCGCTGAAATTTTAATGTCTCAAACAAAAGCACGAGGAAGGAATTTTGTATTAATAAAACGAATTGAAAGAAACGAATTACAGCTGAAGCATATTTTACGAAGAAATAGTAATTTTTTAAAATGGTTTTTTTCTATTATATTATTTAGGTTAAAGTTAGGTTAAAGTTAAATTGCATTTATGTTATGGTTAGAATAAGGATATGTTACAATAAAGTGAATACATTTAGGCTAGGTTACATTTCTGTTATATTTAATTTACGGTAGGGTACTGTTAAGTCGCTGTTAGGTTACAGACAGGTTCTGGTTACGGTATAAAAGTTTAAGGTTAGGAATTTATGCACAGAGTGAACCTATACGCAAGATTTGTTACAATAAAGTGAATACATTTAGGCTAGGTTACATTTCTGTTATATTTAATTTACGGTAGGGTTGTAATATAATCGTAACTATGGCAACATCAATTTAACTGTAACTGCCCGAACCTGTTTCTAACTGTAGTTAATTTAACTTCTTATTACTTGTTGTGTCTACTTGCCCTTATTAAAGATATATGTTAACGAATATAAATGCGTAATAATTTCAACATATATCGTGACGTGGTGTCAGAAGTTTTAAAAAAAATTAACTAGTTTTAATTTCATATCTGAAAGTTTTAAATAAATACGAATGGCTGAAAATTCTATCCGTCCTCCAAAACCATTGATGTTTACGGCAGATTCCAAAGATGGATGGGAAGACTGGCTGCAAAGTTTTAATTGGTACGCTGCTGCTATTCAACTTGAGAAGAAAGAGAATAAAGTCCAGGTAGCAATATTTATGGCTATTATTGGTAGTGAAGCACAGCAAATTTATAAAACCTTTAATTTAAGTGCCGATGAACAACAAAACTTGGAGATTATTAAAGGTAAGTTTTCTGAATATTTCACTCCTAAAATTAATTATACTTTTGAACGTTACAAGTTTAACCAAATTAAACAAAAGAAGGATGAATTATTCAATGATTTTTTAACCAGGCTTAAACTTCAAGCTTCTCGCTGTAAGTTAGGGATTATGCAAGATGAATTACTTTGTGATAGAATTGTTGTAGGAATTGAAAACAACGATGTTCGTGAAAAGCTTTTAAGCGATGCTGATTTAAATTTAGATAAAACCGTACAGATTTGTTTAGCTTCTGAAAGTGCTTCAAAGCAATTAAAAAATATTGTTGATGATAATAAATCGCAACCTGTAATTTCTGCGATATCGAAAAAATACATGCAGTCGCATAAGCTTAACTCACAGATAGATAAGCCTAATTCTAATACTAAACTCGTTAAAATGATAACTGATTGTAGAAATTGTGGTAGTACCCATAAAATTAATGAATGTCCAGCATTTGGCAAGAAATGTAGGATTTGTCAAAAACAAAACCATTTTGCAAAGAAATGTAGGTCAAAAATTCGGAAAAAGTGTAAATTGCAAGAAATTGAAAATGTCGACACGATTGCGGAAGATAAAAATTTCATGATAGCAAGCGTCGATGTTAATAAATCAGATTGGTACGAAACCATGATAATTAACAATAAGGCTATTCCTATGAAGCTTGATACTGGTGCTCAGTGTAATGTTATACCATTTCGCTTAGCAAAAGAATTACATATAGAAATAAAACCTTCAAATATCCGCAAACTCCTCTCATATTCTGCTATTGATGTAGCAGGAGAATCTATAGTTTCTTGTAGAATTAAAGATAAGCATATGCAACTTAAATTAATAATAGCACATGGAGGGATCAGTCCAGTCCTAGATCGAATTACCTGTATCGAAGCAGGGTTAATCCAAAGAATTGAAATAGTTAACGCTTTGGAAGAGGAATTTAAGGATTTGTTTCAAGGAATAGGGTGTATAAAAAATTTTGAATACACAGCCGAATTTTCTGAAGAATGCGATCAAAAAGAGATCAAACCACCTAGAAGAGTTCCGTTTAAGATAAGAAAAATCGTGAAACAGGAACTTGATAGAGTGGTTAAGGATGGGATTATTAAGAAAGTAGATGAAGCTACACCAATTTGTAACCACATGGTTATCGTAAAACAAAATGGAAAAATAAGAATTTGCATTGATCCTTCTGACTTGAATAAAATACATGCGAAGACAATTTCCATTAAAAACTTTAGAGGAGGTTACCGCTAATGTAAGTGGATCAAAATATTTCACGAAATTAGATTTGAAAAAGGGCTTTTGGCAATTGAAAGTTTCGCCTCATACCCAGCCATTCTTAACATTCAGTACTCCTTGGGGAAGATATTCCTTTCTTCGAGTTCCATTCGGTATTAAATCAGCTCCGGAAATTTTTCAAAGTGAAATAGCCAAAATTTTACAAGGCATACCAGGAGTTGAAAATTCAATGGATGACATCTTGATTCATGCGTCTGACAAGCCCGTAGCCAGGATTTCCTTTCGGGAGGGGCTCAATCGTGAAATTTTTTTTCATCTAACAACAGTAGTGGGTATAATTTAAAGCGCAGATTAAAAAAAAAAAATAAAATAAGCAAGGTTCTAAGATATAATCCTGCAAAATATACTCGTTGCCTATTCCAAAAATTGTTATTTTTTCGATTTCTATTATAATTTTTGGTTTCTCAAAGCTCGTTTAACCCTTTCAGTGCCAAGGAGCGCCGACAAGCTGCTCTGAAAAGTGCCAGGGAGCGCCGTCGCCCTGCTCTGCCGTCGTGCTGTATCTGGAAATTCACTTGTGTACTCACTTGAAAATTCACTTTATAGTTTGCGATTAGAAAACTTCTTACATTTTGGTATTTCTGTTGCTAGGCGACCATAAATTAAATGAATTAAATAGCACTTTATCAAACACTGATCGCGCCAAAAGTGAACTGTCAAAAGGAGTGCTATCGCGACGCTGGCATTTTTCACAACTAGCGAGAGCAGCGCGGCGGCACTCCTGGGCATTAAAAGGGTTAATGCCTGTTTGAAAACGGGAATTTAGAGGAAAAAAACTGCAAACAGATTAAAAAAGCACAAATTAACAATTTTTGCGCTGAACCTCGTCTATCTTTATGAGAGATTTTGTTTTTTTAAATATTGAAATGCAAGCAAGTAATTTTAATGGATTTAAAACGCAGGATTAATATTAGCGTACACGAGTCTTGCACAGCGTGCTCGGGGTTTTAAAATGATTAAACAGTAGACAAAATTAATTTAGCATATTATTTTTTGCAAAGAAATAATAATCGTTACTAATTATAGGTAATCATAGAAAGTTTGTTTATATATCACATTCTTTGATTACAAAACTTATAAATGCAATCTTGGTACAATAAATTTACGAGTATACTCTTGGTACAATAAATTTACGAGTGCTACAGAAGCAATCTTCGTCACTTCTTCGCAACCATGAGGCTGATTACTTTATCAGGATCTACAATAATGTCCCAACGAAGGGATATCGTTTCAAAGCTGCCCAGTCTCTCATTAGTAGTTAGTAGGTGGTGGGTTTGAATCTAATCTCGCCGGTCAGCCTAATCTTTCGGAATTTGCCATAATTTTCTTTGAACCTGGGTTCTCTTTCAACGACTCCCAGAGGGCCCCCGCATCCCTTTGGTCTTATATTCATCGTGCAGATAACTGAGCGTCATAAACAACACCAACAGTAGTCTGCCATCAGCATAAAGGTTCAAGGCAAAAAATTAATTTTCTCATTGTTGAAAAAGACATTTCAGCCTTGGTTATTTTTACCGGGATGGTAGCCAAGACTGTCAGCATGTGTTCATTGTATTGTAATGTCATTACAGTACTCTAAAACTTTTAAGACCTCTATATTTCTATCAACATCACGAATTCTCCCGCACCATCTTCATATTCAACTTTTACTTACGACATTAGCACTTTATGCTCGAAATTTTGAGAAAGATTCTCTGATTTTCTTGCTTATTCCGGAAAAACACATCCTGAAAAAAGTATTTGAAAATCCGTTAGAATATCTTTATTTGAAATGAATCTACCATTAAAATTTTAAATAAGACTTTCTACACAGGAAATGCAGATTTTCACCTTATAATACTCTGCAGTGGATATAATTAGGGGGTTTGTATTTGTAGTTTGTTTAAATTTTAATCTTGGAATATTTATTTCAATTTGAAAGACGTTTTGCTAAGTTTTGATGTAGAATTAAATGTCTTTCAAAAGATTTCCATCGCATTTCACTTTCTCTAAATTTTGAAATAATAATTAGGACATCTTTAGTACGAGTTACGGCCAAAATTGTGACGCATGAAGATTTTTCATGAAGATGAGCTGACAACGACTTTGTCAAACTGAAAAACTTGTCACAAAAAATAAAGCTTGTGAAAAAAGCACTCTTTTCTATTTCATGACAGCCAAGAAAGAACGATTTTACGAAATAGTATTAGTATTTGGAACGCCAATACAATTCACTGTTTTTTAACGGAAATTTTTCGTAAATTCCAGGAAAAAACGGATTTTTTCTAGAAATTATAGGAATTTTTCCGTTAAAAACAGTGAATTACACTGGCATCCCGATTACCAGTACAATTTTCGTAAAATCGTGCGTTTTCTTAGAGTGTGTTGAAGAAATATTTTATGCGTTTTCCAAACTATTTTCTAAACAATGCAAATTTATTCAAACAACTTGACAAAATTTACTATATTTTTATGACTTCCTATAAATCTTGTGTTTCAAAGGGGGATAAGTCATTTTCTTTTGCTTTCTGAAGCATATGATGAAATTGTTTGTAGAAGGACCAAATTTACCTCAGGGTGATTTCTAAAAAAATGTCAGTTTATTAACTGTTCTAACAAAGATTTGGATGGCAAGAATCAGCATATGTTTTTGGACAATGTATGTTTATCAGTGGTGATTTTGGGACATTTATGATGAATTGTAGATTGCATCTCACTCATGTTAAACCATATTAGTCTCTCTGTCATACGCCCGTGTGACGCATTTAGACATATTACTACGCAGTTCATTACAACTTTGTACTATCTTCTGTAATATTTTCGGTGGGCCAAATTATTTACTTGAATTAATCTAAAGTAACTTCCCAAATTATTGTGGTTTGTGCATTTTATAAATATACACATATCTAACTTAAAGGCTATTCTGTGCTTACAATGCTCATAGTTTCATCAATATTCAACCTAAAACAGATCGCGTTATTTATTTTCGTAATCAGTTCTTCAGTAACTTATATCTCAGCATATTTGAGTGATTTCATTATGAATATCTATTCTGAAAAAAGAAGAAATTTTTCTGTGGGCGTTTATAACGTTTCAGCTCCTCATCTGCAGGCTTTTATATAAAACTGAAGATTTCTCAGCCTAGAATCTTTTTAATTTGTTCTCCAATGCTAGAGAACCGGTATTATGATTAGCTCTTCGTAGCATTTCGTGCTCTGGACAAAATAAGATTGCTAGAATGTTAGATGTCTCCTAGAAAACTCTTTAGACACTATGAAAAACCGCCAAAAAATCCCTACCCAGGAGTATCCATCATCGACGCAGTTGATAACTCTACAAAAGACAAAGTAACTTTCCCACACAAACAAACTATTCTGTTTACATTATCTTTCCATTAAATATCCATATGCAAATAATTTAACTCAAATTCACTCAGTGAAGAGCCGGGAATCGCCGTCCGTGACTGCGTCTTTAAAAGTTTGTTGATACTCTATCGTCTTCCTTCACGTAATTTCTTTTCGAAATATCCTACTACTATTATTTTTTTTTAATAAAACAAGTTTTATAGTTTAATATTTTTTAAAAAAATCATCATTTTTCACATAATTTTACATTACGAGGATCTATTACAGTTTTTGGCTTCTTTTTCTACAAAACATTTTAACACAGATCACACGTGTTTACTATATCGTGATATGATGAGTATAGAGGAAATTACAGAACATCATAATTACAGATGGAGGAAATTACAGAATCATAATACAAAAATAAATGTTTTACATTTAAGTTAAATTATATGCTATATATGTGTTAAACTTTTTTTTCAATGTCAAATTAATGATATGATACATAACATTTATCAAATTTAAACATAAATTTGTACATAAAGTAAAAATTCCGTTTTAGAGGAATTGACATTTTTAGTGGTAGATACCAATAAAGAACAATATGCCCAAATGAGAGGTATAATGAGGAATTGTTATAACTTCAGCTCAATAAATAAATATGTTTACAGCTAAAAATATGCGTAATTCTAAAATAAATGAAAAAAAAAAAAAAAAAAAAAAAAAAAAAAAAAAAAAAAAACAAGAAAATTTGGCACTTTTAACCATAATTAGATTTAACTTATTTTTTTTAACCTTTCGGGAGGGGCTTCAGCCCCCTTAGCCCCCTCCCTGGCTACGTGCCTGGCGTCTGACACTAAAACTCTCCGTTCGAATACTCGATTAGTCCTACAAGCACTAAGAAATGCAGGAGCAAAACTTAATAAAGACAAATGTGAATTTGAAGTTCAAAAAGTAAAGTTTCTAGGACATATCCTAACAAGTGATGGTATTATGATTGATCCAGAAAGAGTTGAAACCATAGATAAAATTAAAACACCAACTAGCAAAAAAGAGTTACAAAGATTACTTGGCATGATTCAGTGTCTGCATAAATTTATTCCTAATCTTTCGGAAAAAAACACATAACATGAGATTGTTATTGAAGAAAAATGCAGTATGGAATTGCAATAATGAATTAGATAGAGATTTAGAAGAAATCAAAGAATTATTAAAGAAAGCGCCTTCACTTAAGTACTACAATCCAAACAAAAGTGTTACAATTTCAGTTGACGCTAGTTCTTTTGCATTAGGAGCTGTACTACTCCAAGATGGAAGACCTATAGCTTTTGCATCCACAGCTCTGAATGAAGCTCAACAGTCTTATCCTCAGATAGAAAAAGAAGCCTTGGCAATGAAATTTGGATGCCAAAAATTTCATCAGTACATCTATGGAAATGAGGTGATCATCGAGACTGATCACAAGCCATTGGAGTCAATTTTTAACAAACCAATAGATCGAATTCCACCACGACTTCGAAAAATCTTTCTAGAAGTTCAACAATATGCTCCAAAAGTTTACTACAAACGCGGAAAAGAAATGTATATAGCGGATTTACTTAGCAGAGATTGCAATAATGAAGATTCGCTACAGGAGAGCAATTACCAGATTCTATTTTCAATCCCAACTACAAACGCAGGTTTAAAAGTTTTGCAAGATCTCACAAACTCAGATCCAGAACTTATTTTGCTGAAACATTTCATATCTACTGGTTGGCCCCAAAACAAGAATTTCGTTCCAGACTCATGTAAAAAATATGTACCATATTTGTATGAACTCTCAGTTCAAAAAGATTTAATATTTAAAGGCCTTAGTATAATTATCCCAGAGAAATACAGAGCCAAAGCATTAGAAAATCTTCATAAAGGACATTTGGGTATAACAAGTTGTCTACGAAGAGCTCGCGAATCCATGTTTTGGCCGGGAATGTCCAAAGACATACTTTCGATGACAGAGAATTGCATAGTTTGTCAGAAAACTCAGAAGTCATCTCCGACAGAACCATTAATTTCAAAGGAGATTCCTAAACTACCATGGGAAATTCTTGCATCTGATGTCTTTACCTATCAAGATGTTGATTATCTACTTATCACTGATGTTGATATAATTTTTATTTTAAATAACGAAAAAACAAATAATTAGTAGAAAATTAATAAAAATATCAATAAAAAGTCGAAATAAAAATCACTTAATGGCATTTTAAACACATGAATTGTATTTAATGTCATTGAATGTGACATTCACGATCATCCATTATTGGCATTTAATCTTATTGTTTGGCGATAATTTTTTCGCCTACGGGATAACCTAGTAGTACCGTACTTTTTTATCATGACGAAATATTTAAAAATAAATATAGAGCAAAAATATACAGGGGAAACGTTATTATATTAAGAAACTCATGGCTCTTAACAAGATCCGAATTTTCGAGGGACTTTGGATAACCACCCACTTTCCCAATAATTGCGCTGGTCTTGTTTATGTATGATTGTTGATAGTGTGTTTTAAAATGAGTTCGTAATTATGTAGATATATTGGCACTAATTGTCGTCGTTCAGTCTGTCCATCTGTCCGCATATAACAGAATAAAAAATACCCAACCGAATCATTTGAAATTTAAAGTATATAATTGCTGCCTAATTTTGTCGCGTCATTTCAAATTTTATGAAAAATGGATGCATAGTTTAATTACAGGGGCAATCAAAAGTATTCCGTTACATTACAGCCAATGGGAAAAAATAGTTTCAAGTGCATTTTAATGGTGTTACACTCTTTCGAACATATTAAAATTGGTAAGTGTCTATAAAGTATATACTAAAATATAGATTCTATATAATCTGGAGTGCAAAGAGTATTTGTTATTAATTTACACGGCTACACAAAAGTATTTCATTACATAATGGTGTAGGGGGGAACATTGTTTTGGGGGGCTTTTTAATAATGACAAATTAATTACCATTTTATGAAGTTGGTGTACGTTGCTAAGGTTTACTACAAGTTACTTCCTCTATAATAGAAAGCAGATAGTATTTACAGGGACGCACAAAAGATTTCGGATACTTCACTTCATCCGAGATACCGTATACTATTACGCCAAGATCAGAATATTTTTAAAACATACTTATAGTACGAACGCACCTCATTTGCTATGCTTGGCGTGCGATTTCCAACTTGTTAGTTATGGTATACGTTTTAAGTTTAACTAAATTTTTTGCACACCACGTTATGAATTCTATCGGCCATATACAGGGCTACACAAATGAATCCGTAAATGTTGCTGACAAGGAAGGTCTCCATTGGGGGCATACTCAGAATTTTTTGAAAAAAATACGAATTAAACTACTCATGTAGGTAATAAAGGATCAGTGAAAATTAGCGGCGGAATTACATTATTAGATATGTAAAAAAATAAAATAGTTTGGAATAATTGGCGTGAAAAGCTGAAAGCGACGCGGGATTTGGCGAGCAGTGCATTTCCTCGCCAAAAGCAGACGATTTTAACGAATCTGAAAATTGATTTTAATTGACTTCACTGTTAAAAATCTGCAGCATTTACTGCAACGTCACTCCACTACTTTTATAGAATATCTCTCTTCTGACCAATGAGAATGCTCCATAGCACGGCGAATTGACCGTGTCATACACTGTTAAAAATCTGCTGCATTTTGTTGCAACGCACTCCACCGCTTGTATATAATATCTCTATTCCAACCAATGAGAAAGCTCCATTTCACGGCCAAGTAACCGTTTTCTATCCAAACGTTGCAACAAAATGCAGCGGATTTTAACAGTGTATTTTTCAATTTGGAACAATTTTAATCAATTTAAATTGTGTTTTAAATGATAAAATATATTAATTTCATTTTGTTATAAGTACATATAAACGTGTATGACAAAATTACACTTAAAGTAAAGTAAAAATGCAAAACTAAAATTACTTAAACTAAACTTATTTAAATAAATTGAACATAGAAAAAGTATTCGAAGCGTAAAAGAGTATTTTTCAAAATTTCGTTTTTTCGCCAACCGGAGATAAATCGCCAAATAAACGAAATTTTTATTATTTTTTTAAAGACGTTATAAGGAGGTTCCACTGAAAAAATTTTTATAAACATATATAACTATATGAGAAGAACACTCTGTAATTTTTTCAGATTTTTCTGAGTATGCCCGTATGGAGACCTTCCTTGTGAGAGTGAGCGCGAATTGCTTAAAGGGTTTTTTTTAGCTTGATTTATGCATTTTCAAGCTCAACTTTATTTTGTACTAGCTAACCCGCCCGGCGTTGCCCGGGTGAGTAATAATATTGTTAAACGAATTTGAAATTTCTATTATTTTATCTTTAACTCGAAATATGTGTAAATAAATTATATTAAACACGCGGCCCCTGACTGTGTCAAAAAAGAAAAAAAAAACTATAATTTAACTGTAAAAATATTCAAAATGACTGCAATGGGAAACGCGGTAGGGAATATGCGCCCAACGATTGCGTGCTGATATTTATCCTTAAAAATACTATTAAGTCACTTAACTAAATACTTTTTTCACATAGATATCCCGAGTGAAATATTCTGAATTTCAAACTAATTATATCACTCGTAAATCCGGCTATACCGTGAATGAAATCGATACTCGATGATTTAGCTAAAAGGTTAATATATAGTATGATAATTTCAGAGCCATTTTACAAAAATGAGTGTATATTTTTAATCAAACATGCGTAATGTTCATTCTGTGAACAAAATCCTAACCGTAATCTAATTGTATCGTAATCATAACTTGTCTGCAACCTAGCTGTAATCTGGCCGTCACCTTATCATAACCTATACAAAATCTAACCATAACCTAACCGCAACTTAACCTAACTGTAACCTAACCGGAAATTAAATATGACCTAAGACTCACCGGAACGTAATTGCAACCTAACTGTTACCAAACCGTAACCAAGTTCTAACTTAACACTAATAGAGCAAGAGCCCGTGACTGGCAGACCTTCGTTATTTTATAAAAGCTGAAACTTTCTCAGCGCAGTCTTCCAACACAGATAGGAACGATGGGTAATTATGAAATTTGGATCATGGTGGCTTTGACAGTGACCATGGAGCAAAGGAGTAAAAAATACCAACTTACTTTCGTCATTTTATAAAGCGTAATTTTTTGATATTTCCTTTAGAACGATGTTAGAAATCACGTCCTCCATTGGCAGACACTTCCTGTGGTTCCAACCCCCGGCCGACAACCACTAAACTTCAATAATAGGAAGTTCTACTTTCGTCATTTTATAAAAGCCGAATTTTATATATGTTACTTGGGTAACTACCAGAAGATATTTCCTCAATTGGAAGACAGTTTTGGTGGTTCCAACCCCCGGCCGACAGACATATACAGCGGCTTCTCAATACACTAGAGTCTGCGCAAAACAGACATTTTCCCCGTTTTCCCTTGGGTCGGAAATTGGTGACAGTTATTTGAGGTTGTTGTTAATTCTACGGTTGTTGACAGTTTGAAAAATGACCACAATGAAAGAAAAAAAAGGAAATTTAACAAATTAGAACGACTATTTGGTAAATGATATTTTCAAAGACTAAAATTTTAAAGACTTAGGAATTCTATACTTAATAATAATAATAAACATCATTTTTAAGATGACCATAACGAGTCATATATTACGTGCGCCATGCATTAAACATTAATATTCCTAGACCATAAATAAAAAAAAAACAGTAGTTTATTGTTATATAACTTTAACTGTTTAAAATGTGCATTTTTATTTGATGGAGTTAATCAGGCTGACTGCCTCTTATTACGTATGACATGGATTAAACATTAATATTCCTGGACCCATCTTATAAAATTTTTAAATGAAATTTCAGTTTTACAATTTTTTTGAACTGCAAATTTTTAAACTTCTAAACATTGCACATTTTAAATTTTTATACTGTTGCATAGAGAAAAAATGCACGTTTGAATGAAATTTGTTTGAAATTGTTATGACAATTTGTTTTCAAATTATTATTATTATTCCTTGTAGCTACTGGTATTTTTTGTATGATTTCCATGCATTCTGTTCGCGAATAATTTGACATGTATTTGATGTATACTTTGTTTTTCAATTTTTCTCGTAAATTATAAATCGTACAGGTGCAGTTCTTTGGGCTTCTTTTATGTATTCCCAATGAGGAATCTGACTGCGCAGAGTTTGTGTGCCATTTTTGGGACACCACGTATAGAATTTTTTAACACTATGTATGAATAAACAGTAAAACTCTAATTTTGTATTGAAGTGGATATCAAAAATAAAGTTCATAAAATACCTAAACATTATTTTCTAACGTATTTCATTTATTTTTAAAACAAGTATCAAAATGGAAATCAAAATCAATAACATTATAAACATGCAATTTTTTTTATTGATAAATAAGTACATGATAAAACAGCAATTTCAGCATGTGCCAGGGGGAGGATATAGCTTTCATATTCGTTATTTTTGTTAAATATAGCTTTTTTTGCGACTCGATTAGATGAGTTAATAAAAATTCTTTAATGCTTTATTATTATCTTATTGAAAATTTTACTGAAATTTTAAGAAGATCAAATGCTAGCAAACCCTATAAAAAGAAATTTTGTAAACACTGAATTTGAATGAGAATTGTGCCAAATTAGTAATCTATAGCCAAATTGGCAATATTTATGATTTCTTAATTTTTGTCTTCAAATTTGACGATATCTATACATATAATAAAACAGTAGGACCCGGTGTGTCTGTACATTGAAGATAATTGACAAAAATGGAGTCAGGGCGATAAAAGAAAACCAATGAAACACAAAAAAAAAAATTTTGAATTTTTTGTCTGTCTGTCTGTCTGTCTGTCTGTCTGTTTGTTCGAGGTTATCTTCGTAACTACTGAATGGATTTTTATGCGGTTTTCACTAATGAAGAATGCACACTCCCGGGCAGTGTATAGGCTTTGTTTCATCAAAATCGGACAACAGACAAAAAAGTAACAAAAAGAAACAAAAGAAACTATTAGGTGCGCTGCTCACGTTTTTTAGTACATAACGTTTTTTAGTACATACTAGCTGACCCGCCCGGCGTTGCCCGGGTCCGTATTAACATTATTAAACGAACTTGAAATTTGTATGATTTTATCATTAACTGGAAGCATGCAGAAATGCATTGTCTGAAATACGTCGCAGCTGATTTTGTGAAAAATCGGTTTTAAAAACAACAACTATTATTAAACTCAAAAAATACTTAAAATGAGCAATGAGAAACACGGGAGGGAACATGTATCCATCGATTGCGTTAGTTTCGTGTTAAAGTGTTGATATTTACCCGTAAAAATCACTGTTAAATCGCGTAACTAATTATTTTTTTCGCATAGAAATCCCAAGTGAGATATTTTGAATTTCAAACTAATTATATCACTCTTAAATCCGACTATACCGTGAATGAAATCGATACGCGATGATAAAAGACTGGTATATATATTATAATTTCAGAGCCATTTAACAAAAGTGTATATTTTTAATCAAAGCATGCGTAATCTGTGGACAAATTCCTAACCGTAAACTTTTGTACCATAACAAAAATCTGTCTGTAACCTAACTGCGATTTAACAGTACCCTACCGTAACTTCAATATAACATAAATGTAACCTAGCCGTCACTTTATTGTAACCTATTCTTATTCTAACCATCACATAAATGCAATTTAACTTTAACTTAACTTTAAATTAACCGTAATCTAACTGTAACCTAACGTGAAATTAAATAAAATCAAAGACTTACCGTAATGTAATTGCAACATAATCTAACCCAAATGTTACCTAACCATTCATGGAGTTCATGTCCATGGAAATTATTTTGTCTTGTTCGGATTTGGTCATGATTCATTAGAATATTTTCGTTCAAATTCGTATTTTTAGTTCAAATCAAATGTCTTCAATATTTTATTTAATTTTATTTTGACATTTAATTATTTCGAATTTATCAATTTCAATTACTTTAAAAGCAAACATTTTTTAAAAAATAAATAATATTATAGAAAAAAAGACCATTTTAAAAAATTACTATGTCTTCGTAAAATATGCTTCAGCTGTAATTCATTTTTTTCAATTCGTCTTATTAATACAAAATCTCTTCCACATACTTTTGTTTGGGACATTAAAATTTAAGCGATAAATGGTTTGATATTGCAACCCTTTTTTCGGTTTACTTCAGCACCACCTATCTTTTTCCTCCATGGTTTACAACGGCTGTGATAAAAAAATCATTATTTAAACTGACAATTTGCCAGTCTATGAATTTTAAAGGTCTCTTCCAGCTTTTTTTAATTATTTATGCGAAAATTTTATGCAACCAACCAACCATAACTTAATGAAGGGAAAAAAAAGAAGAAAAAAGGCGATTTTTTATGAGAGTGATCTTTGGAATTTAATTAATTACTCAGTTAATAAAAAGAATTTCGAAATTCTGAAACTCAGGTGCATCAGGAGAGATTTGGGGCTACTCTCAAAAAAATTTTGAGCCTAGTACATGCTGTAGATTTTGCTAGCCATCGCAGACACACACATACACACACACACACACAGACAGAGCGTTTTGTTCTTTTATTAATATAGATAAAATCCAATAGATGTCACTGTGCGATTTTAAAACGCGCTATCGTTATGTTTTCGCCAGTCTACTTAAGTATGAGAAAGTTTCAAGCTGGCTGTCGTTCCATGTGGTTTAGTCGGTAGAACGTCAGTGCGCCATACTGATGGCCCGGGTTCGATTCCCAGCATGGAATTTTTTTTCACTATGTTGGCATTAACGCCTATAAGCAATTAAAAGAATTTGAAATATTGTATTCAAGGCGAATTTTCTCTCTGGGAAAATTTCCTTGCATTAATATGTCAGTGTCATTTTTTTTTTCGATTTAATTTTTTTTTTCGAAACTTTGTTTTTCTTAAAAAATTACAGTAAATATTTGATATTTCCCAACGTTTTTTGAATGATCGACTTGCTTTTTTTTTTTTTAATGTATGTCTGAACCTTATCTAACTACTTCTTCAAGATTTCTTTAGATAAACCGACCAGCGTAGCGGGCGAAGGCCGCTAGTTTTTAAATATTTGGCGATAAGTGTTTCCAAGCTTGGAGAGAATTCGAAGCTAACGTTCATTAATACTCATAAATAAATAGCTAATTTTCAGTAATTTGGAAAATAGTTGTTATCCTTGGTAGAGAATTGGAAAATCTATACATATAATAAAACAGTAGGACCCGGTGTGTCTGTACATTGAAGATAATTGACAAAAATGGAGTCAGGGCGATAAAAGAAAACCAATGAAACACAAAAAAAAATTTTTTGAATTTTTTGTCTGTCTGTCTGTCTGTCTGTCTGTTTGTTCGAGGTTATCTTCGTAACTACTGAATGGATTTTTATGCGGTTTTCACTAATGAAGAATGCACACTCCCGGGCAGTGTATAGGCTTTGTTTCATCAAAATCGGACAACAGACAAAAAAGTAACAAAAAGAAACAAAAGAAACTATTAGGTGCGCTGCTCACGTTTTTTAGTACATAACGTTTTTTAGTACATATAAAATCCAATAGATGTCACTGTGCGATTTTAAAACGCGCTATCGTTATGTTTTCGCCAGTCTACTTAAGTATGAGAAAGTTTCAAGCTGGCTGTCGTTCCATGTGGTTTAGTCGGTAGAACGTCAGTGCGCCATACTGATGGCCCGGGTTCGATTCCCAGCATGGAATTTTTTTTCACTATGTTGGCATTAACGCCTATAAGCAATTAAAAGAATTTGAAATATTGTATTCAAGGCGAATTTTCTCTCTGGGAAAATTTCCTTGCATTAATATGTCAGTGTAATTTTTTTTTCGATTTAATTTTTTTTTTCGAAACTTTGTTTTTCTTAAAAAATTACAGTAAATATTTGATATTTCCCAACGTTTTTTGAATGATCGACTTGCTTTTTTTTTTTTTTTAATGTATGTCTGAACCTTATCTAACTACTTCTTCAAGATTTCTTTAGATAAACCGACCAGCGTAGCGGGCGAAGGCCGCTAGTCCGAAATATATCTGAATGTTTTTATTGGTTGAATTCTGCATTTTATTCATTTTCTGATTCGTCCATGTTTAATGTCCAAAAATGGTTTACTTCTGTTGCCACAATGACAAAAAAGTAATAAAAACTTTAAATAATAATAATAATTTGAAAACAAATTATCATAAAAATTTCAAACGAATTTCATTCAAAAGTGAATTTTTTTCTCTATGTAACGGTATAAAAATTTAAAATGTGCAATGTTTAGAAATTAAAAAATTTGCAGTTCAAAAAAATTGTAAAACTGAAATTTCATTTAAAATTTTTATAAGAATGGTCCAGGAATATTAATGTTTAATCCATGTCATAAGTAATAAGAGGCAGTCAGCCTGATTAACTCCATCAAATAAAAATGCACATTTTAAACAGTTACAGTTATATAACAATAAACTACTGAGTTTTTTTATTTATGGTCTAGGAATATTAATGTTTAATGCATGGCGTACGCAATATATGACTCGTTATGGTCATCCTAAAAATGATGTTTATTATTATTATTAAGTATAGAATTCCTTTTTAAGTCTTTAAAATTTTAGTCTTTGAAAATATCATTTTCCAAATAGTCGTTCTAATTTGTTAAATTACATTTTTTTTCTTTCATTGTGGTCTTTTTTCAAAATGTCAACAACCGTAGAATTACATGCAACAACCTCAAATAACTCTCGCCAATTTCCGACCCAAGGGAAAACGGGGAAAATGTCTGTTTCGCGCAGACTTTAGTGTATTGAGAAGCCGCTGTATATGTCTGTCGGCCGGGGGTTGGAACCACCAAAACTGTCTGCCAACAGAGGAAATATCTTCTGGTAGTTACCCAAGTAACATATATAAAATTCAGCTTTTATAAAATGACGAAAGTAGAATTTCCTATTATTGAAGTTTAGTGGTTGTCGGCCGGGGGCTGGAACCACAGGAAGTGTCTGCCAATGGAGGACGTGATTTCTAACATCATTCGAAAGGAAATATCAAAAAATTACGCTTTATAAAATGACGAAAGTAAGTTGGTATTTTTTACACCTTTGCTCCCTGGTCACTGCTAAAACCACCATGATCCAAATTTCATAATTACCCATCGTTCCTATCTGTGTTGGAAGACTGCGCTGAGAAAGTTTCAGCTTTTATAAAATAACGAAGGTCTGCCAGTCACGGGCTCTTAGACTATAACTATAAACAAAATATCTTAACCATCACCCGCTACAAAGTACTTAGTTTCACTTTCCACCGCCACGGGGCGCATTATGTTTTGTAGAACATCCTAATTTTAGGTTCGGATTGGATTCATGTCCATGGAAATTATTTTGTCTTCTTCGGATCCGGCTATGGTTGTTTGTAATATTTTTGTCGAGTTTAAATTCGGTTCAATTCAGATTTCGTTTTTGAAGTGAAAACTTCTTTAGCGGCGCTGAGCACTTTTTGTATGGGTAAAAACTTCCAAACTCGCGTCAGGGTCACGTGATGCTGATCGAAAAAGCGTAAGATCGAGGGGAAGAGAGAGGAACTAGTATGTCCCACTCTTTCTACCGTGCCTGAGTGTGCTGCTCCGTTTAGGCGGCACAGGGCGCTTGCGCGAATGTCCGTGTGTATTTTTTTAAGTTATAATTGTATTTAAGTTTAACAACTTATACTGTTAATAGATGGAATAAAACGTTATGAAAGAAAAAGTATGACATTGTGCATTGATTATGCTGCAGTTTCCAACTACTTTTTTTCATTTTTTTTATTGAATTTAAATAATAACAACATAAATTGATACCAAATGGAATAAAAAGTAAGAAAGAAAAAACATGACATTGCACATCAATTATGCTGCACTTTCCAACCATTTTTTTCAATTCCATAAATTTTCAATTGTATTTAAAGTTTAACAACTTACATTGTTATCAAATTGAATAAAAAGTTAAGAAAGAAAAGACATGACATTGCTCATCGATTATACTACACTTTTCAACCAATTTTTAAAATTATAATTGTATTTAAAGTTTAACAACATATACTGTTACCAGAAGGAATAAAATGTTAAGAAAGAAAAAATATGACATTGTGCATCAATTATGCTGCACTTTCCAACCACTTTTTTCAGTTTTTTAAATTTTTGATTGTATTTAAATAGTAACAACATAAATTGATACCAAATGGTATAAAAAGTTAAGAAAGAAAAACGTGACATTGCACATCGATTATGCTGCACTTTTAAACCTTATATATATATATATATATATATATATATATATATATTTTCAATTGTTTTTAAAGTTTAACAACTTATATTGTTATCAAATGGAATAAAATGATAAGAAAGAAAAGACATGATATTGTACATTGATTATGCAGTACTTTCCAACCAATTTTAAAAATTGTAATTGTATTTAAACCTTAACAACTTATACTGTTACCAGAGGGAATAAAATATTAAGAAAGAAAAAGTATGACATCGCGCATTGATTACATTGCACTTTCCAACCATTTTTCTCTCTTTTTTTTAAATTTTTGATTGTATTTAAATAGTAACAACATAAATTGATACCAAATGGAATAAAAAGTTAAGAAAGAAAAAACATGACACTGCACATCAATTATGCTACATTTCAAAACCATTTTTAAAAATTTTAATTGTATTTAAAGTTTAACAAAATATACTGTTACCAGATGGAATAAAAAGTTAAGAAAGAAAAATCATGATATTGTGCATCGATTATGCTGCACTTTCCAACCATTTTTTTAAAAATTGTATTTAAATTTTAACAACTTATATTGTTTGATTACTATTCAATTTGTTGCAAGTTTCAGAAGATACGGTCGTCCAGCAGCAGGAGTAGCTATTTATAAAAGGTTGTTTGATGTAATGGGCATATATTTCCACAATTCATATGAATGTGCATGTGAGGTACACCAGTATGTTTAGTAGTAATGTTTTTGATATCAGTGATATATGTGTTTGTTGTTGCCACTCTGAAAATGAAAAACTAATTGTATTGGTTGCCATTTATATTTCACCGGATAAGTCTTTAAGTGCAAATGAGAATTTTTGTATGAAAATTTATTTATTTGTTCTAAAGAGGCTTCTGCATTACTTCAAGATAGAATTGGAAAGAGATTTGATGATTTGTCGATGATTTTGAGTAGGGATTTCAACATCAACTTTGTGGATGATGAAAATCTACAATTAATTGAATTTTTAAATAGAAAATTTGATTTAACAATGACCAACCATCGCAATCTTAGCACAGAAAGATAAAAAATTACAATTGATGCAGTCATTACAAGATATTTAAATAGAATTGAATCAAAATTGTTTGCTATATATTTTAGTTACCATAAACCTATAATATCAAATCTAGAATATAATGATAATAATGATGATGATGATGATGGAAGAATTGTTGAAATGTGGATGAAAATTCATAAGTTTTATGTGTATTTATTTCAAAGAATACCAACTGACGATATTTCATATTTCATGCATTTGTAAATTTATGTTTTAAGCAATAGATTGCAATTTTTGTATGTAAAATAATATGCATTATTTTTCATGTACAATAGCGCATTAAATGAAAATTGTAATATAATTTTTGTAGCAGTAGTTTATAATATGAATAAAAAACACTTCATTTAAAAGTATTTTCTGCACAATAAAATATGTCCAGACGACTAAAAAAATACACACATAATTGTTCAAGTTTTCACTTCTGTCGGCACTCCCGGAGTGCCCTTTTTTTTTTTTTTTTTTTTTTTTTTTTTTTTTTTTTTTTTCCCAAATGGGATTTTTAGGTTTGGGTCGGATTGTACTTCCATGGAAATTATTTTACATACTTCGAATGAGGTTATACTTCACTGGAATATTTTTGTCAGGTTCAGATTAGGTTTGGTTCAAATTTCGGGATTTTTTTTAACGAATTTTTTGGTTCAGATTGGGTTCATGTCTGTGGAAATTATATTGTCTTGTTCGGATCTGATTATAGTTCTTTGGAATATTTTCGTCCGATTTAGATTTGGTTCGATTCAGATTGCAGGTATTTTTTCAAATTGATTTTTAATGTTCGGGTTGGATTCATGTCCAGGGAAATTATTTTGTCTTGCTCGGATCTGGTTTTGGGTCTTTGGAATATTTTTATCGGGTTCAGATTTCGTTCTATTCAGATTTCGGGGTTTTTTAATGGAATTTTTAGGTTCAGGTTGGGTTGCGCATCCGCGGAAATTATTCTGTATTGTTTAAATAAGGATATGCTTCTCTGGAATATTTTTGTCAGGTTCAGATTTAGTTCAGTTCAGATTTCGAGATTTTTTCAAAGAAATTTTTTAGGCTCGGATTGGGTTCATGTTCATGGAAATTTTTTGTCTTGTTCGGATCCGAGTATGGTTCTTTGGAATATTTTTGTCAGGTTCATATTTGGCTCGCTTCAAATTTCAGGTATTTTTTTCAAATGGAATTTTTAGGTTCGGATTGGATTCATGTCCAAGGAAATTATTTTCACTTATTCGAATGCGGTTATGTTTCTTTCGAATATTTTGATCGGATTCAGGGTTTATGTTCACGAAAATTATTTTGTCCACTCTTATCGCGTTATAGTTCTTTGGAATATTTTTATCGATTTCAGATTTCGTTCTGGTCATTTTATGGGTTTTCATATACAATATACATATAATTTCATATACATATTTCGTTCTCATTTGTCATAGACGGCGTTCAGAGACGTAAACCTGGGTAACGTAGGGTTTCCCGAGTAGAACCCGAACCGTTCAGAGACCGCCGTCACGTGACTTTTTCTATCGTTCAGAGCCGTGAATTACCGAGATTTCGGGTAACCCACATTACCTGAAGAATTTTGTCGGGTAAAGTGATCACGTGGTTGGGAAATCTGATTTGTTTATCATTTGATAGCGTAACTGCGACTGTATATTGGAATATCTCTGTTTTGATTAGTTTTTTTGCACAGTATTTTCGTTTTTTCATATTAAGGAAATGATAATATAGACATTTTTTATCTAAGTTTTACATTTCTTACAAGTTAGAACAATAATTTCGTTTATTCATGCTAAAAAAATAATAATAAAGATATTTCTAGTCTGAATTTTATTTTAGATAAGTTAGAAGATAAATGTTAATTTTTCATATGACAAATTAGTTAAGATTAAAAGCGAAAAAAAAAAAAAAATATATTTATTTTGGCAAAATATGTTTAACATAAGCAAAAACTAAAGGTAGAGAATAGGAATAATTCTTTAGTAATTACAATTGTGTGTTTAATTTATTTGAAATTTTGTTTGTCCATATTTTTCTAATTGCTAAACATTTAGCACAGCTCATGATGATTTTAACACATAAACTTATTAATAAAGTATACATTTTAAAAACATTTTGATTACAAAAACACACAAAGAAAATATGCATATTATAGGAAAAAAGAAGTTACTGAAGTAATTTCCAGTGGAGATATTTAAAAAAATATGATTGCATTATGAATCTGTAGGTTTGACTCTAGCAAAGGAATTTGATATCTTACTGACCAGCACTCTTAAATATTTATGTTTTGATTCTTTAGCCAGAATAACAGTTTGGTTCTTCAGAATGAAAAATATAATTTTTATCTAATGTTTTTATGAGCAAATACTGTAATATAAAGTTATTTTTCAATATTTGTTTTAGAATATCAGATAATATTAGTATTCACTCATTTTAACCCATAAAGGAGTCCGTCAAATAAAAAATGCTTTAAAACTATCCTCTTCTTATGAAATAACAATTCAAAGCATAGGGGTTTTTTTTAGTGTATAAAATTATTTTTTAAAAAAATCTTGTTTAACAACATGAAAGTATGTGTGTTAAATACTATATAAAATTTTTAATATTTTAAAACTCTGAAATTTAAAGAACCTGTGTGCTGAATATTCGGTATTTGGCCAAAATCGCTGTTAAAGTATTGTAATTCACATTATTACTTTATTTATTAAAAAAAATTAAATTCTTGTATCAAATTTATTTTTAATTACTTGTAACAGTTAAATTACTAATGCATTTCGGTACTTTTCCCTCCCATAGGGACTTGGCATTATATTAAAAAGCGGGGTACTTACGTATTAACGCCACCACAGCAGAAGTTGTGCTAATGCACCGATAAAGAGAAATTTTATTGTTCGCATGCGAATCCAGTTACCTTTTGGATCCCTTGTTGTCTTATTGTTTCCTGATTTTTGATGCCATTTGTTAGTGCTACGAAAATGGGCATTTGCGATTTGCCAAAAAAGAGACAGTTTTGAGTCTATGTTAAACTGTATATCAACTCATTTTCCACTGAAATCAGATTGACTATTTTATTTTTAAATAATGTTTTCAATTTTGAAAGTGTTTTAATTTTTAATAAAGTGTTTTATTTTATCCCAATTTTCTCGCAAAAATTTTAAGTGTAGATTGGCAGTACTTAAAAACTGTCATATCTGTCGCTGCAGTGGCGTTAATACTTAAGTCCTAAAAGTGGGTTTAGAAAGTGATATCTAGTCGTCAAATACAGTAAACAGCTATGAAAAAAAAAACCTGATGAACATTTGTTTATATACATTTTTATACATAGATATATATTATCTTTTATTTATAAAATACTTCTGTTTGTATATAATGAGATAAATAGCTTCTTTATATTAGATTAATTGTATAAATGTTCAACTAATTCTTGTGTGTAGGAAAATGTTGAATATATTGACAGAAAATCATAGGCATGACTAAAACTATTTTGTAGGCGTGTACATTGGTCCTCCAATCTTTCGAAGTTATTTTATTGGTTTGTTTTTGAAAAAATTGACGATATGTGAATTGCCTTTCTTTTAGGAACATTCTGTGATCATCAACAAATGAAAGACATACTCATCAATGTTCACTGGTGATCTTTGATTTTTAAACTTCTGATAAAAAGTCACAAAACATCAAATGGATCGCATAAAAACTTCTGACAGCAAGTGTTGGATTTTTAAGATCAAAACAAATTACAGTAAAACCCCGCAAATTCGGACCCCATTAATCCGGATCAGTTTGGTCTCTTTTTTTTTTTTTTTTTTTTTTTTTTCAAGTTTGAGAAGTAATTGGCAAATTTCCATAATATTAACATGTTTCGTCGTCGTATTCTGAATAAAAAAACTTTTTTCTGAAATCTTTTTGGAAGAATTAAGCAAAGTAAACATTTTTACTGTCTGTAAATATTCAATAAGTTTAACATCAAGGTGATTTTCTGTAAGTATGTTTTATTTTAATTCATTTTTTTCTAATTCTCCGGATAATCTAGATTTTCGATAATCCAGATTGGGTCTGGTCCCAGTTAATCCGAATTATCAGGGTTTTACTGTACTTTTCTTGACTACAGAAATTTTCATATTTTATAACTTTCGTCAGATGCCTAGAGGTCAGACTTTAACTACTGGACGTAGTTGACATGTCCATCTCTGCCTGTTTCTTTATTGGTGACCACAGAACACTTAAAAAAGAAAAATATTTATAGAGTTTCGTTAGATAAAATAAATAAACCAAACTTTATATGCCTTAAATTGATGAAAAGTAATAAGTCATTCAGTTGGACTTTCTTTTCCAAGTATTTTGTGGTCATCAACAAGACAAATAGGTGGAAATGAACTTGTCGATGTAGTCATCTCGTAAATTTTTATTTCACATCCTACAAAAATCCTAAAATATGGAAGAGAGTGTCATACCACATCAAACGTTATGATCTATCACTGGAATATTTGTATTTATGCAATAAAATGTCAAATGTTTACGTTTACAAAATACTTTTGTAGTATAAACTTTAATAATAGATCATATTAACTTTGCTTTGTATGAAATATAAAGAAGTCATTGGAAGTGATCTAATTTTTGATTGAAATATATTTCACAAAAAGCAAAATAAGTCTGTTCTAAATATTGTTAAATATCTTCGGTTTGGCTGAATATTTGGTAGTACAAGTATTAAAAAATGCTCTGGTGAGCAACAAAAAACATTAAATGTTTAAATATGAAAAAGTGTTTGACAAGTGCTTCTAATCGAGCATGAGAGAGGACAAAGGGTTATTTCTTGGCTGCAGCTCACTGCCAATACCAAATTTGAACAAATCATATTTGCACTTTTTCTGTGTAAAGGAAATCAGTCACAATTACGATAAATATGTGAAGCGCAAAGACATAGCCAAGAAAAATGCAGCATAATTAAACATGAATGTAAGGCGAAATAGTACCAGAAACCTTAGTTCCTGTAGCGTATCATACTCATGCAGTGCCACCAAGCATGCTCCCAGCATAGAACTGCACAGAAAATGATTTGTAGTCAATAGTGCAGTTCACATGTAAAACAAAATTGAAAATTTTACCAAAAAAAAAAAAAAAAAAAAAAAAGAAAAAGTTTTACGCAAATTTCTTTTATATGGAAAAAGTGCAAATATGACTTTTTCAAATTTGGTACTGACAGTGAGCTGCAGCCAAGAACGGACCCCTTGTCCTCTCTCATGCTCAATTAGAAGCATTTGTCAAACACTTTTTCATATTTAAAAACATATTAACCTTTTTTGTTGCTCACCAGAGCATTTTTTAATACTTGTCATTCAAATTTTTTGTTAAAAACTGAAGATTTTTTTTATATCTTGAAAAGAAAAATATTTGCTGCCAAAATTTTATTTTTATATTTGAATTAATTATTGCATTGTCAAATAAAATGCATGATGTCTGATAAATAAACCAAGGAGTCGAACAAAAATAATTACAGTGCGCTCACAACTTTATTCAAAGAACTGAAACTAAATGCTTCTCAAAAACAATTACGTTTTCCACATGATTTATTTAATTTGAATGAATTATATTACATACATAAAAAATTTATACTTATTTAAACTCGGTGGCAACGAATAAAAAAAAAATCTACAACAGCAATAATTTTCAACTGGAACTTTAAGACACAAATTCGATTTTCTTGGCAATCGTCAAACATACAAAGATGAAAAAAAAAATCTATTTTAAGTTTTACCAAAAGGGGTCTACTCTGTTACTACTCTGTTATCCTGTCGACCAAAAAATTATCGCCAAATTCTAAGATTAAATGCTGATAATGGAATATCACGTTCAATGACATTAAATACGTTAAAGCTGTTTAAAATGCCATTGCATGATTTTATTTTGACTTTTTATTTGTATTTTTATTAATATTCTAATAATAATTATTATTTTTTTTGTTATTTAAAATAAAAATTATGTCAATAAGTATAATTTGGCTATTAGTTTGGCGATATTTATAATTTGATGAAATTGGTCGACGGGATAACAGAGTAGTACCCCAAAAGGATTAAAATAAACCAAAAATGAAGTTAATCCCTCCATGGGATCGTTAGCTACCGCTTGTTGAATTTTAGGTCTTCATTTTTTCATTAAAAGTTAAATAAAAAACTACAGTATACTACGATAATTTTTTGAATGCTATCATTTTATTCGTCTTGTCAAGTTCTATCTTTTGAAAAAAAAAGAAAATCACTGTCATACGTGAACTGTTTGCCACAAATTTCAAACAGACATTTGCATTTTTCATTTCTTAAACATGTTATACCAAATGCTACCGCGCATGCTATGATAGTATGACCAAGCCAAATAGACAGCGCTCATTGCATCCCTAGTATTTAAAATAAAAAATTGAAATGCATAGAATAGAAATGAGCTTTAAAACATATTACAACGTTTACTATAAATAAATACCCCCAATCATCACAGTATCACTTCAATGTAAAATTCTGGATTGAGCAACCCCCCCGCCCTGATTCCCCTAGTTACATCTATGCAGAAAATATGCATACAAAATTTCTTATTCTCACCAAAATCCCTATAGTCGAACATTGTCTGCATTTCTTATTTATAACATTTTCAGACAAAGATAATGTAAAAATATTTACAGGATAAGAAAGAACATTTTATTATTGTTATCCAAAAAAGTATGAGTAGAATAACTTTTGAAATCCCAAATGAACTTAATATCAACATATTAACGTACTGTGAATGAAACACATCTACTGTCACAAATGAGACCTTGCAACATCAGTGAAGAGCTTGAGTGAAGACACCAAGGACTAGCGGGCTACATTTACAGACAGAAAATTAATAAAATATCTGCCTGATAATGTATCCAGCTGTCATAAAAATTTTAACAGATCTTCGATTCCAGAGTTCCTTGACTTCCCAGCAGGCTTCTTAACAACAGGGATAACATTATGTGATTTCATTCCATTCCATTATAAGTTAATATATTGATACCAAGTTCAATTAGAATTAACAAAAGATATTTTAAATGTACATTTTTAGATAGCAGTTTAAAAAACTTCTTTAATTTTCTGTAAATATTTTTATTTTTTCTGCTGTCTGCGAGGTTTTTTTTTTTATTTTTGTTTAAGAGTATAGAAATAAAGTAAACAATATTACTTGGAAATAAAAAATAAACTAAGTAAGCATCAAAACAAACACATTGCAATATAGTTACAGCTACCGATAGTTGTGTTACCATATTCTTGAATTCATGGAAACACACAATCTGCCCATTTTCGCCATGTACACAAAGATATTTAGCAAATTAAGCGACTGACTTTTTTTTCCCGATCATTTTAAATTTATTTTATAATTTACACATCCATAAAATAGAAGTTTCTTGGGAGGGAAATGTCAGCAGAAACGTTTATTTGATCTATGCTTTTTTTCGCGAGAGGGCGAGAATTTTATTACAAATTTTATAGATATAAGCACATAATAATTTAAACATACCATATTTTCAACCGAATGATTGCAGCTCCACTTCACACTAAAATCGCCAGCAAAATCTGCAGCAGACATTTGTGCCACAGTATATATTTAACATAAAAAATAACTTTTTAAACACTTCTCCTCTTCTGGGAACTCCTTCTAACAAGAGTGATTATTGAGAAAATATTATAATCTTCTCATCTGACGAATAATCTATCTGCACAATCAAAACCCCAGTTGCCGCCATGTTTGTTGATATAAATAAAAAAATCCCGTAACTTTTCCCGAAGCCGTTCAGAGAAGTTTTAACCCAACCTTTCCCCGAGAAACCAGTATGACGTCATTCCCCGATTTTCCGAGTTACTCGTGTTTTGGTCTCTGAACGCGCTCATAGTCTTTAAAAATCATTATGCGCCAAACTATTTTCACCAAAATAAGCTAACTTCCTACGTAAACATTAGAAAATATAATAAACTAATTTTTAAAAAACATGAAACAACAAAATTTGTCGTCACTCTGATATAGAAGTACTTTATCATTTATTGTAGTGATAGCAAAAATCTGAAAAACCAGTCAACCAGCCACTGTTTGCCAACGAGAAACGAAAACAACTTTCACGTGTCTGGCGCATTTAAAATAGTTTTGTTATATATTTAATGACAGGTATCGTGCTACATTTTGTGAAATTATTTAATTTTTCTTAGTGTTTATTATTATTAAATGCCCATGCTGGCTTTAAATTTGAATTTTCCACAATACTTGATACCGCAAGAAAAATTATCTAGTGTTATATGTTCTTCATGTCTATGTAAATAACAAAAGTGAGGATCCTGTCCTTATAAGGCCCTATCCATATTTATGCAAGGAAATCTAAAGTTCGAAGAAAACTTCTGAAAATTCAGGGTGATTAGATTAGGCAAACAAGCAGCTAAGTACATGGAATTGAAATTGAAAATCAATTCAAAAAGTCTTTTTTAGATATTGGTAGAATACTATTTCCTATAAAAAATGAAACTATTTTAAAATTCTAACTATAAAATTGTCTTTGATGAAGATTAAGTATTTTAATTTTAAACAGTCCACAATCCATGGATAATTATAAAACTGATTAAACATGCAAAAGCTTAAAATTTGCTTTTTATGCCCAATAGAAACTCTTGTCTCGCTTATGAATCAAATATATTTTTTTGTTTTTTAATTTAAATTTACAGTTAAAATCAATCTAAGTATGTTTCACTTTTTTTATTCATAAAAAAAGAAAAAAAATGCAAATTTCTTTTAATACAGCAAACAAATATGTATGGTTAAACAGATGTTGCATAAAAAAAGCTTTAGTTTTACTTATTATCAATTAAAATGTTTGTTAAACTACATATATTGGGATGGCTGGTGCATTAAGATGGCCAAAACTGGTACAAATTGAAAAAAAATTACATAACGAGTTATTACTCACAATCTAAAATATACCATAGAAAGTTATTATAATTAAAAGGAAGACAAATTTACTAAAGAATACTGTTATTATGATTTAATATGCTTCAATCAATCAAAAAAAAAAAAAAAAAAAGAAAAAAGAAATTTCTATTTCAACTTTTCTCCAAATGTGGCCAAAACTGGAGCATCCCCCTGTATTCTTGAGATAAAATTATCAAGAACATTTACATACAGTTGCACAAGTTCTAACATATTTAGTATTTAAATATTCTTTTTCATAAAATTGTAAAATTCAAGTTGCTTTTGTCAATCAAATCAATATGTGGGACTTTATAGTCAAAAAATTAAATTCCTTTGTGCTACATATTTTTAACTATTTGGAAAAAAATAGTTGTTTTCGGTAGAGAATTAGGAAATCTAATCTGAATTTTTTTATTGGTTAAATTCCGCAACTTATTTTATTCGTTTCCTGATTGGTCTGTGTTTAACTTTCAAAAATAGAATACTTCTGTTTATTTTATTCATTTTTTGATTGGTCCATGTTTAATGTCTAGAAATGTAATACTTCTGTCGCCACAATGACAAAAAAAAAATTAATAAAATAAAAAAAAAATAAATAAATAAAATCTACAAAAAAATTAATAACTTAATAACAAATTTAGATACAGGTTTCAAACAAGTTGCATTTAAAAATAAATTTTTTTCTGTTTATGACGGTATAAAAATTGAAAATGTGCGATGTTTAGAAATTAAAAAATTTACAATGCTGAAAATTGTTAAAATGAAATTTCATTTACAGTAGACTCCCTCAAATCCGCACAGCTTGGGACCAGAGGTTTTGCGGATTTTAGAATTTTGCGGATTTCTGGTCATTGCTTTGTTTACATTTTTTAAACAGTAATTTGAGTGCAATTAATAGTACATTCAGAACTATAATGAATGCTTACAATATAATAAAATATTAAAATAATAAAAATTTAGATAATTTTTAAAATGATTAAAGTACTAATAGCAAAGGTCAAGTTAATAATCAATAGTGTATGATTAAATATTCATTATAAAGATTAAATAAATGTATTTTTCCAAAAATATTCTACAAAAAATGCCTCAAAAAAGTACATTACTAATTTACATCAAAATCATAAAATAAGGACTTTTTTCAATTTAAGTCACGCTTATAAAGCAAAAAATCTTGATTACTGCATAAATATATTTGGTAAGAAGATTGTGATTACCAGTGATTTCAGCAATATCTTGAATTTTTTTCAAAAAAATATTATTCTTCCTTCATGGAAAAAACATGAATAGAGTATTATTAAGAAAATTACAAATAAAAAAATATATGGAATTGATACAAATCTAAAAATATCAAATTTTGTCCCAATATCTGAACTGAAAGTTTCATTGTTTACATCCATAAAATATGTGCGGATTTTAGAGAGTTGCGGATTTCTGGTTTGCGGATTTAAGGGAGTCTACTGTATATTTGTTTATGATTGGCCCAGGAATATTAACATGATTCTAAATGCTTAGGGATATTAATATAACTGTTATTATGTAAGCTATGTGTTTATCATCATAAAAAAGATGTTATTATTGTTTTTTTAAATATAGAAATCATTTATTAGTCTTTGAAAATATTATTTTCTAAATTTTCGTCATAATTTGTTAAATTACATTCTTTAAAAAATATCATATCTTTTTACTTAATTTTTGAGATTAATAATTAAAAGAATGAAATTTTATCTATATTTTAATCTTGTAGATCAGTTTTGTTTGTTCCCTTTTCTAGTTTTATGAAAATGGAGTGTATTCCTAATGAAGCATGTGTGAAAACAACTGCTAAAATGTAAGTTATAATAAAGAGTTATGTGCTTTTCCTCTTGTCATACATAATAACTATGTTAACAATGCTCATTATTTTCTTGTTCCGCTATTTTTTAACTGTTGTTCAGTTATATTTTATTCAGCCATCGCCACTTGGCAACTAAATGTGAAAAACTGAGCTGATTAAAATTATGGTCTGTACCAGCCAAAAGCAGGCTTTTCCAAAAGAATTTTGTCAAAATCCCCCCCCCCCCCCCCCCCCAAAAAAAAAAAAAAAAAAAAAATCATGAAGATTGCAAAAAAAAAAAAAAAAAAAATGCAAATATCATCAATACATTGCAGAAAAATTCTAATTTCATCAATGAGCCAGAGAAAAAACGCAAATCTTGTGAAAGGATCGTGAAAAAAATGCAAATATTGTCTAAGAATTGTAAAAAAAAGCATAAATTTTATCAAAGGATCACGAAAATATAAAAATAAAAAGGTTTGTGAATTTTTTTCAAAGAATTGCAGAAAAAAGTGCAAATTTTGTCGAAAAATCATGAACTTTATCAAAAAGATCACAAAAAACTCAAAAAGGTATTGCAAAAGAAAAAAAAATGCAAATTTTGTTAAAGTTGCAAGAAAAAAAAATGCAAAGTTTGATAAAGAATTGAAGAAAAAAAATGTGAATTTTGTTTAAAAGTTGTGAAAAAATGCAAATTTTTTCAAAAAATTGCGAAAAAATAGGAATTTTTTCAAAAGAAAAAGCGTGACAATGCATATTATGTCAAAGCATCATGGAAGAAAATATAATTAGTATCTTTCAGAAAATTTGAATTGAATTTCAGTTTTTTTTTTCTTCCTTATCACACTTCCTAGTCAGTGGATAAACATAACCTTTTTTTTTTTTTCCAGATCTGAATTCTAGGCATATAATTGAAAAAAAAAAAAAAGGAGTTTACTCATGTTGTTACATTAGCCACACGAATACCTAAGTATAGTTGGACTTACATGGTAGTTAACTAACTACATAAGCATGTTGTGTATGACTTTGCTGTTAATTTATTTTAAAATTTAAAATAGTTTGGATATTAGTATCTCAAGTTTATTCCAAACAATATGAACTAAAATATTTTTATATAGCTCATATATTATTATTTACTCTAAACTCATATGCCCAGGAGCAGAATCGGCGCAACGCTGCGATGCACGTCACAGACTCTTGGGAGCGTCTGCAGACTATTTTTCAACTGTTAAAAATTTAGCAAAAATTTAAAAACTTCGGTCCTAAATCCAAAAATTCAGATATAAAATGTATCGCAAATTTCGACAAATAGTCGTCGAAATGAGATCAATTTTGTCATAGATCGTGGGAAACATGTGAATTTTGTCAAAGAAACACAGAAAATGTGAATTTTGTTTAAAAATTGCAGAAAAACGACAAATTTGGTGAAAAAAAAATCACGAAAAAACGGTAAGTTTCTGCCACAAATCGCAAAAAATGGCAAATTTCTTCAAAAGATCACGAAAAATGACAGTTTTTGTCAAAAAAATTGCAAAAAAATAACAAATTTCCTCAAAAAATTGTGAAAATGGCAAATTTCCTCAAAAAATCGCAAAAAACGACAAATTTCTTCAAAAAATAACAAAAAAACAGCAGTTTGTCAAAAAATCACAAAAAAACGGCAACCTCAAAAATTTGCGAAAATAAAGACCCATTTCCTCACAAAACAAAAAAACAAAAAAAAACATGAAGAAAAAGGTAAATTTCTTCGGAAAATCGTGAAAAAACACAAATTTCTTCAAAAAATTGAGAAAAAACTGCAGTTTTTGTCAAAAGATCACCTAACAACGATGAATTTCTTAATAAAAACGCAAAAAAATGGCAAATTTTGTTTAAAAAAATCACGAAAAAATGGTAAATTTCTTCAAAAAATAATGAGAAAAGGTAAATTTTTTCAAAAGATCACAAAAAAACAACAGTTTTCATTAAAAAATCACGAAAAAATGGAAAATTTCTTTATAAAATCGTGAAAAAAATGGCAGTTTTCATCACGATAAAATGACAAATTTTTTCAGAAGATCACGAAAAATTGTCAGTTTTTGTCAAAAAATCGGAAAAAACATCAAATTTCGTCAAGAGATTGCGAAAAATCTGCAAATTTTCTCAAAGGAAAGCCTCCCCCCCCCTTTTCAGACAATGCATGAGATGTTAAAAAATCTGAGAACAAGGCAACTTATTTTTAAAAGTACTTTCCTTTTATGTCTACCACAAATACTTGGGAGGTTTGAGTGCATATAATGTAATGCAAGAGATTGGTCTGCAAACTGTTTTAAGTTTTTACTTGTGTTGCAGACTGCAGAAAAAAATTCTGCTGCTGGGATCATATATTTTGTAATTAAATATTCATTAACATAAATGTACTTATTGGCTACTAAAAAAAAAAAAAAAAAACCTAACAGCCAATGGCTATTAATCAAAATTTCTTATTTTCATGTTTACCTCTATCCTAAACAGGGATGCACTGAATATTCGTTATTTATTCCTAATTCAACCATGTTACTAAATATTCAATAAATATGTTATTACATTAAATCAATTAATATATTATTGCTGAATATCAAACTATTCGGTTAAGCAAACTAAATACTCAGCTTGGAAAAAAATATGAAACTATTTGGCTTGCCAAATATCAAAGTATTCTGCTAAACCAAATACTTAAAAAAAACTATTCTGAGTATGCCTAGTAAAGAGACCTTCCTTGCAAGCATTTATACAGTACATAGCAAGATTTCAACAGAGTTCCTTGGCCATCCACTACCTTGCTTTAAAATGGTGGTCACATAAATTTTTTTTAACCAATGACTAACCATGTGATCGACTGTGTACATGACTTGCCAAGATCTTGAAACTGTAACGTGGCTGATTTTACTATCATCAGGTTTAATTTATACAGCTTTGAAATTGTAGTTTGTCACAAATTTACTTTATATATTTGAAAATAATACACAGTCATATCCGACAGCCTCAAAGTCTTTCCAAGCTTGATGATATTTAGCAAAATATCGCCAAAAATAAATTACCCTTAATGAAACCTATTTGAATACAACTGTCTATTTTAACATGATTCAAATTCAGTACTGAAAAATGTTTAAGTAAAACTAGCTAATTTTTTTAAAAACCAACGAATAGCGAAGCTGCTTTTTCTGTCACTTGACTTTTTAATTTCGAGAATGTCGAACTTCCCTTGCTAGTAACACAGTTTATAATTATTGCAGTAGTTCTATTGTGTGTTTTCAAATATAGAGCAAAATTGGGAAATTTCGTTACAGGCCACTGGCCAGTAAGACTAGTTTTTCAAGTGGCCACTTTGTTTAAACTAGTGGCCACTCTTTTATTTAAAAATATTAAAGAGTAAAATTTCTATAAGTATTAATCTAAAGCTGAACAGCCCAAATAAATATGATAATATAAATATATTGAAACCTAAAAAAGTAGAATCTCTGATGAAATAAGTAAATTGTATTATCTCCTTGTAAAAAAGTGGCAACAAGGTGGCTACTGATCAGGGTATGAAAAAACCCGGGTTTTTTTGAAAAAGCCCAACCCGCTGGGCCCAGTAGTCTAAAACCCGGGTTTTTTCGGGCTTTTTTGAAAAAAACCCGGGTTTTTTCGGGTTTTATTAAAAATTTTTAAAGAACTCTCCTAATTTCTAATTTTATGTGCATAGTACCTAAGTTTTTCATTTATCAGTGAAACAAAGATATAACTTTGCATTAAGTATAGATTAACAATAAAAAAACACATAAAAAGAAAAAATATATATAGATGTAAAAAGATTATTTTGTATCTCATGGAACTAGATTACTGGAAGAATAATATATTAAACCAAGTGCAACTGAATTTTTTTATATAAATCTTAAGTTAAACAGACTAATTTATGCAATTCCTTTCATTTACATCAATAGAAATCAATTTAAAGCAGCAACATTTATGTAAATATTTTTATTTTTGTGAAGAAAAAAAATAGAATTCACACACACACACACACATATATATATATATATATTACAATTTAAGCAACATTATATTGCAATAGTATTAAATTGGATCATCTAAAAGTCAATGTCAGTCATATTTATAAAGTTAGATCGTAAATGGCAATACAGTTTTACTAGTTTAGTTTTGTATGCCATCTGTAAGCAGTCATTTAAAGTATCTGGATACATTTTAGATTATATTTTATCATGGTTTTTTGGATATTATCAGGGTTATTTAAGTTAATATGGTTCCGAATGTTTGAAAACAAGGTACTTACTACTAAATACAATTTAAAATAATTAATCGTTTACAAAAAAATTTATAAATCAATGACAATAATAAACATTATAATTTTCTTTTTACAAAAATTAATTATTAGTAATAATTTTAACAATGAAATTATTATTAAAGTACTATACCAAAATTTTTTGGCACTTTTTTTTCGTTATAATCTGTCACCATTTTTGTGTTGAAAATTACTCTATAAACTTTCATTGAACATTGAAGCAGGTTAATATATGTTGCGATTAATCTTAAAAGCTATAACAATACAAGCAATCATGATGGGGATCACATTTCAAGCATCATCTTTAGGTATACATTAAGATTTAAAGCACTTGGAAGCATTTTAAAATATATAGGCATGAAAATCTTCTTTATTTACAAACTAATTTATTTTATGATCATTTTATCAATAGTACTTAGAAATTCTTTTAAATATGGTTGGTTTGAAATATATTTAAATTGGCATTTATCTTTCCATTCTCATATCTTAGATTAAATAATGAAACAGTTGTGAAACACGAGAAAATTTGAAAAAACCCACAAATGGGTTTTTTGGTGGGTTTTTTCAAGTGGGCCTGCCCGGAAAAAAACCCGGGCGGGTTTTTTCGGGCTGGGCCCACTTTGGCGAACCCTGCTACTGATAGACAGTTTTTCACTGCCCACTTTTCCTCATGTACTGGCCATGCGGCCGGTGGCTAGTGCTAATTTTGCCCTTTATTTTCAAACATTTTGTTAATTTATTCAGGAAACATTATTTTTTATTTATCTAAAAATATATTTCCACCTGCCATAGTTCACAAGTTTTGTTTAGCATTTATATAAATGTTTATTCATTGTAAACTTGCCTTGTTTGAAGTTAATCTAATGCTTCTAATTGTAGATTATGTTGTCAGTGTGGTGTTCTCATCGATCCTAATCCTGCAAATATGTGTATCCCATGTATCAGAGCACGTGTAGATATAACTGAAGGCATTCAGAAGCAAGTTGTCATTTATTTTTGTAAAGGTTGTGGAAGGTAACATTTTTACTTTAGATTTCTAGTTTTTTATTTTATTTATTTATTTTTTTAGAAATTGTATTAATTTGTTAGTACTTACTTTTCCATTAATTATACTCAAATATCAACAACAATTTTTTTTTTTTCCCTAACTGACACATTGCATCATCCTTGATTAAGGAATTCGAACATGTACATTGTACTGAAATTGCATTTTGCTGCTGATCCTTGTAGATATTGTTTGTGTCATACGTATTATGTATGAATATCTCATTCTTAATACTTTGAGATCAGCTGAAGCTGGAAAAAAATCTGGATCATCATTGTAATCTTCTTCAGATCATAGCAGGCAGAGTTTGTTTAAAAGCAGTCCCATCTTAGCTTTTTACCTTTTAATTGCTTTACAAGAGCATTTTTTACTGGCAGAATTCAAACAAAACTTTTTTTTTTTTTTGTTTTCTTACTTTTATTTCTATTCTATTTACTATTGTATTATTACTATACTCCATTCCACCATAACTTGGCAGCACTGTGAAAGGTAAAAACAGTAACATTCTGCTTTGGAAAATAGTTCTGCGATATTTTTTAATCTTACAGTGAAAATGCATAGAATTTTATATGGTTATGTTTATAAATTAAAAATTAATAAATTCGAGATTTTGTAAAATATATTTAAAGTAATTTCTCTGTTAAAAGTATTTAATTCAAAAGTAATTTCTATTTTAAGTGTACGTATAAAGTAAAAATCTTGGCGTAAAAAATTCTCCTTTGGCAAGGAACCAATCTTCAAGGTTAAATATCTGGCGCACTTTTTAAGTGTCTGTCAATTCCAATGCTCTTGTCACTCATCGCATTCTTATTGTTTTTATGAAAGTTCTGAAGCATAAAACTATATTAATATTATGTTACTACTTTGAGAACCAATTGTTTAATAATTATTAAGCTACTACTTCACTCATGAAAAATCCTGCTCGCTAATATTACTTATACGGAAGAAATTTTAAAAGATATCTAATTTGCTTTTCAGTATTTTTAAATTATTAACTTTGCATTTCATAGCTAAGGTCGACAGTGTTGAATTCAGATACTTTTCTCCGGGAGGGATTTCTGCGGCTTCGGAAGAGGGAGGGTGATTTCCTTGTTCCGGTAAGGAATATCACCCAGGCCACTTCCTGAATTCTACACTGGAGGTCGAGCTTCACAAATAACTCTTTTTACTTTTTCAATTTTGTTTTACGACTTTTTTTGCTAGGATGATTTCACTTTCGAAAATTGCATTTTTGAGCGATTTATCAACGAAATTTGCATATTTTGAGCAATCTGTCGACGAAATTCGCATATTTTGAGCAATCTGTTGACAAAATTCATGGTTTTTGAGCGATTTGTTGACAAAATTCGTGAGTTTTTAGCGATCTGGCTACAGAATTCACAGTTTTTGAGCGATTTGTCAACAGAATTCTCAGTTTTTGAGCAATCACTTGATGAAATTTCCGTTTTTTTATGATTTGTAGCAGAAATTCGCACTTTTTACACGATTCATGGACGAAATTCGAATTTTTTTACATGATTCATGAAGGAAATTTGTGTTTTTAATGCGATCTTTAGTCGATTTTCACGTTTTCGCACGGTCCTTTGTTGAAATGTGCATTTTTACGCAACTCTTTGTTCAAATTCGCGATTTTTTCGATGAAATTCAGATATTTTTCGATGAAATTCGCATTTTTCTCACGATTATTTGACGAAATTTGTGTGGGTTTTTTTTTTTTTTCGCGACCCTTCGACGATATTTCGCGGTTTTCTCGTAGAACTTTGACTAAATTTGTATCTTTTCCGTAATAATTTGACGAAATTGGAGGTTTTTTCTCTGTTGATGAGTGACGAAATTGATTTTTTACGACAACTATTTGTCAAAATACGCGATTTTTGGTGTCTGAAATTTTGAACTGATGAATTTTTAAAGTTACTCAAATGCCTTAAATGTTCGTAAAAATCGTAAATCGGAACTGCTTTCAAGTGAGCGCTAACTTTAAATAGTTCGTACATAAAATTAGGGGAAAATTTTTAATTTTTTAGTACTAAAAAAAAGTTACAAAAATAAGAATTGTTTCTTTCCTAAAATTTTCTGCAAATTTCATAAAATTTTCTGCGCACGGCGTTCGCGCGTGCGTCTATATTATACAACTCTGAATAACAACTCCAATAAAATATTGAAATGCAAACAAGATGTTTTTAAAAAAATTGTAATAGGATTAAATTGGAGTGTTTTTGCATGAGTGAAGTAGCCCCTTAATTTTAAGCAGTGTTAGCAATTTAGTGTTAAATGCAATTTTTAATTATTTTAATAAATGTAAATGTCTGTTATATTTAATATAGTTTTCCATAATTATCATACAATTTTTACATACATAATGTTATTGGATATTACTAACTAGTGAAATAACTAATTTGCAGTTTATATAATTTTTGAAATTTCTAGCTAATAATTAAAATTTTTTAGAATTAAAGCAACATACTTTATAATCAGTGATAGAAATTGGGAGATAAAAGGCAGGCGTCAAATGACGACTACTGTAAAAATCTTAGGCGTCAAATTAAGATTTTTTGTTGCAGTTTCTAAAATGTATATAAATATACTACTGTATATAATACTGTATATAATTTAGGAATAATACTGACTAAAAAAGAAAAAAAAAATGAAATTTGCATAAAATTTTTCTGAAAGGTTACAACATAGACAGGAGAGAAATCCACTGCCAGTAATGTTTTTTTTTCGCGACTTTTTTACAAAATTTGCTATTTTTCGATGAAACTTGCCTTTTTTTGCAATCTTTTGATGAAACTTGCCGTTTTTTTCGCTATCTTTTGGCGATGCTCCGGTTTTTTCACGATTTTTTTGACGAAACTTGACGGTTTTTTCGATCTTTTGCCATGTTTTTTCGCGATCTGTTGACGAAATTGGCTGTGTTTTTTCGCAATCTTTTGCCGATACTTGCCGATTTTTTCACGATCTTTTGCCGATACTTGCCGATTTTTTCGTGATTTTTTTAATAAACTTGTCGGTTTTTTGGCGATCTTTTGATGAAACATGCCTGTTTATTCGCGATTTTTTGACGAAACGTGCCTTTTTTCGCATTTTTTTTAGCGAAACTTGCCGGTTTTTTCGATCATTTGACAAACTTTGCCATGTTTTTTCCTATCTGTTGACGAAATTGGCCGTGTTTTTTCACAATCTTTTGACAAAATTTGTTGTTTTTTCGCGATTTGTTGACAAAATTTAACGTTTTCCACGATTTCTTCTCTTTTTTTGTGATTTTTTGCTGAAATTCAATTTTTTTTCACGATCTCTTGAAAAAATTGGCATTTTTTCTTGGATACAATTGACTAAATTGATTTTTTTTCGGCGACCAATTCTCTAAATTTGCGATATATTTTATGTCTGAATTTTCGGATTTATGACCGATTTTTTTTGGTAATTTTCGGAAACGATTACCTTAATTTATCTGAAAATTCGGACCATAATCTCTTGACACTACTTTTTAGAAAAGCACAAATACTTATTTTTATTTAAAATTATAGAAATTAATTTCTAAGATTATAATAATTGAAGCAACTGTAAAATTGATGTAAAGCTTTTCTAATTATTGCTATATTTAGAAAGTAAAAGAAAAAAGAAAAATTCTGAAATTCACAGAATTTTTGAACTAGATTACAGCAGAGGGGGAAGGGATGGGAATAGCCATGTTAATAATGCGTTTTTTTTTTTTACATTCCCTTAGCGAAAATATCGGGGTTTTTTGCGATTTCCTAAAGAAATATGCGTTTTTTTCGCAAATGTTTGATGGAATTAACAGATTTTATTTCGATCCTATGACAGGATTATCATTTTTTCTGTAATTCTTTAACGAATTCGCGTTTTTAAGATTCTGCAACGAAATTGATTTGTTTTCTTTCGCGATCCTTTGTAGAAATTTCCTTTTTTTTTTTTTGCGATATTATGACGAAATTCGTGTTTTTCCAGGGATTTTTTTGACGAAATTGGAATTTCTTTTCGTGATTCTTTAATGGAATTCGCGTTTTTCCAGCGACTCTTTGACGAAATTTGCATTTCTGTTCGCAATCCTTTGTAGAAATTTGCGTTTTTTTTCAGTTATCACATATATATATTTTTTGCTATTTTTTGAAAAAAAAAAGGTCGCTTTTTTTCGCGATTCTTTGCCGAAATCGGCGATTTTTTTATGAGAAAAATTGACGAAATTATTTTCTTTCGCGACTATTTCTCGAAATTCGTGATGTTTTTTTAGGTCCGAATTTTCACACTAGACCCCTTTTTTCTAATTTTCGAAACTGGATGTCTAATAAATATATTTTTTAAAAAGGTAGGCGTCAAATTTGACGACCGAGAATAATTTTGTACTCGTCAAATTTAATTCTTTAGTTGCATTTGACGACTAACGACCACTAATTTCTAACACTGTTTATAATAGTAATTAGAGATGTAATTGTTTACGAAAAAACTTTTTATCAGAAATTATGTATTTTAAAGTGGGGCGGCGGCGATAATAAAAAATTATAAAATAATTTAAATTTTTAAAAATCATGACGTTTTTACACCCAAAATCTATAATTTTATATACATTAAAATTGGGAGATACTCAGTCTAATAGCGTCCTGGGTTTTTCCAGATTTTCGCTAGTGGTTGGGTATAAATAATAAATTTTCTGTTTTAAATAGATTTTTAGAGAATTTAGCTTTAATCTTTTAACTCAATAAAATTAATGCTTTCCTCTTTTCAATAAAATTTGCTTAAAATTTATTTTTATTTTCTTGATTTTTTAATGTAATTTATAGAGTTTTTTAGCTTTTTAAGGCTTTTTAGGTGCGTTCGTAATTATGTAAATATGTAGCACCTATATTTGACGTTCAGTCTGTCCGTCTGTCTGCGTATAACAACGCAAAAACTACCCAACATAATTCTTTAAAATTTAAAATATATAATTATTGCGTAATTTTCGCGAGTCATTTCAAATTTTATGAAAATCCGATGCATAGATCAATTACAGGGACAATCAAAAGTATTCCATTACATTATGGTCAATGGGGTAAAATGTCTCAAATGCATTTTAATGGTGTTATACTCATTCGAATATACCAGAATACATGAACCTATAAAGTATATATTAAAATATACATCCTGTACAATCTGTGATGCAGAGAAGATTTATTATTAAATTATAGGGCCACACAAAAGTATTCCACTGCATAATGCTATCGGTAAAACATTGTTTCGGGCGTGTGTTAATTAGCCTAAAATGCTATTTCTTTCAGACAAGCTAAAAATGTCATGTCATCAGCCCTGAATTTTCTACTGAACCGATTTTGATAATTATTTTTTTAAATGAAAGCTATTTATTTGTAGTTGTGCCCATTTTAGCTATTTTTTAATTTATTTCCATTTTTATATTTTATTTTTAATTTTAAATGCTTTTTTACGATATTTCTTCAAAATGGTGGCAACTTAGTTTAGCTTTTCTCTCGATAATAAAAATTTATTTTCCATTATTACTTTCCACAAGTCAGAAACTTTATTTCATCAGTGAACATGTCCTCGCATTTAAAAGAAAAAAGTTAATTGTTTTCGTAAAATTTAACCATAATAAAATGATTGCATATAATTATGCACTAATTGAGGTAAAAAAAATATATTTACTGAGAAATAATAATAATAATGTAAATAAAATAAGAGAAAATAATTTATGCTAAAAATTAATGTCTAAAGCAAAGAAGTTAAGTCGAAAGTTAAGAAATATTTCAAATGAGGAAAATGATGGCATTCAGCAACCAGATAAAATGAATTTACAATATTATTACAGATGCCTTTTTCATATTACGAATAACAGTAACTTTTAAAAAACATTTGAAGAGAAAATGACATCACTATTTAAAACATCGCATTTTTACTCATAACGATATTACATTTCAATATTTCTTTTCATTATGGACACTGAGATTGAGATTTTACTTTCAGATGACTTTAGTTAGTAAAAATAATGTCATAGTAAAAATGAAATTAGTTTTTTTTTTTAAATAAATCTATTTTTCTGTAATGCATTATAAAATAAAATTTCTGGAGTTTATCTTTATTTTCCGGCACTCAGATTACAATTTTAACTGAAGATGTGCAAATATTTGCATGCAAAATTGTAACTGGAAAACTTGACATTAAGTTTGGGAATATATTTATTATATATTGATTCAATAATGTTATTACTTTTGCTTTTTTTTTAAGCCAAATCGATCGGGTCTTTTAAACATTTCATTTGTCCAATTCGACGGAATTCCACTCGTTTATTGTTAAAATGCATTTCCTTTTTCCCAGAGTCAATAAAAAAGCATTTAAACTAAAGAAAAAATCCGTTTTTGATGAATCTAGTCAATGAAGATGTAGCATGTCAAATTGTATCTCTTTATTATTCCGCAATTCCAAAGTCTCAGAGAAAAATTGCTAATCATCTGGGTATTTCACGCCGTTATGTTTGCTATTATATTGATAAACACAAGAAAAATGAAGTTAGTTCATTGCATTTTAAACGGGGTCGCCCTTCTAAAAAACCTCTATCGATTTTTATTTATTTATTTATTTATTTTTCTAATCGGAGGTGAAACTGAATTCTGCAATAGCAGAATGTACATTCAACTTGTTATATTAAATTATTTCACATTTTATGAATATGATATGCGTTGCTGAGGTGTAATAAAAGTTTCTTCCTGTATATTTACAGGAACACAAACAAGATTTTGACCACTATTCTATATACAAAGTACTGTCTACTATAACAGCAAGATCTTAATATTTTTAAAACTTCGTTATCGAACGAACGCACCTCATTTGCTACACTTCACATGCAATTTCCAACTTGTTTAACATTTGTAAGATGTATTAGGTTTTAAATTTTGAGCTTAAATATACAAATTTTGTCCTCTCTCCTCTGCCATTTAAAAAAAATCACACAGAAACGAAAACAATCACACAGAAAATTCTTTTTAAAAAAAATTTGACATTCATTCATGGAATTCAGTTTCAAGTTTTTAGCTTATTCCAGTAAAAAATTCATCTTTTTAATAAAGTTTCTCCGGAATTTGTGCAAAGTTTTAAAAAAATTTTCAGGATTTTTGATATTTTTTTGCATTTTGTGAGTTGGGCAGATCAACAATAATATGAAACAAAACTGAAATAAATAAATAAAAATTGGTGAAACAAAGAAAAGAATAATAATGATATTCGTTATTTTAGTAAATGATTATGTAATAAAATTAATTTCATAGGAACCTTGAAACATATCAATTTTTGCACACGCATTATATTTTCATGCCAAAATTCCGCTTTTCCTTGTTTATTTGCAATCCTGTGCTTTTTGAGCAAACCCTGGTTTCTACGGCAACGGCTAATTCGGCTCTTGTAGAATATTCTGTACTGCCAAGTTAAGGTGAAACAAAGTATATAATAAAACATGCTTCATTGTACCCCATCTGCAAAGTGTTTTATTATACCACCTCTGGGATTACTAAATAAAAAATATTTACAAACATCTAATATTTATTTTATTTTAGTTTTGAAGATATGAAGAAACAACCCAAAGATAACAATGTATAGAAAAAATAATTATTACATATAGCAACAAGGAAAAAGAAATAAAATAACTTCGGAGCTGCCAAGTCTCTGGCTTTTTGTCCAGTATTTTAATACAAAATATGTTATTTTATTTAATTACAACTTTTGGAAAATTTAAAATAACATTTTCTGTAATATAGTTGTGGTGGGCAAAAAGCCGTAGACTTGGCAACTCGTTTACTTTTAGTAAAGAAACTTGTTTTCAATGGTGTAAAACAAATTACCATAACAACAAGAAAAAAGAAATAAAATTATTTTTACTAAAGAAACTTATTTTCAATGATGTAAAACAAATTCTCTTCTATTGTTCATGTTGTAGAAATGTGAATGTATCCAAATCAAATGTAAATGTATTTTAATAAACACTATTTATGGTAACAAATAGTGTATACCATACATATAAATTGCAACTCTCTGTAACAAATAAGACTGGTTTTACAAGCAATGTTTCTTTGTACCCCATCTTCCCCTACTTCAAACATTTATAAATGACTGACAAATAAAGGGGAGGAGGGTTTTGTGTTTATTTTGTGATTTATTGAAATAGGTCTTTTTTTTTTTTTTTTTTTTTTTTTTTACAAAATATGTGGTCCATTTTTTCAACTAAAGTTGAGTAAAAGCTCTATAATTATTTAAAACAGCAAAATTGATAACTTTAAAATAGAGCAGTAGATTAAATTATACATCTAAAATTCTGAAATGATCTAATTTTACAACATCGGTCTACAAAATAAATTAATTTATCAAAAATAAACAAATAATTACATGATTACAGAATGCATTTTGGAAATTTTATAAAATAAGCATTCTGGGGGGGGGGGGGGGAGTTTTATATTACAGGTCAAGAAATAGTGGTTTCAAATCTTTGTCTTTTTCTATTTAGTTTGAAAGCTTATTTTATTTTAATAAATTTTCAATATAGAACTTTTTTGATGAATCATTTATTACATGCATATAGAAAATATCCATTAAGGTTTTAAATATGGCATTTTTATTTTTAACATATTTTTCTTGTATTTGTAGATATCTTCAGCCTCCAGCTCAGTGGATAAGTGCAGCTCTAGAATCTCGTGAATTATTAGCATATTGTATAAAGAAATTGAAAGGACTAAATCAGGTGTTTATTTCTATCTTTCTTGTCCTTATTATTACTGTCTTCTAACTTCAATAGAAGAAAATATTCAGGAAATTATAGATAACCACAGTCACAAGTATAATGCCTTCATATATAATTTACTTTATTAAAAGTACCAATTATAGGCATTAGTTTTAGATCTTTTAAAAAAATCTCGAAAATAATTTTATATATCATAAAATACAATTGTCACTATCACAATAAAAGTTTGTATAATCCAAAATTTAAAACTGATAACGTTTTCGTCCTTACTAGAACATCTTCAGTCAGCGTAAGTGGAAATCATTTTCTTAAATCATTTTCTCAGGTTTCTTCAAGAAACCCAAACGGCAGGAGTTTATAAAATAAATTGCATAAATGAAAATAATGAAAAAGTAGAATACATAGGAATGACGAAAAGAAAAATAGCTGAGAGAGAGAGAGAGCACTTAACAGATTTAAAATATGATAAATTAAATACAGCATTGTCAAGAAGTCATCATAAAATACCTTTAAAAATAGAATCTGTACATATACAAAAAATAGCTAATTACAACCACCTACACAACACATTAATCAGGTAAACTCTCGAAATCCTTACTTCAAAAAAAAAAGTAATGATATGGTACATGCAGCCATTGACCCCAGATGGGTTTAAGATGCTTGGCGAAAAAGAAGGAAAAAACAGAAAGAAAGAGGGAAAACCTGGAGATTTGCACAGTATATAAAGCTCAAGAGAAAATGATTTCCACTTACGCTGACTGAAGATGTCCTAGTAAGGACGAAAACGTTATCAGTTTTAAATTTTGGATTATACAAACTTTTATTGTGATAGTGACAATTGTATTTTATGATATATAAAATTATTTTCGAGATTTTTTTAAAAGATCTAAAACTAATGCCTATAATTGGTATTTTTAATAAAGTAAATTGAAAAAAATATTATAATCAAAAATTTTTTTTTTTTTTTTTTTTTTTTTTTTTTTGTTATTTTCAGTTTTCGATGGATTTATACATTTTGTGACTCATGTTTTTACAAAATTACTGTCTGTGTGTGTGTCCATATGTTGCCACTGTACCATCAAAAAGTGTATGAAGATATGCATAGAATTGAACCAATTTTTTTGTGTATGTTTTTAACTGTGACAAGCAGGTCTACCTTCAATTTTGAAATATTTTGTCTGAAGGGTGTGCTGTAATAGGTGTTTTTGTGCCGTTTTCAATATCATACCATCAAAAACTGTATGAAGTTATGCATAGAATTATAAAATGCACCAAATTTTTTGTGTAAGTGTTTAGTTATGGTCAGCAGGTCTGCTGAATTTGAAAAAAAATCTGCCATAAGAGGCACTATAATCGCGATGTCTGTGTCATTTTTGTTATCGTACCATCAAAAAGTGTATGAAGTTATGCATAGAACTAAACTAAATTTTTGGAGTATGGCAAGCAGGTCTTCCCTGAATTCAGAAAAAAAATCTTCTTTAAAGGAGCGTTGTAAAAGTCATTTCCGTGTTATTTTCATTATTGTACCATCGAAAAGTGTATAAAGTTATGTACAGAATTGAACCAAATTTTTTGTGTATGTTATTGACTATGAGCAGCAGATCTTCCTGAAATTTGGAAATATTCTGTGGGAAAGGAACATTGTGATAGTTTATTGATTCTTCATTGTTCTGTTATCCATGGGCTCGTGTAGAGACAGGAACTTGCTTTTTGTTAAGCTAGCTATTTGCAAACAGCTGATAACAGAATAAGGAAAAACTATTGATTTTAATAAATATCATGATTCACATTAACTCGTTTTTACTCTGATTAATTGACTGAAGCAGAAATTTAAAATGAAGATCAAAGTTGGTATAGTATTGAAATAATAATATCAAAATATTTACATGTGTAACTACTTTTTGAAATATTAAAATGTATGTATGAGATCCCCGATTAAACTTGCTGTAGGTCTGTTATATATTTTTTAAGAAATTTTTGAAGTTGTACAGAGACTTTAGAAACATCCTGTATAATTTTTTTTTTTTTTTTTTTTTTTTTTTTTTTTGAAAATTCATTTTTTTTTGAGATTTTGTAGTAGTATTAAAATGATTTTCCTTTGTTTTATGCTAGAAAAATGTTTTTAAAATATGTACCTAAATTTATATTAAAATCGTTATTAGACTAGCTGTGAATAAGATTTTAATACTTTAAAGTCAAATTAAATTAAAATACTTTGCACAGAAAAAAGAAACAAAAAATTTGTTTACTGCAATGGTCAAGTACACTTGTTACACTCAGTGATGGAAAAATAAAAATAAAAGTAGGTGCCAAGCCAAATGATGACTATTGTAAATATCTTTTGCATCAAATTTAGTTGCAATTTCTTAAATTCATTTTTAACATTACTGTTGTTCTTATTTACAGAGTGACCACAGACCTGGAAAACCTGGAAAACCTGGAAATATCAGGGAATTTAAGATTTCGGGAAATATCAGGGAAAAATCAGGGAATTCTGTTTAAAATCAGGGAAAATTTGTTGTCATTTTTCCTTTTCTGTAATAGCGTGAACGGTCTTCCGTTACGTATGGCGGATCAGAAAGCGATGTATTAGCAGTAGTAGCGTCAGGTTTTGATTTTTCTTCAACTTTCAAAATCTCCTCATTTGCAATTTTTTTGGAATACAATGAATCCATTATATTTGGCTGTAATGCGGCTTTTATCCTTTTTTTATGTTCACTTTCTTTTGCATGACTCGTAAGAGCTGTCCGACCCATATTACTAAGAGCAACTGAACGGTGGCATTTTATGTATTCAACTCTGTGCACATCATTTGGCACTTCTCTAACCCAGGACTTAAACTCTGGATCAGTAAGCCAATCGACTTGAAACCACGACGACATAATAATTAGAAATAATTAGTTTTTATCCGAGAGAAAATATGACCATCCGGGGGCACATGGAATGCCTTATTGAGAACTTAGCTGAAGAAACATTAATAGCACAGCGAATGATATATGATAATTTTCATGACTGTAATGATATTGGGAAATATGAAGTAACAAAGTCTCTGATGCAGTACTACAAAAATGCTAGTTAGTTTTTACTAATTACATATTTTAATGATTTTTGAAATAAACTTAGTCATATAAAGTACTAATCGCCATTTCCATGAAATATAAAAATTATTTTACTTCTAATAATTTGCATCATTCTTTTGAAACTAACTTTAACATCGCGTCATATCCTGGAAAATTTTAAATACATCAGGGAAAAGTCAGGGAAATATCAGGGAATTTGAAAATTATATTTCTGTGGTCACCCTGTATTTAAAATTAAAGTTCTTTATCTCCAAGATTATAGTAATTAAAAATAACTATAAAAATGATAAAGCATTTTTAATTATTACTATATTTTGGAATTAAAGGAAAATGTACTTAATCATGTGAACCCAAATTAAAACTTGATAGCAAATGAAAAACAAAATTTTACCCATTATGATATTAGTTATTAAATTTAATTTAATGTTTAAAAAAAAACATATATTGCATTTACATTTGAATCTAGTAACTTAAAATCAAAATCTACATTTTTTTTTTTCTGTTTTGCTAACTTTTAAATAAACATTAAAAAAATAGGCACAAACTTTGACAATCAAGAATAAATTTGTAGCCATCAAATGCAATAGTTAGTTGAATTTGACAACTAACGATTGCTAATTTCAAACACTGGTTACACTAAAAAATTTTCACAAACAATAATATTGCCTGTATTATGAATCTGGTACTTTAATATCTTAAGCTGTTGAATTATAACCTACCATATTGCAAAATTTTAGTATTATTCAGTAGAAATATTTCTATGATTCTTTTTTTAATTATGGATGCATATTATTTTGCAAACATAATAGTGAACAGTTTAATATACTAAAAAAAGGAATTACAAATTTAAATTTTCTGATGACATGAGAAATTTAAGCAAATTAGAAATTGCACATCAAACATAACAAATGAGGTGTGTTTGTACTATAATAAATTTTGTAAAATTCAGAGCTTGATGCATTAGCTGTTAAACTCTTATGTAAAAATGCATGAATACAAAATTTGATACAATTATATATCTTCAATTCCAATAATATGAAAATAATAGGACTTCATCTTAGATAGGTCGTAATCAACATGGCAAACCTAGAATCATTAGCTATCATGGAGTATCGTAAAAATGCATAATTCATTCAAAAACTACTTTTAAGTTATTTTCATTCATACTCTGTAATTCTTACAGATTCTGTTGCATCACTCTGTATATGATCTATAGCAATTATACATACAACATAATATACAAAAATGTAGTTATACTTAAAAACTCATATCACAACTGAAAATGCATTTCCAGCAACAATCTGTAACATTCTGGTGCAGTATAGTATCTGAAATCTTTATACAGGAAGTAACTTGTTATAAATCTCAGCAGCGTATATCAATTTCATTATGTATAAAGTAATTTAACATGATTGAAATATGCTGAAAACAATGTTTTCCCATCTATCATTATGTAACAGATTTCTTTTGTGTAGCTCTGTAAATGAATAATAAACATTTTTTGCACGACATATTGCACAGAGTATATATATTTTAGTACACTTCAGTAAATGCATATCAATTTTATCCTGTTTGAAAGGCTGTAACAATACTAAAAAAAAATTCAAGCATTTTTTTTTTTTTTTTTTTTTTTTTTTTTTTGACCACAATGTAACGGAATACTTTTGTTTATCCCTGTAATCAAACTATACATTCTATTTCAACGAAATGACTTGACAGAATTATGCAACAATTATATATTTTTAATTTCAAGTAATTCAGTTGGGTAGTTTTTGGTCTGTTATATGTGGACAGACAGACGGACTGAATGAGGACTACATGTGCTACATATTTACATAATTATGAATGCACCTAAAAATATGATTGTGTATAACATTGGAGAGAGGATTTTGTATCTGACTGATGAAAAGCCTTAATTTGATCAACTTCTTGTTCATTCATAATAGTAATAGCTTATCTCATTTCTATTTCAGGTAAATTTAGTTGATGCCACTTTTGTATTTACTGAACCTCATTCTCGACGCATTAAAGTGAAATTGACTGTGCAGAAAGAAGTTTTTGGAGGAGCTATTTTGCAACAAGTGTTTGTTGTTGAATATGTTGTTAATAATCAGATGTGTGATGATTGCCACAAAACTGAAACCAAACACTTCTGGAAAGCTGTTGTCCAGTTAAGACAAAAGGTTTGTGCAGCTATACCAATTGTCTTTTATTTTATTTTTTTTATTTATTGGTAAAAATAGAGATTTAGATTATGTTGTAATCCAAATCTCTATTAATCCCTCTATTAAAAATTAAAAAATAACTAATGCTGTTCCCATCGCTGCCATAAATGATTTTTTTTTTTTTTTTGACTGGAAGTCTTTGTTAATATTGCGATAACTACTGCATACAAATATATGAAAATTGGTAGAATTTTTGAGAAATGTTTGATAAGTATGTTAAAGCAGATAGTTTTTGAATAGAAGAATTATTTTAAGAGTTCAATATACACACACAAAAAAAAAAAATATATATATATATAAAAAATATACTATTTTAAGTTTATTCCATCGAGTATAATACAACTATGCCTGTGCCGAACCCATTAATCCATATTTTTTCAGTATATAGATTTTGCTGTGGTCTTTAATTCCTTCTGCGTTTATAGCCTCAATTCATGCAAAACATTTGTCTCAGAATGTTTATTTTAGCTTTATGAGCAGAAAAAATGCCATACCAGGCAAGTACAGGCCATTGGTCAATGATATTATTTGTGTTTCGGACTATTTTTAAGCATCAATTTCTTGATTTTATGAATGTATGAGGCAAATCAACTACCACTTCTCAACCCTTCTTTATACTATTCATATCCTAGTGTTTTTGGTATGCTTGATTTGCCATGAGTCTTCTGCAACAATTTTACTTATTCAACACACAATATTTTTTTTGAAACACCAAGCAATCGCCTTTTTGGACTAAATTTTCCATTCTAAAAATAGCAGAGCATTCTAAAGTAGGTCTGGGAATTTAAAAAAAAAGTGCTTTTAAACATTAAGTCACAGATGGTGCTCAATCTGTGCATTGTAACTCAGCACAATATTCCCAGATTACAAGGGGGAAAAAAAATCTAGTGATATATTTTATGGGTGTCTTTTAAATGATAAATTATAGGTACTTTTTACATTGGAGATAATATTCTTATGGGACTCTTCAAATTCCAAATTTTGCAAGTCTTAATGCATAAGTCACACTCTACAACTTTTTAAGTTATAATTTTTTGTAAACCTTTACATGCATCTAAATCCCCTTGTTTCTTCATCTTTTTTTTTCTATTTTATTTTAAAGTTCCAAATCTTTGAATAGTTTTATAGTCAAGCAACACTTTGGTTTGACAATTTAATTTGTTTTATCAAGTTTTGAAATGTGAATGCAGTTATGGGCTCTTTGTATACAATTCAATATAATGCTAAATGAAACACTATGTTTTGAATTATTTTTCGAGAAACTGATTAAAGATTATATTACAGGTTCAACATAAAAAAACTTTCTTCTACCTGGAACAGTTGATAATCAAGCATAGTATGCACCTCAACTGTTTGCAAATTAAAGCTGTCACAGGTAAATTTTTCTAAATTATTTTTTTTTCATCATTAAACTTTATCATTAATTCAGTGTTTCAAATCAATGATTGTGTTTTAATTAGGTGGACTTGATTTCTTCTTTGCCAAAAAAGATGATGCTCGGAAAATGCTTGACTTCTTCATCACTGTTGTGCCTTGCAGGTTGTTATTTACTTATTTTATTTACTACATTTAAATGTATTTGTATTACTATTATTTATTTGTATTGTATATTTTCTACTTGCTTCATTATACTTCTTCTAAGAATGCAGCATACCAATTTTTTTCCATCTTAATGTTTGATCACATTATCTGCTTTTTAGCACTTACTAACGTAGTTCAAAAGTGTTTATGAATTTAGTTTATCTGTCTGGCTGTTTATCTGTTCATGCTCTAACTCATGTATAGAGTATCCAGCAAATAAGACCCTAATTTCAAAATTAAATTTCTCAAAAACAAAAATTGAGAGAATTATGCAGTAAACAGTTTATTAGATAAGCTATAAAAATCTTATACAGAAGTTTCAAATGGTGAATATTTTGAAAAGATTATGTTCTCATTGCAAAGAATGCTTGACTTGAATTTTTCAGTGTACAGTGTCATATTTTTGGAATTTTAATTTGTGAAATTTTGAAATTCCAAAAATCTAGTACAAAAAAATCTCTAAAATATGACACTGTACGCCAAAAAACTCATTCTCTGCAAGCAATCTTAAACAAGCAAAATGTCAAATCAAGCATTTTTTGCAATCAGAACACAATCTTTTCAAAATCAAATGTTCACCATTCGAAACTTCTGTATAATATTTTTAAAGCTTATTTGATAAACAAACTGTTTAACGCATTATTCTATCAATCTTTGTTTTTGAGAAATTTAATTTTGAAATCGGGAACTTATTTGCTGCTCACCCTGTAAATACAGTTATTGCTGTATTATTGATATTTACTTAAAGGGACACAATACCTTGAAATTGGTTAAAATATTGATTCACTTTTTTTAAATAGTTGAAAGCTTTTTAATTGTGAATATCTTGACACATCATTTTTACCTTTATGACAATTATATCGTGAGATATTGTAAATTTTGTTAATAAATCCAGCACAATTATCCATACAAATGAAAACGTTGGACTTTAGCATTCAATTACATGGACATTTGAAGTATTTACACAACATGCTAGTTAATTCAACCTGTACAGCATTTCTTTTTTTTTTTTTTTTCCCCTTTTTTCTTTCTCAGAAATATATAATTTTGATAATTTTCAATACAAAATTTAGTTTATAATATCTTTATAAATTATGTACTATTCTAAACTATGTAACTAATAACACAGACCTGCGAAAAAATACTTTTTGAAAATTGTTTTAATTTTGATAACTAATTTTTCTGTTTTTTTCATTGCTGATTACAAAAATGAAATCCATTTTTTTCTATCATGTAAGGATTTTTCACAAAATGGTTGCATAATTTTAAAAAAAAGAGGTAAAATAATGAAATTTCAACATTTCGTTTTAATTTCATATATTTATAAATCAATATAAATTACATTTATATCTGAATTAAAGTAATAGTTAATTATACATACAAGGTTGCAAGTCATCAGAGTATTATTTTTTCTTTCCATCAAAAGTTTTTTTGCCACTTTTCCTCTTGTGAATTTTGCAAGGATTGTCTCTTTGTAGCATCCAGCAGTAGTCAGCTATCATGCTGACATTCCACTTGCCTTGATATCGCCTCTTCATTTCCTTTATATCCTGGTGAAATCTTTCACCTTGTTCTTCACTATCTGCACCTAAGTTTTCTGGAAAATAGTCAAGATGTGAATCGAGAAAATGAATTTTTAAGCTCATATTACACCCTAAAATCTTGAAATTTGTTACCATCTCTTCTACAATAGACTTGTAGTTTGGGTCCTTTTTGTTGCCAAGAAAACTAGTAACAACTAGTTTGAAAGCTTTCCAGGCTTTTCTTTCATTTAATTTCATTTTATTCTCAAAATTTTCATCTTTCATCAATTTCCTGATGTCTGGTCCTACAAACACACCTTCCTTCAGTTTTGCTTCGGATAAACCTGGGAACTGCTCACAAAGGTATTTGAAACATTCACCTTCTTTTAGTAAAGCCTTGACAAATTGTTTCATAAGACCTAATTTTATATGAAGCGTTGGAAGTAACACTTTTTTTGGATCCACAAGATTTTTACTTTGAATATTTTTGACTCCAGGATCTAATGTCTTCCTGATTGGCCATTCTTTCTTAATGTAATGTTGCTTTCTGTCTCGACTGTCCCATTCACAAAGGAAACAAGGAAATTTTGTGTACCCTCTCTGGTGACCAAGCAACATAGAAATCACCTTCAAATCACCGCAAACTGCCACCTTGTGATCTGAATACGATATTTTATTTAAGACAAAATCAAGATTTTCATAGCACTCTTTTAAGTGAACAGAATGTCCAACAGGTACAAAAGCATATTCATTTCCATTATGCAATAGTACTGCTTTCAGACTTCTTTTTGATGAATCGATAAAAAGTCTCCATTCGTCAGGTTCATATTGGACTTTGAAACATGCTATGAGGCCTGGAATATTGTTACAATAAATAAGTTCCTCTTCTTTAGAAAAGAACGGAATAAAATCTTTTTCTCGGTTTCTAAACCAATAAAATGACGTACCAGGAGCTAGCAAATTTTTTTCTTTTAGTCTGGAACCTAAAACTTCTGCCGAATCCTTAGACAGATTTAAGTCTCTGACTAAATCATTTAATTCAGACTGCATGAAAAGTTTAGGTTCATCACTAATAGAGTCATATACTTCATCAACATCATCATCACTTTCACATTCAGGCACAGTATCTGAATAATCAATATTTTCCACAGTTTCTGGAGAAACAGGACGTATAGCAGATGGAATGTCAGGATAAAATATTTCCTTTTTGTTCTTTAAATTGAATCCTTTCACATTACAAAGACAAAAATAGCAATCATCACTATGATTTTTAGGTTCTCTCCAAACCATTGGTATACCAAATCGAAATGATTGTTTCTTGCCTTGAAACCATTGCCTTAATTCTTCTACGCAAATACTACAAACTTTGTGTGGAGCCCACGGCTTATCTTGATCACCCAATTTCATGCCAAAATAAGCGAAATATACTTTTTTAACAAAATCAGAAATGCTTCTCTGTTGTTTTTTCACTGTATAATTACCGCAAATATAACAGAAACAATTCGGTGAATTAACGCATCCTCTGGAAGTGGAAGCCATGTTCTCTAATGCAGCAATAACTAGAAGTTAAAATTACAACTATTACTATTAACTCACAGCTCGGAATAAAAACACATGTGTACAGCACAGAGTAAACAAAGACACTGAATCAGGAGTAGAGATAAGGACAGTGAAAAAGGGTGTGAAGAAGAGGGGGCGTACAGACACCCTCAAGCAGAAAAGATCCGATTTCATCTTGTTTCCTCTGTCTTGAATATTGTGTTTAATAGGCGGTTTGCTGGTTAAAAAAAATATTCTGCATTGAAATATTTTTTTCTTTCTTTTTTATTAGTTAAATACACAAATTTACTACTTAAAGTCCATACATTTATTTGACAAACTCATATAAATAATAGTTTTTTTGTTCGAAATTTGCTAAATTCATGAAATAATAAATTGCGATTTGTGAAGAAACTGTACGTGATGGAATTTTTTCAATATTTTTCTAGTAATCAGCATCCAAATAACTATAAAAAATACCACTTACTATACCGACAATTTTTTCATCGCAGGCTTGTGTAATTCTTAACTGTGCTTGTTATTATTTCCCAGCCGCTGTGCAAAAGAGGAGGGAGGTGGTCGCCCCAGGTGCAAAAATTTAGAGGGTGCCAAATTGATACTATAAACGTCAATTTTAGCTTGTTCTAAGAAAAGGTTGGGTAGGGGAGGGGGGGTGCTAAATTGAAACTTTGTCCCAGGCGCAGTTTTCTCTTCACATGCCCCTATTATTTCCTTAACAAAAAAGCTTTTATGCTTTTTAAAAATCAGTAACAATTGTGTGCATGTTTTTTGAGAAGGGATAGAGCAAATATTTTTTTTTTTTTTTTTTTTTTTTTTTTACTGGAATTTTTTGTTAGCTACCATATTTTATCAAATTTTTAAAGCCTTGGTCACGTAAAACTAGTGTCAAAATGTTGTTAAACTAACCAAGTAGAGGTTTGCACGGGCTGAAATTTCCAGGCCCGAGCTCAGCCCGAAAGTTAAAATTTTGGCCCGGGCCCGGCCCGAACCAAAGACATATTGGTCCGACTCGGCCTGGTCCAAAAGTTAAAATTTCAGCCCGAGCAGACCTCTATAACCAAGTTTAATAAGCATCAAGTAACACACACTAATAAGTCCCCTTGGTAGCATATAGCACATCTAATTGATAATCAATTTCTGTGTGATCATTAGCCAACATCATCATAAAAATCAATGTAATAATGGTGATTACCCACTGATTCAAGATCTGATCCAAATCAAGATCAATTCTTGACACCAATTTAAGATCCGATACAGAATTTCTGTAAACATTGGCTTCGACATCTAGTTGATATTCAATTTCTGTCTGTACATTAGCCAACATCACAATTGGAATCAATATAAAAAGTGTAACTATTCACTGGTAGTCGCAGAGTTCAAGATCTGATACAGTATTTTTCTAAACATTGACCTTGATATCTAGTTGATAATCAATTTCTGTCTGTACATTAGCCAACATCACAATAGGAATCAATGTAATAACTTTGATTATCCACTGGTTGTTGCAGAATTAAAGATCTGATATAGGATTTCTCTAAACATTAGCTTTGACATCCAGTTGATAATCAATTTCTGTGTGTGTATTAGTCACGTCACAATAAGAATCAATGTAATAACTGTGATTATCCACTGGTTGTTGCAGAGTTCAAGATCTGCACAGGATTTTTGTAAACATTGATCTTGCCATAAGCACATACAAAAAAAATCTAATATAAGATTATCGCTGGAAAACAATCACATTTTGTGAATACCTCTATAAAGGGCAAAATTAGCACTAGACACTGGCCACTGGCCAGTAAGAGATAAAACTGGCTAGTGAAAAATTGTCTATCAGCGGCCACATTTTTGCAAGGAGAGAATAAAATTTTCTTGCATTTCATCTCTGATTCTATTTTTTTTTTTTTTTTTTTTTTTGTTTTGTTTTGTTTCCAATATATTTATATTAACATATTTATTTGGTTACATTCATATGCTCAGATTAATATTTATTGAAATTTTACTGTATATTATCTACTTATAATAAAATGCGTCTGGGGAAAAGTGTAGAACGCTTCCAGTTCGTACCATTCTGCTTTACAAATCCCCAGTGTCTAAACGCCATGTTAGGCCTAATAGAAAACATATGATAACATACGACAGCTAAATGATAATTTCTTCTGTTTAAAATAATGTTTGTTAAGCAAATTTCCCTATAAAACATGTATATCATATCCAATTACAATACATTAAGTTCCAATTTAAAAATACGCTATTATAAATAAAATAAACGATTGACGGTTTCACAAAAAAGAAATGAATGACTCTTAGTGATTCATTAAAATAATAACAACAATAAAAATATCTAATTCTGATTTTAAAGTATTTGTAAAATCATATTAAAACATTTAAATACATTTTAAATTATATTATTCACTTTTGTTTACATTTATTATAGGCAATAAGTTTACAACATTTAAAAAAATCAATGGTTTTTCAAGTCGATGGTTTTTTCATTGATTTATGTACCATGACTCACTTCAGCTTTTATTGTGCTGCCATCTATCAGCATCAATGCAAATGAATAATTTTTTCCATTGGATTTATGGTAAAATAATAGTACTAATAGTAATAAATAAAAATTGCAAGATGTAATAATGTGTAAGAGATTTCTCTTTAGCGTTTCCGCTATATAATTTTAAAATACCAAGGTATAAATAAATAGAATAATTGTAGTATGATTTCTTAGATATAATTTAAATTTTGTTTTATTATTAATATATTTTTTTAGGATGTCAACATTTATAAACTTAATTTTTCAAATTTTGTTTTCTACTATAAAGAAAATATGGTACTTCTAGGTTATCCCGTCGACCAATTTCGCCAAATTATACAAATCGCCAAACTAATAGCCAAATTATACATGTTGACATACTTTTTATTTTAAATAACGAAAAAACAAATAATTAGTAGAATATTAATAAAAAGTCGAAATAAAAATCACTTAATGGCATTTTAAACACGTGAATCGCATTTAATGTCATTGAATGCGACATTCATGATCATCCATTATTGGCATTTAATTTTATAGTTTGGCGATAATTTTTTGGTCGATGGGATAACCTAGAAGTACTGAAAATATTTTTTTCCTCAAGGTGTATTGGATATATGAGGTATTATTATGAGTGCATTAATGAGATTGAAAATTATTTTTCCACATTCTATTATTAAAGTATAATTTTTTTTATTTTTCAAAATTATTATATTCAAAAATTACTATGCTAAAAATATAAAAAAAATATCTGCTTTGTTGTAATTAGTATAAGTTATACATGATTGTATATTACTTACATTTTAATGACATTTCATAAGAAATGTAAATTTCGTTTACAATGTAAGAACATTTCAAGTGAATATAAGCTAAGCTTTTAAAAATTGGTGTAATAAAATTAAAATTATACGAAGAAAATAATAATAACGATTTTGGTTTTCATTAATAAGGAATGAATTTTCAAAGTCACATATTTAGAGTTTTTAAAAATTGATTTTGATCTAAATCAATGCATCTTGGTTCGATATTTTCTATAAATAACTACAAATTTTCCAAAGAGTTTTTTTTTTAATGTTGTTTCCAAAACTTTTTTTTTAAATGTTGTTGTTTGTTTATATTAACTGCTAATAGAAGGCGCTAAACCCACATTTAAAAATAAAGTATAAAGCTTTATTAATCGATTATCTAGGAATCTATTTCATATCCTTCCTATATATACGACTAAAATCACTGCGGAACCATTGTTTTTTATAAAATAATGCATTAAAAAAATTATATATATAATGTTTAGTGAAATTTTCAGAAAATGTGTTTTACTTTGCTAATTATTTTCATTGTTGTGATAAATACTGCTGTATGTTTTGCCCATTTGTTGAACTATTTCAGAAATTTAATATCAAGTAAAAAAAGAAAAAAAAAGAAAAAGAAAAAAAAATCATTTGTATTGCTATTTTTAAAATATGCTTTTCTACAATACAAACTCTTTTATAATAACATCTTCATTTCATTCTGTTTGTTTGTATGAAGTCTTACAAAAATAAAATGCAGGTCAAAATTCCGTCATTTTTGACGGGGTTTATATACTAGTTTTTAAATAAAAAAAGTGGTCACTAGTTTAAAGAAAGTGATTATTTAAAAATCTAGTTGTACCGGCCAGTGATCGCTGATGAAATTTCCCAGTTTTGCCCTATATATCCCTGGTTTCTTGTACATTAACACTGTTATACTAAAACATATTTACTGAAACCTGCAATAAAAAAACTTGGATAGTTTTCTAATTTTTCTGCTTTAGTTTCATATGTCTTATCTTATGCATAGCAGATATGAATGCATTTTGTAATTGGAGAGACTTTTCAGACATCGCTTGTAACTGAAATATCTAAGCCCTGTTTTTTAAATATAAAAAAATTTACAGTTTTTTTTAATAGTTTGTTCATGTTATTCAGTTTTGTCATTAATAACTAACATCCTAATTGAAAGTCATTTAGCTTATTTATTTATTTATTTTCTTAGATATACTGCTTCTCAGCAGCTCATTTCCCATGATGTTCACAACAACACTTATAACTATAAATTCACTTTTTCTGTTGAGATAGTTCCTGTATGCAAGGTTTGTTTGCTTTTATTTTATTAGTTTTGTCATTTAGATATGTATTTTTTATTTCTATGGCTGGATAAATAAAATACAACATTTTTCTATTGCAGAATGATGTTGTCTGTTTACCTTTAACATTGGCCCGTTCCTTAGGAAACATTGGCCAGATTTGTGTTTGCCACAGAGTTACAAACTCCATTTATTTAATTGATCCTGCCACACTTCAAAGTATGTTTTTTAAATAACTTTTTTAATTATATATATGTGATATTCATTATAGCCTTACAGAGCTTTCAATTTTCATGCCTTTTTATATCAAATGAACATATTTTGAATCAGAAAATTTACCAATAAAATGTGTCTGAATTTATTTAATGATGTGAAATAACTTCTCGTTCTAGTGTAAAATTTCTCATTCAAATAGGTTTATCTAATTTTCAAAAGTATAGAAATTGACAGCCATGGCCTAATAATATATTCATTCTGTGAATTTTACATTCCTTTATATTTTTAACATCTGTTTTGGTACTATTATACCTGTCAAATCTACTTTATTTATAAAACAATTTTTTAATTTCATATTTGCTTCCTGTTAGAAAAATATGCATTAGTCAATTAATGAAATAGCTGTTTTATACACCAAGAAATCAATTTGGAAATCATAAAAATATATTTTAAATAATGTTTTATTTTTTATTTTCTTTTACAATTCCTTATTGTATTATAAAATGTAGCATTTCCCATTAGTTTAATATTAGCAAGGTGAATTTGAGATGTAACTGACTAAATAAACTAATTATTTCTAACTAATTAAGTCTAATTAAGTAAACTAATTAATTCTGTTTAAAAATGGTGTTGGAGTAGTCCAGGCTTTTAAAAATATATAAGGTTTGTTGCCAAATAACATAAACAACTATGAAAACTGAATTGAAGAATTATTGTGCACGTTTATAAATTTAATTTTTAAAAAAATTGCTTCTGATTACTGTAATGTCTGACACATAAGCTGCGGCTAATTTAAACCTCTTTCAAACCAGATATTTTATTTAATAATTGTAATCAAATAAATATTAAGTAGAAGCAAATTACATTTTATTTTTTCAGAATTCTGGCACAAAACAAAGTTATTTGAGCCATGACTTATAAGTCAGAAATCACTGTACATGTATTATATAAATTGCTTTTGTTTTTATCTAATAATAAATAGATGGCTTCTGTATGTAGATGGGTATTTTGAATAAATTGTGTAAATTTTGAATTGTATGTAAAGTGGTGAATAAGCTGCTAGAAAAATATGTGAAGTATTTGTGTTATTTTTAATTATAAACTAAAATAGCAAAATAATAGTAATAATAATTAATTTTTTTGTGCAACAATATAAGTTAATTTTATTTATAATATTTTCACTTGCAGTTTAATGTTTCTATACTTATGAGAGCAATTGTTAGTCAGGGTTGCTACACAACCTGGAGAACTTGGAAAAGTCGGATAATTGGGAAATTAGCCAATTAAGTCAAGGAATTTCAGTATTTTTTCTTAAAACCTGGAAAAGTCAGAGAATTTGATAAGCTTTCATTGTGATCTCTAACAGAATTTGATTGTCGTGCGGTCAGAAATGAGAATTTTCCATGATTTGGCAAACTGCATATTTAGAAATAGAAGAAAAATCATCTACTTTTTTTTTTCCCCTCCACATTTTATATTTCTAATACTCTCATTATTACAGATTTTAAAACTTTTTCCAGCAATTATTTTCATGTAACAATAAGTAATTATCACAAGCCTCCATCTCCCTACTCTGTTTTCTCCTATCCTTGTTGAAAATAAATTTTAACTAGACAATGATTTTAGTGATATAGTTAATGAAAGTAGTAAATGATATAGTTAACAAAATGGATATTTGTGAACTCAGTACACAAATATTTTGTATCAAGTTTGTATGTTTGTAGGAAACTTTATTTGAAGGCTTGTAATCATAAATTATTAAAGAGAGCGATTTCAATTGTAAATCTCAAAGAAAGTTTGTTATTGATTTGTGAGGGAAACTGGGATAAAGACTCTAACTTAGAGATTATTAGCAACTCTAATCAAGAAATTTTAGTGTTTTTTGACTAAAATAACATTTTTTTTTTTTTTTTTTTTTTTTTTTTTTTTTTTTTTTTTTACCCCTTAGCATGTCCACTACATGCTACACTAGAATTTTCTTGAAATACATCTGGAAAAGTCAGGGAATTTCATTCTCCCATATAAGTAGCAACCCTGTACACATTCTGTGATTTATCTAAAAGGTTTGGTTAACCAATATTCCTAACCTAATGAATGTTGAATAATCAAAACTTTACTACACTGTATAATCAACTTGAAAAGTTGTCTTCCCCTACCCACCCAAAAATATAAATGAATAAATTAAAATTAAATTGAAATTCTGGCAAAGAAAATTTTGGAAGAATAAAAAAAATGCAAAAATGAAGAAAGCAAAAAAATTTTTTGTCTTTATTATATCATGTGTATTACCAGGGATGTGGAAATACATCATTTTACTCGCCTTTGGCTCTGAGTTTTTAGGTAGTCTTTGAAAACTGTAAACTAAAGATAAACAAAAACTTTATTTTTAATAACTAGCTATATTTTGCAATTTTCCAAATTATTGCAAGCTAAACATGGAATTGTTCTTTTTTATATTAAACTTTCCTTTCTTGTTTATATTTCTCAATTTTATATTAAACAAAATATGAATATGTATTGTAATAATCATAATCAACTATTTTTATAGTTGCATAAATTTTGTCATAATAATTTTCAGTTGTACCTTGCAATTTGCTGGCTGGTAAAATAAATCCTTCGCTGGTAAGATTTTTTAGAAACTCCCCACCCCTGGAGCATTACTACTGTTATAAATAGAATTGTTTTCTATCAGACTGCTAAATTACACGACCCCCATCGTTCTTACTTGAATTAACAGTGCATATGCATTTGTGTGTTAGAGATGAGATGTATTCAGTAGAGATGCACCAGATGTGGATTTTTGCTAGATACCGGATAACAGATATCCGGTACAAAATTTTACCGAATATCCGGTATCTGGCCGAATAATTTCTCATTTTTAATTTTAATATTTCAATTTTATGCTTGTTTAAAGAAAAACAAATATTGTAATTTTATATTATGCAAGTATTAATAGATTTCAATTCACTTATTAAGTCAAAGTTACTTAAAAACATAATAATAATTAAATATTGAAATGTAATATTATTTTGCCTTTTCAATATTACTTATAAAACTTCTAACTTTACATGCATATTTTTTTCTACCTTTTCTTTAGACTCTATCACCAGATTTAGGTAGTGTCTTGATGTTTTTATAGATGCATTGTATCGATTAACTAACAGAAAAAATATTTTTACCCTGTTGACACATAATTAACAAAAATGGGATAGTTATATATATTACTCCTCTTGACTCTGAGTGAGCATTACAGTTTTCCTATTAAGCTCTTTTTGCATTGTTGAGCAAGTTTCAGAATGAACTTTATTTAAAATATCACTTGCAATTTTAACATGAGCGGATGACTTACATAACAAGGCTTACTTCAATTGCTTTGGAAGTTTTTACTAATTTTTTTTTTTTTTTTTTTTTTTTTTAAATGCAATTTGCATATTTAATGTTTTTTTTTCTTTTGTTTTTACCAAATTTTTTTCTATTGTTGACTGCTTAACTTGTGCAATTGATGTTCCAGCAAAATTTGAATGGTTTCTTTAATATCAGCACCACTTTGTTCTTGATTTTTTAAAGAAACACACTTTGAATCTGGAGTATGAATATTCATAAATAAACTCTTTAGTTTTCTGGAAACTTTATTTTTCTACATAGTTTTTAATCTTTAATACTTTAGCACTTATAAGATGGCCCCATTGTACACATTTCCAAGTCTGATTTTTGATGTATTAACAGCAACTTCATAAAACTTTTAGATTAGATATTTATACCTTCCTCTTTTGTTGATATTAATAATTCAAATTAATAATAAAGTTATTAACAAAACACTTGAGAAGAACTATAAAAGTCAACTATTTCATTACAGCAATTTAAAAAAAAAAATAAAATAAAATGAAAGCAAAACAAAGTTGAAATTGTAGTTGATATTCTAGTTTTGGTTTTACAATTACAGTTATGACAGAATAATTGAACACTGCAGTTAAATTTTGACTGCTGAAAATTACAATAAAACTTTTGAGAGGAGTAAAATTACTTCATTACTGAAATTTAAGAACATTTTTTAACAGAAATAAAAAATTTGAAGTTGAAGTACATATTCTAGTTTTTTTTTACAATTGCTGTTATAGGTTATGACAAAATATTGTCATACTTTAAATATATCTTCATTTACATATATACATTATAATTTCATAATTGTGAAAATATACAAGTATTTATTTTTGTTAACATTGCTTTTTAATAAGATAAGGTTGGCAAGGAGCAAATTAGTTTTATTATTTTTTTTTTTTTTAATGTAAAAAACAGAATTTAAAAAATGTTTTAGTATTCGGCAATCGGATATTAAAATATTCGGCCGGAACGAATATCCGGTTCGAGTGCCGAATAAGCAGGATATCCGGCTCCTGCCGGATATCCGGTGCATCCCTAGTATTCAGCTAGAAATGAGCCCAGATTTATTTTTTAGCCCAGTTTTTGGAGTCAGGCTCAAAGTGAAAATTGAATTTCTTCACAAATTAAAAAGGAGGGAGTGAGAGAGAGAAAAAAAAAACTATTATATGAGGGATGGAACTCTAAATCCATTAGCAATCCCTCAGTGTTAGCAACATAAATAAGTGTTGGATATTTCTTGTCTACTATCATTTTTTGTTTGAAGTGCTTTTCCAGAATTACTTGAAAACAGAAATCATTGTCTTTTTGCCATAGTTGCACAATAATATTTTAAAATAATCCTAATTATAACTTATGCAAATTTCTGCCAATGGTTGGATGTAAATAGCAAATTTGCTTTAACAGATTTATATGGACATAAAAATTACAAGAGACAAGTAAGATATTTTTAAATGAGAAAGCTAATTTTGAAACAATTTTAAGATGTTAGTGACAATAGTTACAGTGAACTTTACATTGTGCTCTAATGACTCAATTTTTTAATGCTTGGATAAGATCATCTCTAATGTGTGTGTATGCAAAAATTTAAGATGATTCTTAAGTCTAACTAAAAGTGCCTGGAAAATATTTGAAATATACATTATCTAATAGCTATTTTCTAAATGTCAAATCAGTTTTGAGAATTAGAAAAACTTTTTAAAAATGAGAAATGAACATGTTTAAAAAAAAAACACTATCTTTTTTAATAAACAAAAATTATGTCCTGCTGGAAACACTCTTTAGCACCTGATGATAAAAGACTGATATCTTTTGAAACAACTTGTGCATTTTTTTTTCTTTTTATATGTATAATTTTAAGTTTTTCCACTATGTTCTATATTACATCGGTTTTTATAATACAATAGAGCACTGATTATCTGTACCAGCCGAGACTGAGTCCAATCCAATTAATGAAAAATCTGGATAACTGTACAACTTAAATAAAATGGCTATGGCAGTGTTTTTTATAGGTAAATTCTCTTCACATTTTTTTCAGACTTTGAACTGGAAATTGTTGTAGGACACTTTTTAGCATATTACAAATATATTTAGAAGTTATTTCTTTTTCTACAAAATCAATACAGAGTTATACATAGAAGTATGCATACAAATTATTGCATGTATATGTTACAGGCCAAACCCGATTTTAGGCCAAACTAGATTGGCCTAGGCCAAACCGGTCTATCCTAACGCCCATCGGATAAACTAGTTTTTCCTAGGCCAAACCGGTCTATCCTAACGCCCTTCGGATAAACTAGTTTTTCCTAGGCCAAACCAGTTTATCCTAATGCCCATCGGATAAACTAGTTTTTCCTAGGCCAAACTAGTCTATCCTAAGGCCCACAGGCCAAACTAGATTTTCCTAGGCCAAACTAGTTTGGCCTAACTCTTATAAGGATATACTAGTTTAGACTGCTGTTTATTAGTCTGAACTAATTTATCCTAGGCCGATCTAGTTTATCCTAGGCCAATTCAATTTGGCGTGATTTTATTGAATTCAATAACCGCGTCAACACCAACATTCTTGTTTGTCCTAGGCTGATCTAGTTTATCCTAGCCCAATGTAGTTTTACGTGTTTTTAACTCACGGGCGTGAAAGCCAGAGAAATAATGGGCTCACAGGCTCTGTATATGCATGCACGCATGTATGTACGCAACGCGATAACTCTTGATAGAGATATCTGATTCGCTTTAAATTTTGAAAGTAGGTTCATTCTGATAAGGTACTTTTCTGATTAATTGTGGGAATTCATTGGATAAGAATAAAGGGGGGCGAACGGGAGGCCAATCCTCCACCGTTAATTTAGAAAAATAGATTTATTATGCAGAATTATCAGTTTTCATTTAAAATTTTAGGTATAGGATTATTGTGAAAAGACGCCTCCATGATTAGTTGTGGATGTTTATTGTTTAAGTCTAAAAGAAAGGGCAATGTAGGGTAACAACATAATTTAGATAAATGGTTTTTGACGCAGAATTGACGAATTTGCTTCAAATTTTGGATATAGGTTCTTTCTGATAAGGTGATTCCCTGAATAGTTTTGGGGGTTTAATAGTTAAGTATGAAGGGAAAAATGAAGGATTACCCTCTTACCTAGGAAAAACTAGTTTATCCTATGGACATTTAGATAAACAAGTTTGGCGTAGGAAAAACTAGTTTATCCAATTGGCGTTAGTATAAAATCTAATTTGGCTTGAAAATGGGTTTGGCGGCCGGTAAAAACACGTCTTTCACAAGAATAAGTATAAATGTGAGTAAAGAGTCATTGCTTATAACATAAATACAGAAATTTAACATGTCCACCGTAGAGACATGATGCATTGGACATGGTGTTTGCTTATTTTTTTTTTCTGCAGACTCGTGCCAACTGAGATCAGACTTGCCTTTATTATTATTTTTTTTATTTTTATTTATTTATTTATTTATTTATTTTTTTTTTTTTTTTTTTTTTTTTTGCATATTTGAGCCAGATCGGAGCTGAACATAATTTGGAATTGAACAGCGTTTTCCATTTTTGAGAAATTAATTACTTGTCAACATATAAGCTATTTTTGTCACGGCGTCAAGTTTTTCTTTTCCGTTAAGTCGTAAGTGGAAATTCGATTCAAAACGTAGCTTTAATAGTGTTTTCTCAATGGTACATCGCTTTTATGAAAAAATGGTTAACGCCATTCGATTACATATTTTCTGAGTGAGTATGCCTGTTAATTTAATGCATTTCTGAAAATGAATTAGTTCATAAATGTGTTAGGGTGTAGCTATTTTGGATTTGAGAAAAGCCTTAAAGAATGATCGAGAAACGTATTCACAAATCTACTTTTTACTGAACAGATTCAATAGTTATGATATTTATAATTTTCCTTTTTTTCTTTTATTCTAAACTACATTAATTATTTAATGAATCCCTATTTGAATATTGAAAGGTTTAAGAATCCAAATGAATAATACATTGTGTATTTACCATTCTGTGAACACATCGTAATTTAAAAATACATTGTAAATTTATCCCATAAATATGTATGCAGTATTTTTTAAGGAATCTTAATTGTATGTTAAGTAAAATCTGAATTTTTTGCAGAAATTGAGTAGGGCCAGATTGAGCCGGACTGAGTCTCTTTTCACTGATTTTTGTACAGGCAGGACTCGGGCTGAACTTTTAATTTTTACACCGGGTCACGGCAAAATAACTTTCCTTCGGGAAGGGCGGGGCCCAGGCCTCGAAATTCCGGCCCGTGCAAACCTCCGACAGTATTCTACAACCTTTCGAATAAAATACATTATATAAGGGTGATGACAAAACCACTTTGCACAAGGTTAGCTATGGAGCAATAATCGGGATCAATATTAAAAAGAATATTGCCCAATTAAATTGATGGCTTTGCATTCACAGGCTGTTTACACTAATTGTGTATTACAGCCTTATCTTTTAAGAGTAACCATCAGTTGTATTTTGACCTATACTCCCCATACTGTATTTTTACAAACAGTATTACTCATTTGCTATTCAACCAATTTGTTTAAAATTTTTTTTGGTAATTTATATAACCTATTTCTTTAACTTGGCAAAATTTTATAAAAGAAAAGTGCGGCCTTCTATTTTAAATTAAATTTTAAAGTTTCTGACATTAGTTCCATCAAAAATATCCAGGTGGCAATAGAGGTACTATCGCTCATTCGTAAAGACCATCAAAGCGGCTATTTTTTTAGTTTTTATACATTTTCCTGTCAATTGTTATCATTATTTCTCTTATAAATTTATTAAAGGATACTTCCTGGACGATATTATATGAAATATCCCTCAATAAGACATTTTGTTTCCTCGAAATTTGATTTTATTCGTAAAATTCCACGGCAAAAATGAAAGATTCCTGCAATTTCTAATAAACCCAAACATTTCCTGTTTCTTGACAGAGGGGAAAATCCACAGGCAGTCTCTTTGGGGAGAACCCAGTTGACCTTTGACATTGACCTTTTGGTGGGAGAAAGGGTCACTATTTGTCTGTTTGTGGAGTGCTTTGCTGTAGAAAATTTTCTTGTACTAAGTTTTTCTGAAGAAACTAAGACTCAGTCGCTAATATTAATAGTATGAAAGAAATTAAATATACAGGGTGTCCAGCAAATAAGACTCCGATTTCAAAATTAAATTTCTCAGAAATAAAGATTGATAGAATTATGAGGCAAACGGTTTGTTTATTAGGTAAACTAAAAATCTTATACAGAAGTTTCCAAGGGCTATGTATTTAAAATATTGTATTCTGATTGCAAAGAATATTTGACTTGACATTTTTCTTGTTTTACATTGCTTGCAGAGAACGAATTTTTTTGGCGGACTGTGTCATATTTTAAAGATTTTGCGAACATAATTTTTGGAAATCCGAAAAACTCGTTCTTTAAAAGCAATCTAAAACAAGAAAAATGTCAAGTCAAATATTTTTTGCAATCAGAATTAGGTCTTCACTGGCCGAAATTTCCAGGCCCGGCTCGAACTAAAGAAATATTGGCCCAGCCCGGCCCAAACGAAAAAAATATTGGCCCGAAAGTTAAAATTTCGGCCCGAACTCGGCCCGGTCCGGAAAAAAGTTTAAAATTTGGCCCGACTCGAATGAATTTCTACAGAACATTGATCTTTACTCTACGGAAGAGTTCTGATCAAATAAAATTATATTAATCTCTGTTTTTTTTCCATGTTTATAATCTCCATTTATGCAGAAATGCCGTAGGCTGAGATATTTACGTTTTTAATGAACCTTTGTTTGTTGTATAGAAATGTTTCAGTTATCATTAATAATATTAATCATATTCCATGTAATGGAGACAAAAAAAAATCTAAAAAATGGTATATGGTAAAAATAAAATTTCCTAATACGGAATCTCTTTAGAAGAAAAAAAAATACGTTCCCTTCTTAACAGATGTAAATATTTAGTATATTTTTTTTTCTCGCGTACTGTTGTATTCATTTTGCATGGATTAACAGTTTAAAAGAAACTTGCAGTTTTCAGTTTAAAAGAAAATTCTGTCATAATCATATCTTTTTTTTTTTTTTTTTAATCTGTTTAATTCTATTTTAAAACGCCTAGTAATCTACGATACTTTAAAAAGGAATAAATTCTAGAGTCGAGAAAAGGATTTTCATATCAGAAGATTCAATAGGAACTGATTATTTTGGTCCGTAAAACTAGGAAGAATGAAATCAGTCTCGGCTTCGTACGGGAAAAAAAAGTTAGGCCCGGCCCGATACTCCAGCAAAAAAATTAAGGCCTGAGCTCGGCCCGGCCCGGCCCGGCCCGAGTCTTCAGAAGTAAGGCCCGAGCCCGGCCCGAGCCCGGCCCGAGCCCGGCCCGTGCAGACCTCTAATCAGAATACAATATTTTAAATATATAAATCCTTGGAAACTTTGGTATAAGATATTTACAACTTACCTAATAAACAAACCGTTTACCCATGGGCGTAATCTGACAAGGGCGAAGGGGGGCATATTTCCCTCTAGTTTTCCTGGAGCAGGGGCAAGACTTACCTCTTACCCCTCCAGTTTTTTGTATTAATCTGTGGTTAAGGGCCAATTTTATATTTCGATTTTCTCTTCTTTTTTATTTAACCCTTTATGTGCTATATTTAGACTGCAAACAAGAATAAATACTGGATTATTTCAAATATCCAGCAATGAAATTTTTTCATTCATATCAATAATTTCCGATGTGTATCTTATCAAAAATGATGAACCTATTAGCCCTTTTTCATTTTAGAATTGTTTGGATGCATGTAGGGTGGATCTCTTGACTACATTTCGAGGTTTTCATTACTGTGATAATCTACTACATGATTATATGAATACACCTGGCTAATATAGCCCTATATTTCAAGGTATCAGTAATACACACTAGTAATTGACAGTGACCATAGAACAACATTGAGTGTCATTGCGGATAGTCATTAGAGGCAGAAATACAGGGTGATTCATAAAAGATGGGCAGAACTTTAAGGGGTTATAGTACACTTAAAGACAAACAATATTAAATAGGAGACTAAGGGTCCCAGACGTATTCCCAAGGAGATAGGGGGCATTAAAGTTTAGGGTCCGAAATTTCAAATGATTATAAAAAATGGAAAAATTGGTCGATTCGTTTGCGGTTTTTGCAAAAAATTTTCTTTATGCCAGTATTTTCTTGAAATAAAATTTTAAAGTTCAATTTCAAAAAATGCCGATAGGGGGCGCTTTAGACTTTGGAGTAACAAACAACTATTTTTTAACGTTATTTTTTGTATTTCTTTAAATGATTTCGAAAGCTTAGACTTAAACTTAAATTTTGATCTAAAAATCTGAGTCCTGACGAGTAGTTAAGTAGCGTAAACTGAAATTTGAAATTTGAAACCCTTCTCCCCCCAGAACAAAAATCAGTTATTCCCGATCTTTGTGTCGTAGATTAGGCTCTAACTACTGCCGCGTTTTGCTAAAATTATTCTTTATGTCAGTATTTTCTTGAAAATAAATTTTAAAGAAAAGTTTCAAAAAATTCCGATAGAGGGCGCTTTAGACTTTGGAGTAACGAACAACTATTTTATACCGTTATTTTTTGTGTCTCATTAAATGCTTTCTAAAGCTTAGACTTAAATTTTCAGCCCAAAATCTGAATCGTTAGACGTGGTTAAGTTTCTGGGGAGAGGGGTTTGAAATTTCTACTCCTGAGCACAGTTCAGTTTACCATGTCCGCACATTGTGTGCTGTGATACGAGGTAAAAAGACACAAATTAGGATTATGTTACCAAAGCATATTTATTAACATGTAATTACAATAAATGTTCAAAATTGTGACCACCAGAGGTTATGCACGCAGAACAACGGCGAAGAATGGAACGGCGAACATTCGCGAAAACATCAAGCTTTTCGAGCACTTCCCCTACAGCGGCGGAATGTCTGGCGACCAGTTCCTCGGGGGATTCAATGGGTGTCTCATACATAAGAGCCTTCAATTGTCCCCAAAAAAAGAAATCGAGGGGTGAAAGATCTGGCGAGCGAGCAGGCCAAGCAACAGGACCACCTCGACCAATCCATCTGTTCGGAAATGTGATGTCCAGATAGTTGCGGACGTCTCGTACGTAATGGGCTGGCGCTCCATCGTGCTGGAACCACATGACCCGCCGGATGCGTGGAGGAACAACGTTTAACAGGTCTGGCAGCACATGTTGCAGAAATGTGAGGTATGTTTTACCGTTGAGGCGTTCAGGAAGAAGGTACGGTCCGATTAGGTGGTCTCCGAGGATTCCTGCCCAAACATTGATGGAAAAGCGTCTCTGATGAGCATGTGGATACGTAGCATGTGGATTGACATCCGCCCATACATGTGCATTGTGTGTGTTAAATGTACCTTCACGTGTGAAGGTACATTCATCGGTGAAAAGCACAGTTCGTCCAAAATGTGGATTTAGCGCGTTCTGCTGCAGAAACCAGCGGGCGAATTCAATACGATTTGGATAATCCCCTGGAGACAGTTTCTGGACTCGTTGCACATGAAACGGGAGCAAATGTTCATCCTTCAGTACCCTCCAAGTCATGGACTGTGAGGTATCCACCTGCCTAGCCACTGTTCGTGTACTTGTACTTGGCTGCGCCGCTACTACATCCAGAATGGCTTCTGCAACAACTACTGATTCGTCCTTTTTTGCACGACCTGCATTCGACCGGGAAGCGAGAAATGATCCCGTCTCACACAACTGTCTGTGCAAGCGCTCGAAAGTTTTGTGGTTAGGCAACCGCCTGTTGGGAAATCGCTCTCCGTACATTCGTTGTGCCTCTGCACCATTTCCATCTGCCGCTCCGTAAATTAAATGCATCTCAGCCTTTTCCTTATTCGTGAAGGGCACCATCTTCCGATTCATTACTACAGCGACTTACACTTGACTCACCGTTGAGTGGTTTTTATGCCTGAATCGTGTCGAAATTTTGCATACGTGTTCTTCTTCTTCCCCATTTGACATTTGCATACTTTCTGTCTCCTTCTTCACCCGGTGACTAGCGTCAGGAATGGAGCTTTAACGTTTGCATGAGCGACGTTTTCAACTGTGCCAGTGCCTTTATGAGTGAATTCCGACTATGCAGTCCTTGACGAAAGTTGTATTTTTGCCTCGTATCACAGCACAGAATCGTTGGGCATGGTTAAGTAGTGCTAACTGAACTATGTTCAGAAGTTGAAATTTGAACCCCCTCCCCTCGCTACTGAACCACGCTCAGCGATTCAGATTTTGAGCTGAAAATTTAAGTTTAAGTCTAAGCTTTAGAAAGCATTTAATGAGACACAAAAAATAACGCTATAAAATAGTTGTTCGTTACTCCAAAGTCTAAAGCGCCCTCTATCGGAATTTTTTGAAACTTTTCTTTAAAATTTATTTTTAAGAAAATACTGACATAAAGAATAATTTTAGCAAAATGCGGCAGTAGTTAGAGCCTAATCTACGACACAAAGATCGGGAATAACTGATTTTTGTTCTGGGGGGAGAAGGGTTTCAAATTTCAAATTTCAGTTTACGCTACTTAACTACTCGTTAGGACTCAGATTTTTAGATCAAAATTTAAGTTTAAGTCTAAGCTTTCGAAATCATTTAAAGAAATACAAAAAATAACGTTAAAAAATAGTTGTTTGTTACTCCAAAGTCTAAAGCGCCCCCTATCGGCATTTTTTGAAATTGAACTTTAAAATTTTATTTCAAGAAAATACTGGCATAAAGAAAATTTTTTGCAAAAACCGCAAACGAATCGACCAATTTTTCCATTTTTTATAATCATTTGAAATTTCGGACCCTAAACTTTAATGCCCCCTATCTCCTTGGGAATACGTCTGGGACCCTTAGTCTCCCATTTAATATTATTTGTCTTTAAGTGTACTATAACCCCTTAAAGTTCTGCCCATCTTTTATGAATCACCCTGTATAAAGAACACATTCGGTTTATAAAACAAATTCCATTTCATAAGTTTTTTTATGCATTGAGAGGAAGAATTGGAATTATGTAACCACAGAGTGGTTTCTCTAAAGGGAAATAGGAAAATCTGCTATCATATTGAGTTTTCAATGTTCGTTTGGGTTTGTGTCAATTTAAATTCCATAAACGTAAAAACTTATCTTATACTAATTAAAAAATGTTTCGCTCTGTGTGGGGGATGGCTACAAAAATTTATCGCATGTGTAAGTCTGAAAAATTAAAGGAAGATTGTTCAAGACCTCTCCTAATGTACCTAAACTCAGAATTTAAAAAATTTATGATAAATAATTGAGTTATTAATTAAAAATCAGAAAGAACTCCCATCAAAAACTCAAATTTTTTTTCTTCCCAGAGTTCGCGAATGCACAGAAACCGATTTCATGTTTCGTACGCTTTGGAGAAAATAGGAAGTTGGAAAAAAAAAAGTATTCATTTTCTAGGAATAAAAGGTGTTAGAAATTTTTCAAAAATGTAATAGTCCTCTAGGTTTAAAATAGCAACCTTCGTCAATCGAATGCGAAAAAAAATCACGAATTTCCATGTGATTTACTTCAAGTTTTCCAAAAATTTAAAACATTCAGGACGAAAATTTAAAAATAAAATTGGTCAACAGAGGGAAAATTCGAACCTAAAAAAGTTTCACTGTAAAATATCGCGAATTTCGAATAATGGACGCTAAAAAGTATATATTTTTTTTTTTGTTCACATAAAAAATTGATAATTTCGAGAATGGATAGGTGAAAAAACGCGAATTTCCTCAAAAAATTGCAGTAAATGCATATCTTATTAAAAGATCGCAGAAAAAAAAACTTGTATTTCGTCAAAGAAAAGAAAAAGTAACGAAATTTGCGTGAAAGGATCAGAGAAAAACCGCAATTTTCATCAAAGAATTGTGGAAAATCGAGAAATTCAAAAGAACCCCAAAAGTTTCAAAAGCGGTTCCGAAAATGAAAATGTCCTCATTAAAAATACCCGTAAATGAAATCGATAAAATAAGAAATGGTCTTTGTACGGATCGGTCTCAGCTATTCAATGCAAAAAAAAAAAAAAAAAAAAAAAAGTTTAAAAATATTGAAATGCAACTGAGTTATTTTTTATAAATTTTTTCCTTAGGATTAGCATTGGCAAATGAGTCTTTTTGTTTGACTGAAGTAACCTCTGAATAATCATTTTTTTTTCTAAATACGGGGAAACCATTTTGCATTTTTCTCTGGTGGAACTTTTCTTTAATAAGCTCCAGGAATGCAGTGAAAAGTATATGGGGTATACACCGTATATCTGCTGGATTTTTAAAAGGAATACCGTACCTCCCTGCTTCTTATGAAAACTGTAGCATTTATTCTAGGATATACCCTCTGCTTTGAGTGTATACCCTCTGCTTAGAGCGTATACCCTCTGATTATTTTACGACTACACCATTGATAAGCTGGAATAACATTTTACAGTGCACCGATTTGCCTGAAATATAAATTAAAATATACTAATTTTTGGGTAGATTACTGCTAAAAATTTACCTTATTTTAAAAGAACACCTCCAATAAAATCAAATGCTCATGGAATTGTTATTTATCATTATTATTTTTTTTCTTTTTACTCGGCTCATTTTGCTTAGAAAAAACACATTGACTAGGCATGCGCAATTTTCCAGCAAAGATGTGAGAAAACGTGCGCTCAAGGCATTTTTTGATTAAATTTTTAAAAAATTCTCAAAAAAATAAAATTAAAAAAAATCCCATTTAACAACGCGAAAATTTCTGACTCATTATTTAACATAAAATCATTGTACTGGATTATAATCAGAGCTGCAGAGTCGGAGTCCAACCCATTTTTGAAAAAAAGAGTCGGAGGACGCTATTTAACATCAAAATTGTAAAATTTTCCTTCTTTCCTAGTCCACGGATCCAAAATAGTTAAGTTTCAGTATTGTTTTCCTCTTTAGATTTCGATAGTTGGATTTCTTGGGTTTGTGGGATTTGAAATTAAAAAATTTGTCTCACAGAATTTCTGGTTTCTCGGTTTGTGATTTTTAAAACACCAACTTTGGCTAACTTTTTATGCAAAATCTTTTGTTTTTATTAAAAAATGAAATATTTTTTTTTTTAAAGCGTTTGGCAATTTGAATTTGAGAAACATTCATATTCTTTATGCCTTTTCTCCCTCCCTCTCTCTTCTGTGCGCGCGCTATACAGCTTTGTTTCCATATTACTAAAAATCAGGGTTCGTGATTTTTTTGATTTTTTTAATAAAAATCAAAATAATCGGATTTTTTTTATTTAAATCGGATTTTTTTGATTTAAATCAGATTTTTTTTATATTTTTTAAAAAATGCCATACATTATTATTATTTTATATGACTTATAGTTTAGTTTTAAAAATATGAATTTTACATACATAGAAATGCATGTTATAAGTATTATCTATTAATAATATTATGCAATTTACATAAAAGATTTATATTATTTCAAGGTAAAATTTTAGGTTATGAAAAAAATCTTGATTACACAAAATGCATGAAAAACTACAAATCAGATGTCAAAAATTAATTCAACCTTCAGTATTTTAATTAAAATAAAAATTTAAAACAAAATTGTAAGCAAACTAAGTTTTTGACTTTTGTTTTCTTAAGTGCTGGCTGCGAAAAATGAGTTTAGTTAGTGGCCATCAAAATACTTAAGTCTTGTGGGCACAAATTGAGATGTCACCACTAATTGACTGACTTCTCATTAATGTTGGAATTTATACAGGAAATTTTTGAATAGCAATTTTATTTTATTTGTGGAAAACTATCATCTTATAAAACAATATTTAAACTTACTGATGAGAATTTGGAATCCCTAAATAAAAACTGGTTTGTTATCGGGGGATTCCAAATTCTCATCAATAAGTTTAAGAAGTAATTAATGATAAGTTAATCAGTAAGTTCAGAGTTTTATAAGATGATCGATATTCCACAAATAAAATAAAAGAAATTTGCTATTAAAAATTTTCCGGTGTGAATCCCAACACTATTGAGAAGTCATTCAGTTAGTGAATACATCGCAATTTGTGTCCTCTGGCCTTAAGCATTTCGATGGCAGTGGTTTAGCTGTTTTATTTGTTGATTCCTAATTTCTGAAAGTAACAAACCAAAGGCATAAAACATTTGTTCTACTGAAGCAGATAAATCTACTGCAGTAAAAAGCTAGTTGATCATTAATTCTCTAAATGTTTTAGTATCAGCCTTTTCGATAACTGTAACAAAAAATATATTCCAGCATTCTAAAGAACTGAGATCCATTATATTAAATTAAAATAAATAAATGACTGGTTCAGATTTTGCTCAAATCTTAACATAACAAGCCTCGCCAAAGTACAGCACATAAAGCCATACAATTTTATTTTACCTCAACTTGCAGAAGTTTTTCTAAATACTAATGAGTAAATATTCAAATATTTAATATATTTCTACTTAGATTTCTTTATTGTTGCAAGATTTTTTTATAATTTGATTCAAATGAAATTTGAAAGCATTTTTTTTTTCTAAATTTTACATTTATTTTACTTTTTCACAAAGCTTAAACTTTATCTTTCTTAAAGTTGTTTCATTATATTTATTATATGAAACTAAATTACACATTATTATGTTTGTTTACATCTTAAACTTATTAAAAAATAACTTAAAAGAAAAACTGATTTAAATCAATGATTTTTTTAAAAAAATCAATTGATTTAAATCGTGATTTAAATCATGATTAAAATCAAGCTGATTTAAATCAACGAACCCTGCTAAAAATGTTTCGAGTTCGTTTCTTTTTTAACTCAGTACATATTTTATTCTCTTTTGAATAATATGTATTCGGAATTCACATAGCAATTTTTGATTTTGTAATTATATATATTTTTTAAATATTTCGAGTTCCAGGGCGACTTTTTGACATTCGTAAAAAATAAACGGTCAAATGTAAGTATTACTCGCATTTAGAGGGTTCCGTATAATAAATATAATAAGATGGCCATAAAGTCTATAATTTTCGACCCCCTTTCCTTTAATTCTCTTTGGTACCAGGGATTTTTAAAAAACCTTTCTTAGTACACGCTTACATCATAAGTCCCCTCCCTCTCTCTAACTTTCATGCTTCTAGCTTCATTAATTTGAGCTTTTTTTTTTCTTTTTTCTTTTGCCGAAATCGAAAATAAAAGAGTCAACTTAAAAAAAAAAAAAAAAAAAAAAAAAAAAAAAAAAAAAAAAAAAAACAAGATGAATGTAGATTCTACCATTGCAGAATTCAGTTTCGCCTCCGATTAGAAAAAAAAAAATCGATAGAAGTTTATTAGAAGGGCGATCCCGTTTAGATTGCAATGAACTAACTTAATTTTTCTTGTGTTTATCAATATAATAGCAAACAGAACGGCGTGAAATACCCAATTGAATAGCAATTTCTCTCTGAGACATTGGAATTGCGGAATAATAAAGAGATACAATTTGACGTGCTACTTCTTCATTGAATAGATTAATCAAAAACGAATTTTTTCTTTAGTTTAAACGCTTTTTTATAGACTCTGAGTAAAAGGAAATGCAATTTAAGAATAAAACTAATGGAATCCCATCGAATTCGACGAATGAAATGTTTAAAAGACCCGATCGATTTGGTTTAAAAAAAAGCAAAAGTAATTACATTATTGAATCAATATATAATGAATATATTTACAAAGTAAATGTCAAATTTGCCAGTTACAATTTTGCATGCAAATATTCGCACAAGTACAGTTAAAATTGTAATATGAGTGCCGGCGAAATCCAGAAATTTTATTTTATATGCACTCACAGAAAAATAGCTTTATTAAAAAAAATAATAATAATATCGGGTACTACTAGGTTATCCCACCGACCAAAAAATTATCGCCAAACTTTAAGATTAAATGCCAATAATGGATGATCGTGAATGTCACATTCAATGACATTAAATACAATTCATGTTTAAAATGTCATTAAGTGATTTTTATTTCGACTTTTTATTAATATTTTTATTAATATTCTACTGATTATTTATTTTTTCGTTATTTAAAATAAAAATTATGTCAATATGTATAATTTGGCTATTAATTTGGCGAAATTGGTCGACGGGATAACAGAGTAGTACCTAATATCGTTATGAGTAAAAATACGATGTTTTAAATAGTGACGTCATTTTCTCTTCAAATGTTCTTTAAAAGTTGCTGTTTATGAAAAAGGCATCCATAATAATATTGTAATTCCCATTTATCTGGTTGCTGAATGACATAATTTTCCTCATTTGAAATTTCTCTTATTTTGATTTAGACATTAATTTTTATCATATATTATTTTCTGTCATTTTAATTACATTATTAATATTATTTCTCAGTAAATATATTTTTAAAACTCAATTAGTGCATAATTATACGCAATCATTTTAGAAAATAAATTTTTATTATCGAGAGAAAAGCTAAACTGTGTTGCCATCATTTTGAAGAAATGTCATGAAAAAGCTTTTAAAATTAAAAATAAAATATAAAAATGGAAATAAATTAAAAAATAATTAAAATGGGCACAACTACATTTAAATAGCTTTCATTTAAAAAAACAATTATCAAAATCGATTGACTAGAAAATTCAGGGTTGATGACACGACATTTTTAGCTTGTCTTAAAGAAATAGCCTCGGAGGCTAAAAAAAAAAAAAAAAAAAAAAAAAAAAAAAATACATATACGTAAAAATATGTATAGTTATTAATTGATTATACGTGTAATTATATGTGTCGCCCAAGTTGGCTCTTTGTCCCTCTAACCAAAACTTTTTATTTTCATATAAAAGAGAGTGTAATTAAGTCGTTACAAAAAATGTGCATTTTTTTTCCACCGCAAACTGATGAAATCCGCGATTTTTTCTCACGATATACTGATGAAACTCAAAATTGTTCAGCAGCCACTCAAAGAAATTTTCAAGTTTTCCGCGCCCCATCAACAAAATCTGCTGTTTTTACGTGCCCAATCAAAAAATTAGCGATTTTTTTCGTTCCGAGTCGACAAAATTCACGAGTTTTTCGTACCTCATCGCCCGAATTTACTATTTTTATGAAGCTGACCATAAATATTCGCGACAGTTTCGTTCCCGATCGACAAAATTGGCAATTTTTACGTGTCATATCAACGAAATTCGTGATTTTTCTCCCCTAATCGACGAAATTCGCGAATTTTCCATTTCCGATCGACTAAATTTGCGCAGTTTTCGAAAGCGATAGACTATATTCGGGATTTTTCCGTGCCCACACGACGAAATTCGTAATTTTTCCGTTCCCGATTGACTAAATTCGCGCTTTTTACGAAGCCGATCGACAATATTCGCAATGTTTCTTTTTCCAACGACAAAATTAATGATTTTCTGTGCCTGATCGGTGAAATTGACCATTTTTTCTTCCCCTATCAACGAAATTCGCAGGGTTTTTTTTTTTTTTCATCCCAAATTGACAAAGTTTGCGATTTCTTTCGTGCTCGATCGACAAAATTCGCGATTTTTCGGAGACCTATAGACAAAATTCGAGAGTTTTCGAAGGACGATAGAAAAAACTCGCGATTTTTCCATGTCCGATAGACGATAATTTCAATTTTTCCATGCCCGGTCAACGAAATTCACATTTTTTTTTTTTTTTTTTCGCGCGATAAACAGGTGGGACCGATTTACAAATTTGGGGGGGGGGGGCTGGGCATAGATGATTATGGGGGCCTTCCTTGTACCGATACTTACAGGGGAGATTGACCTTAAAAAAGGTGAAAAAATATAGTTACTAAAGTAACCGCTATCGACTTTAAAATATCCATTAAAATTTAGCTAGTATATCGGAGCGGGTCAGACCAATATTTTTTTCGTTCGGACCAGCCCAGACCGATTTTTTTTTATATTCATCGGACCGGGCTTGAGCCTGGAAATTTCGGCTCGTAGAGTCTTCTAGTATGAGTATTTTGAAAAATTTTAATAGTTTTAAATATGTTTTGTAATACTTTTTTTTTTTTTTAAATCCTTAGAAAGAAAAAATACAGGTGAAATGATACAATTTTTGAACGAAAGTGAAGTTGCCGAATATTCCAAATTTGGAGTATGAGTATTCCGAAAATATTTAATAATTTTAAATTTTGACAATTTCCGTCTATCAGTTTTTACATTGTTTTATGTTTCGTAATAATTTTTTTATTAAAATTTTAAAAATTCTTAGATGGGGAAAATACTGCGCGAAATGATGCAATTTTTGAAAGGAAGCGAAATTACCGAATGTAATAGGTCTTTAGAATGCGGAATATGAGTATTCCGAAAATATTTAATAGTTTTAAATGAGTTTTGACATTGTTTTATGTTTTGTAATTTTTTTTTTTTTTTTTTTTTTTTTTTTTGATATAATAAAAAAAAAAAAACTCTCAGAAAGAAAAAATACAGGCGAAATGATGCAATTTTTGAACGAAATAAATTATCAAATCTAATGAGTATTCCGAATGTGGGGTATGAGTATTTTGAAAATATTTAATAGTTTTAAATACCTTTTTGGAATATTTTTTTAATATATTAAAAAGAATTCTTAGAAAAATAAAATGCAGGTGAAATGATGGAATTTTTGAGCGAAAGTGAAATTACCGAATGTTATGAGTATTCCGAAAATATTTAAGTTTTAAACATTGACAATTTTCGTCAATCAATTTTTACATTGTTTTATGTTTCGTAATAATGTTTTTAATAATTTTTTAAACATTCTTAGGAGAGAAAAATACAGTGCGAAATAATGCAATTTTTGAACGAAAGTGAAATTACCGAATGTAATGAGTTTTTAGAATGTGGGGTATGAGTATTTCTAAAACATTTAATTGTTTTAAATATGTTTTGACAGTGCTTTATGTTTTGGAATAGTTTTTTAATATATTTTCAAAAATTCATACAAAGAAAAAATACAGGCAAAATGATGCAATTTTTGAACGAAATAAATTATCGAATGTAATATTCCGAATGTGGATATGAGTACTTTCAAAATATTTAATAGTTTTAAATGTGTTTTGCGATAATTTTTAATATATATAAAGAACTTCTTAAAAGGAAAAATACAGGTGAAATGATGGAATTTTTGAACGAAAGTAAAATTACCGAATATTATGAGTATTTCTAAAATATTTAATAAATATTGTCGATTTTTGTCCATCAGTTTTCACATTGTTTTATGTGTCATTAGTTTTTTAAATATATTTTTTAACGTTTTTAGAACGGAAAAATACAGCACGAAACGATGCAATTTTTGAGCAAAAAGGAAATTACCGAATGTAATGCGTTTTCCGAACATGGGGTATGAGTATTCCGAAAATATTTAATAGTTTTAAATATATTTTGACATTTTTTTTTATGCTTTGTAATAAATTTGATAAAAAAAAATCTTAGAAAGGAAAAATGCAGAGCGAAATGATGCACTGTTTGAATAAAATGAAATTACCGAATGTTATGAGCCTTCCGAATGTGAAATATAAGTATTCTAAAGCTATTTAATAATGTTAAATATGTTTTAGCATTGTCTTATGTTTTGTAATATTTTTTAAAATTCTTACAAGCGAAAAAACTGCACGAAATAATGCAATTTTTGAACGAAAGTGAAATTACCGAATGTAATAAGTATTGTGAAAATGGGGTATGAGTATTATGAAAATATTTAAAATATATTTTGACATTGTTATAGCTTTTGTAATATTTTTAAAATATTTTTTTTATTTCTTAGAAGGAAAAAAAAAAAAAAAGAGAAATGATGCAATTTTTGAACCAAAGTGAATTTACTGAATGAAATGAGTATACCGAATATGGGGGGAGGGCGTCTCACCCCCCCCCCCTGTACCTACACCCCTGGCCCGAATAGCTAAACAACTAACAACCTTTTTTTTCTTTTTATTCTACCCTTATCCTTTCGCGCAACAAAAAAGCCAAGATCCTTGCAAGATTAAATTACACCCATTCCTTCTCTACCTCTAACATCTGAATTCTCTACTTATTCACCGGAGTTTCGATTTGAACAGGAAGTGACGTATTTAGACTGCCGAACGGGGTTTGCCAGCAGTAATTCTCTATTGCCTTTTCCGAGTGAAATTCAGCGCCATCTATTGTTAAAAGGGGATATTTCAAACCTGTGACGCTCCCCTTTAAAGAACAACACCCTCGAAAAAGAAAGTAAGTTGGATTACTTTTCCCATTTTCCCCATTTCACTTAACCACTGAGCCCCCAAAGCTAATCACAGATACTCTTTATAAAATTAAACAATTATCCAAACTTTGAAGCAAATCAGACAATTCTGCTCAAAAAACCATTCATCTGATTTAAGGAGGGCAATCCCCATTCCTTCCTTTATACTGAATCATTAAACTCTCAAAACAATTCAGGGATTCGCCTTATAAAAGAAAAAACTATATTCAAAATTTACGGCAAATCGGATAAATCTGTATAAAAATCCATTTATCTAATTTAAGGAAGGCGATAAAACGTCCACTACCACATTATACTTAACCAAAAGAAAAAACCTAAATTAATTAAAGAAGCGCCTGATCAAATGAATTCATGTCCAAAATATTAAGCAAATTGGATAATTCTGTATTATAACCAATTTATCTAATTTAAAGAAGGAAATAAATTGTAAGTTTCCCCCTTATATTTAACCGAAAAACCACCCAAATTAATCAGTGAAGCGTTTCATCAGAATGAACAAATGCAAGATTTGCAGCAAATCGGTTAATTCTGCATGAAAAACCCATTTGCCAAAATTAGGCGGGATTCCCCGCCTGTGGGCCTAGTCTGTTGGCCTGTGGGCCTTAGGATAGACTAGTTTGGCATAGGAAAAACTAGTTTATCCGATGGGCATTAGGATAAACCGGTTTGGCCTAGGAAAAACTAGTTTATCCGATGGGCGTTAGGATAGACCGGTTTGGCCTAGGAAAAACTAGTTTATCCGATAGGCATTAGGATAGACCGGTTTGGCCTAGGCCAATCTAGTTTGGCCTAAAATCGGGTTTGGCCTGTAACATATATATGCATACACTCTACAAAAACAGTGAGCAAAGAAAAGGGGAGAATTTCTCTTTCCGAAAATACCAAGGAATAAAAGAGGCAATTTTTTAACCCCTTTCAGAGAATCTGAAAATAAAAAGGGATTTTCCTAAGGAAAAACGAATATGTGTGGGACTCTCGAGCAATAGATATGTGAAACTTCTTTGATTCTAAAAACAATTGATTGTATGCATTGTTCTCTTTGTTTTTGTTGCCAATTTTATTATTTCAGGATATGAAATGATTATTTAATGGTTAACTTTCCTGAATTTTAGGCAAATTCAAACTATCAAGCTCAGTTCCAAAAGTTTGGAAAAGGTGGGAGAAAATTTATGGTTTTTCATAAAACTGGTTAATTGGCATATGAATTATTGGCGCTCTACTGTATTTTATTTCTAAATTTTTTTATTTTGTTCTTTTTATCTTTCAGCTGCCGACATATCATCACAGCAATATTGGAGACATCCATTTAAAGCTCTGGGGTCATTAAAACAGTTTACCGAATATACTGTGATGAATACTGAATATATATTAGATAAAGAAAGGAGAACATTTGTAGGACAAGGTCCACTATCACAAAAAGTACATATTTTTTTATATATTTTTTTTTAAATATCTGATCTATTTGTCAATATTTACTCATTTAAGACTTCTACAAAAATTGTTTCATTGTGTCAGACAGTTTTAGTATTTTTTTATTATTTATATTTATTCATTTATTAATTAATATCATTGTGAAGTAAAATGATGGCTAGACATTCTGGAAGTCTGGAAAAACCTGGATTTTAACCCTTTAAGTAATTGATTAAGTTCTTCCTTTATAGTGGCGATCAAAAGTCTCTGGGCACTTCTGAAAAAAAACACTTATTAGTTTGTGTCACATTGAGAACGTGTAATTGAAGCCAGTGTCGACTATTTCAAAAAACATTGTTGGTTTTTTTAAAAAAGTTTTTTTGAAAAAAAAAAAAAAAAAAAAATCTTTGTTTAAACCAGGGTTTTTTTTCCCCATTATTATTTAAATAGCATTTGCAAGAAAAATAATTTGAGTTTTAGAAAGTGATGACGATTTTTTGTAATTAATAATTAATTAATATTAAACATTCACATTAGTACTTAATTTTTTTATACCTAAATAACTAAAGCATAAAAATTTATTAATTACCTTATATGTTTACCTTTCTATAGGAAAATATTTATTGTTTGAAAAATGTAAACTATTAATTTATTAGTATACTTAAACCTTTTAGATAATAATTAAAGAAATAATTATTACGCAGCTTGATAACAAAGGGCTAACAAACATATTTCACTACATCAATAAGATCAAATAGAAAACATTTTTTGGTGCATAATTTAGAAATTATTTACTGTATCAATAATATCAACATTAACAAATGTTTATTAATCCCTTACTAGATATATTTATTTAAAAAAAAATCAATATGCATTTTCTTAATGCTAAAAAAATATATATGTATTGACTTACTTGATTCATCAATGAGTGTAACACTTATGCAAATTGAGACATCGGCATAGAAAAATCACTTTTTTTTAAAAAAATACAAACTTTATTTTTCCCAGTTGAATATATTTAGGAAAACAATTTCTTTATAAAAACAACTCCATGTATTGAATTTTAATCAAAAGTCTTAAATAAAAAGACAAGATTTTTGAAGCCTTTTCTTATCCTAAATCGCTTTGCATTTGTGACTGTACCAGTCCTAATGTTGAAAATATTCTTTCAACACTTGCTGAGGAGACTTTTGCTGTTATAAGCTCTTCAACTTCAGTAAAGACTAAATTTGTTGATTTGAATTTGCTAACTCTTCCATCCTTTATATGGGGTAATTTCGTTTACTATATTCTGCTCAAAAAAAAAAAAAATGTTCATCAAAAATTGAAGGTTTGTCATTAAATTTTACTATCAGTGCACACATCGAGTTACCTGGATATTTTTGTTTTGCAAAATTTAATGTCTTTTTTTTTTTTTTTTTTTTTTTCTTACTCAGATAGCTCACTTTGACTGTATCCTGGTTCAAGCATATATATATATATATATATATATATATATATATCAAAAAGTACATGGGTGTTTGTTAGGGCCATTTTATACCTGGACTCAAAATACTGTGAGACTTCTTTACTCGCCTTTTTTTCTCTTTATATTTTTTGAAGATCTTTCCAAATATAAACTGCAGATAAAAATTAGACAGACACAAGCCTTTGAAAATTTTTATCAATAACATTCCTATTTTCTTCACAAATTTTAAGTAAAGTAGGTCACTTTTTAAGGTAAACGTCTAAAGCATCTGAAGAAGAATCGTACATAGTATTATAAGGAGGAGCTAATTTGACAGTATTTACATTGCAGACAATTTTTACATTTGGCTCTTGAGTGTGTTCTTGATGTATTTCTTATTTCCTCAAATGAAAACCAGATTATATCTTTCTTTCTTCTAGTTTTAGAATTCTTTTACTTCAATATATATAAGTAGCTTTCTTAAAATAAAATACAATACAATACTAACAAGGAAGGTCTCCATTGGGGGCATACTCAGAATTTTTTGAAAAAAATACTAATTAAACTACTCATGTAGGTAATAAAGGATCAGTGAAAATTAACGGCGGGATTACATTATTAGACATGTAAAAAAATAAAACAGTTTGGAATAATTGGCGTGAAAAGCTGAAAGCGACGTGGGATTTGGCGAGCAGTGCATTTCCTCGCCAAAAGCAGATGATTTTAACGAGTCTGAAAATTGATTTTAATTGACTTCACTGTTAAAAATCTGCAGCATTTACTGCAACATCACTCCACTACTTTTACAGAATATCTCTCTTCTGACCAATGAGAATGCTCCATAGCACAGTGAATTGACCATGTCATACACTGTTAAAAATCTGCTGCATTTTGTTGCAACCCACTCCACCGCTTGTATATAATATCTCTATTCCAACCAGTGAGAAAGCTCCATTTCACGGCCAAGTAACCGTTTTCTATACAAGCAAGGGAGTGCGTTGCAACAAAATGCAGAAGATTTTTAACAGTGTATTTTTCAATTTGGAACAATTTTAATCAATTTAAATTGTGTTTTAAATGATAAAATATATTAATTTCATTTTGTTATAAGTACATATAAACGTATATGACAAAATTACACTTAAAGTAAAGTAAAAATGCAAAACCAAAATTACTTAAACTAAACTTATTTAAATAAATTGAACATAGAAAGTTTTTTCTTTAAAAAGTATTTGAAGCGTAAAAGCGTATTTTTCAAAATTTCGTTTTTTCGCCAACCGGAGATAAATCGCCAAATAAACGAAATTTTTATTATTTTTTTACGGACGTTATAAGGAGGTTCCGCCGAAATTTTTTTTATAAACATATATAACTATATGAGAAGAGCATTCTGTAATTTTTTCAGATTTTTCTGATTATGCCCGTATGGAGACCTTCCTTGTAAGTAACTAGTAATAGAATAAAATCATAAAGTAAAAACCCCAGTCCCAATATAAGAAAAGCAAGAGCTTACTAAAACCAATAGCTACAGAACAAAGAAAATTTACAGTCAATTATTCATTATCAAAAAGTAACCAATGGAATGAATAACTTATGATTATGTCATCATTGATGCTTTGATATATGATGCAATCCTTAGTAAATCATAATTAATCAAGTTATCTATCAGTAGTAAAATTGCATTTTTGTCTGGAATATGCCATTTTTGCTTTAAAAAAATAAAAAGTTTAAAGACGAATTATTATTATTATTATTTTTTTTATTTTTTTTTTTTTTTTCTCCAGAGCTCACTGTACAAAATTTAATTTGTCATGTAAATTTATAGCTAGTAAGAAAAGTTTGATTGATTAAAAATGTTTGTCACTTTAAAAATTTATTATCTTAAATGAAAAAAAAAAAAAAAAAAAAAAAAAAAAAAAAAGCTTTGTTTGTAGTTTCTGCATAACTTTAATTTTGTATATTTTAATAATGTGTAAAATAAATGAAAACATAAAGAAAAAGGGGAAAAACAACATGTTAAAAAAAACCCACTTGATTTAAAACATGGTTTAAACCAAACAACCCTGTTGAAGAATAAAATAAGTGTTTAAGAGTTTTATGGATCCTTTTTTCAGAGGTGCCAAGTATTATGATTTGTCCATAATTATTACAGATATGCAACAAAAGTTACAATGTTATGGGCATCGGATAGAAATTATGGATTTAAAAATCTCGAATTTCATCAAAGGATCGCTTGAAAAAATGCAAATTTCGATATAGGATCTTGGGAAAAACAGAAAAGATTGTTTAAAAATATGTACATTTCGTCAAAATGTCGCAAAAAACATGCAAATTTTGACAAAAAATCATGAGAAACGTGAAAATTTTGGCAAAAAATAGCTTAAAACACGCTTATTTCGTCTAAAGATCATGTAAAACACGCACATATTGTCAAAAATTGAGAAAAACACGCCCATTTTGTCAAAAAATCACTTAAAACGCACTCATTTCATCAAAAAATCGCTTAAAATGTGCACATTTTGTCAAAAGATTACAAAAAACGTGCACATTTCGACAAAGAAACGCAAAAAAGCGCACATTTCGATGACAAATCGCGAAAGACGTGCACATTTCGTCCAAACATCGCAAATTTCCACAAGAGATCGCAAAAAACATGCAAATTTCGTCAAGATTTTGCAGAAAAAAGAAAGAAAGAACTTAAGAAAATTCCCCTCCCCCCTTCTCCTCCACCCACCCACCTTTCTCTGAACGCTGGTTACTGATAACTTTTATTGAAACTTGGCACCTCTGTTTTTTTATATCTGATGAAAACTGCACAATCTTTCTTGGTTACCAGTTATCAATGTATCCTTAGTGCAAAATAAGTTTCCACTTCAGATAATGGAGAGGCAAAACTTTAAAAATTTATTCTAAAAATATTTTGTGTAAATGTGTATGTATTTTTATGTGTTGCTTGGATTTCTTACATAATTCAACAATATTTTAGCATGTTCTTGCTGATGTCTGGGTTGTGCGCTCTAGTGAATTAGGAATGACTGAAGATCTTGTACATACTCGAACTCATCTTGGCCACTTATTGAAACCCGGTGATTTAGTCTTAGGGTATGTGTAGTTTAAATTTAATCAGTACTAATATTACAAAAAAGAAATGTTTATGTGTTACTTTGTAGGGATAATGTTAACAGTGAATTTAGCCAAACACCGAATATTCAGCCAAATTTTAGGCTGAATATTAACTTTTTTTTTTACAATAAAATAACTTGTGATTATATATGTATGTATATGATTTAAATTTTTAGTGTGGAAAAAGAATTAAAAACAAATTTGTGCTCTGTTATTAATCTGTTTACATTCTTTAATAACTTGATGTATTTCTTCTTGTTATAATGTTTCAAGCACCTTGATACTGCTAAATAAGACAACTATTGCTGCATCTAAATAATAATAAATAGTAACTTTATCTACAAGAAAGTAATTCATAAAATGGTTACCTAAAATAGGAACTCAAAATCGTTACTACACTTAAATAAACTTTAAAATTTTTTTTTCAAATTTGTAAAACTTATTTTCAACAAAAAATTACAAAATTGCATTTTATTCTTTTATTCTAAGGTGCATCAAACTGTTTCTTAGTAAGTCAAGATAAGCTTTTTCATGAAAATATAATGCATTGACTTCACTTTTACTATGAAATAATACTTTTACCCTTTCTTGCCTTCAAAATCAATAATATTCATTTTTTCTCTTATAGCTTTCAAAAGTATATTTTCTGAAATAATCTTAAATCAAGTAAATTTCTGGTGTGGTATGCATTTTTAAACTGAAATATATACTCTTTAAATATTACTTTGGTGTGCATAAATTCCATAAATTTTATACATGGCTGCACAAAAGTTCTCAAATACATTTACATTTATTCATGGAAATTGTTGAATGGAAAATTTTAGCTATTTTCATTAACTAAACTAACTTTTAAAATGCTATTATAGGCAGTGGTGCAGTCATCTCAAAAAATAGCGTTCCCATGATCCCGGGGAACCCAAAATTCCTTTCTGGAAATACATATTTTATCGCTAAGGTTCCCAGCCGGGAACCTAACCTTTCGCCGTGTCTGCTAGCAATGCCGCAAATGCATTATAATGCGTAAATTAAGACAAAAATAGCTCTGAAGCGGTCTGAGGGATGCGTAATTTCGTCGAAATATTAAGAGAAAAGCCCGAATTTCAACAAAGAAATCGCAAAAAACGGCAAATTTTGTCAACAAATCGTGAAAAAACGGCAAATTTTGTTAAGAAAATGGCACATTTCGTTAAAAAACCATAAAAAACAAATTTTGTCAAAATACCGCGAAAAAACGGAAAATTTCGTCCAAAAATATCTAAAAGACAGATTTCGTTGAAAGATTGCATGCAGCAACGCAAATTTCATTAAATTATCACAAAAAAAGGCAAATTTCATAAAGATTTTCTTTTGAAAAGTGACAAGCTTCGTTAAAACATCGTGTTAAAACGGCAGATTTCGTCAAAAAAATCGCAAAAAACGCAAATTTCATTAAAAAGTTGCAAAATCAGCAAATTTTGTTTAAAAAAAAATCATGGAAAACAAATTTCGTAAAATAAATTGCGAAAAAACGGAAAATTTTGTCCAAATAAGCGAAAAGACAACCCATTTCGTCAAATGATCGTGAAAATGCCCAAAATTCATCAAAAAATCGCGCGATAAAGTGCAAATTTCATTAAAAAATCGCAAAAACGGCAAATCTCGTAAAAGAAAAATTGAAAAACGGCAGATTTCATTAAAATATCGCGATAAAACGGTAGTTTTTGTTAAAACATCGCGATAAAACGGCAGATTTCATCAAAGAATCGCGGAAAATGGCAAATTTTGTTTAAAAAATCATGATAAAATGGCAAATTTTGTTAAAATACTCACACGTAAATTTTTTGGGAACTTATACTTTTCATCTGGGAACCTATATTTTTCATGTAGGTTCCCAGCTGGGAACCTTAAAATTTTTAGAATTTTCAAGCCCTGAGAGGGTATATGTTCAATGCAGAGAAATATATCTTGGATTGGATAAACTATAGCTTTCTTGGGAAACAGAGGGTATATGGTATTCCTTTAAATAATCCAAAAGATATACGGCATATATCTGCTTATATCCTCCACTACATTCCTGATTATAGATCATATACAGGACTGCAGAAAAAAAGACAAACAAAAAGAATATTTTTCTGACTATTGATTGTTATTGCAGAAATATGTTTTCAAATGTGTTACGAGTTTCTCAGATTGTTTATTTAGACATTGTTTCACCTTAATAAATTGTGAAGTTTTGTTATTATGAATGTGTTGGAAAGTGTTATGTAATCTATGCTAGACACATGATTGTTTTGTATTCGTATAGTATCTGAATAGAGTATGTGAAATGAACATAAGCTAGATTTTATTTATTAACATAAATAAAAGAATGCAGTATATTTTTTACTTAATTCTTAAAATTCTTATTTGATTTTTTCTTTTTTTTTTTTTTTTTTTTTTTTTGCATATTTTTTACTTAATTGCTAAAATTCTTATTTGATTCTATTCAACATTTAATTTTTTCTTCTTTTTTATAGATTAGAATTGGCCACAATTAATGTAAATAATGATGATTTTAGTAAAATAAATAGAGAAAACATTCCTGATGTAGTAAGTATGTTTTTTTCTTAATTTTTAAATTTATCGGATGATTTTTTTGTCATATACAAGGAAACTCCAGTAATTAGGATTATTATGTTCTGGAATCAATTCAGATATTCAGAAATGTGGATAATTGAAGCAGTCATCAGAAAAAGCTTATTTTATGAAACACAAATTGGTTGTTTTTACTTATCCATCATACGTAGTATAGGGTAAGTCTTGCAATCGTTTTGAAAATCGAAAAAAAAATTTTGACGGATTTACATGTTATAGACACTGGAGATTTCGAAAAACATATTTTTAGAAGAAAAAAAATTGCCTTCCGTCCGTCTGTCTGTCTGTCTGTAAACGCTCTATTTCACGAACAAATTGAGATAGAGACTTGAAATTTTGTATGTACTTAGTATGTAAGAATGGGACGAAGCCTATTGAATATCAGCAACCTCGATTATCCGGAGCTATTTATTCCAGATTCTCGAAAAATTCGTTCTGATGAAAGCTATATAAAAATTTTCGATTTTATTTTTATTTTAAGGAATGCATGTAAAAGGCAATAAAAAAACACAAATTTTGCATAAAGAACGAACTTGATCGGATTATTAGTTGTCGAGATATTTGTAACCCTGTTTTCCACATTCTTTGATTTTTCATGATCCTGTATTTCATTCAAATTTCAATTCAGAGGTATATTTTAAATGAAAATTAGACGCCTTAGTCTGACGCAGCAAACTGTTAGTTAATATGATTATTATTTTTGGAGTTATAAGGATGTTTCTTTTACGTAGTTTGGTACTTCTTGAGTAGTTAGGCGTTTTATATAATTTGTTGAAATTGGTGCATCAGCAATTCATTAATAGAGTATTACTATGTGTATTAACGACATTTAAATTTAGTTTTGGAATTGAAATACATTGTATAAATAGTTTTCACATATTTTATTTTCATATGCATATAAATGATGGGTAAGTATTACGGTGGCCTCCAACGTCTAATTTAACATATGGAAGGGGTGGGTTAATATATGCTACAAATAATTATTTAAAAAATTAAGGACACATTCTTAAGAATAAAAGCAATGTTAAATACTGAGCATTTATTTTTCTTCTTTACTCCTACTGCCCTTATTGTCAGTATCTAATTCTCACATAGAAAGTCTTGTTACAATTTTTTAAGCCATTTCTCAAATCTTGTGCTCAGCATTGCCAAATTTCCTGACTCGTTTTTAAATACAAAGCCATAAAAATAGCAGGAATGATTATTGAAGTAATTTGTAATCAAAATGAATTTTCCCTTTTTTGATAAATAAATTACTTATTGAATTATAAATTTAGATTATATATTATATAATTTATTTTCAATACCAGCTTCATTCCCACTGAACCTTTGTACAGTTTTGTAAGATTACTTAGGCAATTATTTGCTTATGCATCTTTGTTTGGTAACATTTGTTAGTTTAATTACCATAAAGTCCCTTCCCTCTCTTATATGTGATTTTTTTTTCTTCTTTTTTATGAAGTGTCATTACTCTCCCCTTCAAATTTTATGTCTGATGCTTTCAATCCTGTTTTTTCCCTGTAAATTCCTTAAGGGAGACCCGTAAGAAAAAACCCAAAATTTTTATTATTGATTTTAAAGTAATGAATTTTGGTGTACTACTTAAGAATCTTCTTGTAAGGAATAATTAGCAAAAAAATTCACTTTTTATTAAAAAGTATATTTTTTATGTCAATTTTTATGATTTTTTTTTGTCGGAAAATACACTTTTTAAAATTACTACTCCTCATTTAATTTTCAATATTTTGGTATTATTAAAATTTCTTAAATAGTGTTATAGTATATAGAAAAGAACTAAGGAGAGATATTTTTAATTTTCTATTTTAATCGGCTAAAAAAAAAATATATATATGCATGGTAAATTTCCTTAAATTCGTTATAATTTTCATGTTTACCAATTTATGTAAAATTTTCAGAAATAGTTAAAAAAAAATATCTCTCCTTACTTTTGTTGCAAATTTTTTTAAGATTCTAAAAACATAAACACTTTGTTTCTAAATCGTTTTACGACTGAGTCTTAGTATTTTGAACTTAGGCAAAATATGAAAAAAGTCATTCTCAGGAAAACACGTTTTAAATGGCTGCTAGTCCTTTAAGCTCTATAGTGAGTAGAATTAAAAAGCTCATTTTCTACCTGTTCCAAGTGTCCCCGAGTTCTGAAATTCTGCATGGGTATTCGCAAATATGTATTTTATCGTTTTCTGAGAAAAAAAAATTTTTTTGAACTTTTGATGATTTTTGGAAGAAAATGGGATACGGGTCTCCCTTAAGTTTTTTCATTGCATATCTTCTAAATGAATGTATCTTATGCAGTTTATTTTTATATAATCTCTTTACGTATCATTGTATTAGAATGACATATTTTGTTATGCACGCTATCAGACCTTTTGAAAAGATACTAAATGTCTCCCTTGGTTTTTATTCACTAAGATTTAATATATTTTTATATTGAGTTTTAGTTGTATAAGATTTGTTCAGTGTAGAATCTAAGGAGGAAACTCCCACCCGGAAGACTTGAGATTTTGTGTTTTTATTGGTCAAAAAATGCTATTTTTCTCCTGGAACTCTCTAATGTTGTTTTCTTACCTACCCCCTCCCACCCACACACATCACCACCTAATCTGATTTTATTTCATAAATTGTAAAAATCCTGTGAAATGTCATAAATTCTAAATATACATTTCCAATTTTCCCATCCTTTTCACAGAAGTTTCTATTATAATCCCACCTTAAAATCATTAGAATTTCTTCTCTGATAAAGGGGGGTTTCCTTTCAATACTTTACAGTAAGTATTCACAATCCTTAAATTTGATTAGTTACAGAACAGCTATATTACTTACAAAGGAAAAGGTTGTATTAAAATACGTTAAAGCATTCTGTAACTGATAAAGAATTTCATCCTGAATGGTCAAGATGGATCAGGGGTGATTCTCGTCCGAAAATTTAAGGCATCCTCTTCCGAAAATTTGAAACTGGGTTATCAGTTCCGCATAGTTGCCACTTGTACGGTTTTGCGTGCGGAAAAAACAATTGCGTAGAAATGCAAATTTCGTGATAGGATTGCCGAAATAGCATACATTTTGTCAATATTTCGTGGAAAAACGATGATTTCGATAAAAGATCGCTTAAAAATATTTTGTTAAAAGAATATTTGAAAAAATAAACAGATTTCATCAAAAGATCACTGAAAAAACGCCGATTTCGTCAAAAGATCGCGGGAATAAAACTCCGTTTTCGAAAAAAAAAAAAAATCGCAGAAAAAAACAAATTTTGTCTAAAGATAATCGAAAAAACACTGATTTCACTTTTTAAAAAAAATGGGAAAACGCCGATTTCGTTAAAAGATCGCGGAAAAACTGCTGATTTTCGCAAAAGATCACAATAAATCGCCGATTTTACTAAAGTATTGCTGATTTCGTCTGAAGACAGCGGCAAAACGCCGATTTTGTCCGAGGATCGCTGGAGAGGGACCCCCCCCCTCCAAAAATGCGATGCGACTTTCCGAAAAAACAATTTCATCCAGAATCACCCCTGAGATGGATAGAATCTTATGTTAAAAACATGTCTGAAAAATGTTCAGCATGGTTAAAAAAGATTCTCATTCAGAAATATTAGAAGTTCAAGCAATTATCAGACAGATTTTAAGGTTTCTTGTTATCTAACATCACAAAGTCTTGATATTTGATTTTTTAATAATAATAATTATTATTATTATTATTGGTGTGGCAAACCTGGGGAGGCCAGAGAAATTTGCAATTGCAAACTGAAAAAAAAAATAATAATAAAAAAAAATTGACACACTGATACAAAATATAAATATTTTGTAGCTTTTAAGAGGACAGTTTTCCTTTTCAACAAATTTTTTTATTTTTGAAAATGTGGCTCAAATGTAAATTTATTGCTTTTCAATATTCAACTAACAGTAAATTTAAAAATAAATAAAAATCTGCGTATTTAATTAAGATTTTTAAAAAGTTTGACTTTCATATGTGGATTATACAAGAAAAGTACATTAGATAATCTAATATTACATTTAATATAATTTTTTACAGATACATATATAGTGAAAAATGATGAAATCTAAGCACATCTTCATATGTTTTTTTACTTTAATAACAAAAAGCCTGAGACTAATTCCATGTGCAGATTTATTGCATATTTAATAACGAACATACACAAAAAGTTAAAATCTCTATCTCAAATACCAAAAAAAAAAAAAAAAAAAAAAAAAAGCCTTAGTGTTTTTAAAACAGGAAAGTGGGTAAAATATGAACAGGAGGAAAAAGCCATTTAAAGTTTTTATTTGTGTGACAATTGCACTGGATGCATTAACAAAATTTACAATTAAACAAGCTTCCATTTAATCAAAGGCATTTTGAACAGTTTTAAGGTAAACTGTCTCCTTAATATTTCTTTATATAACTCATCAAAAGTTCAATACAGAAATTTGATTTTAGAGTATGAAAAAGTCAAGGAAATTTGTGGCTGAGTTGGATTAGATATCCTGACCTATTAAGATTAATATGCTTAACTGAGGTGCATTTTGGCATGTTTTTTTATAGATTATAAAGTGTGCATTTATTGTTCATTTACAGAGATACGCGAAAAATATCAATATCATGATTAACTAATTATCATGTTAACATGATTAAGTCCATTTGAACTGTGGTATGCATTTTGAAACAATTTTTAGTGTAATATGTGGTGTATATAAATTCTACAGATCATAATCAGTTGTCATAACAAAATTTGCACACATTACTCACTATGGGCAGCATTTGCTGAAATCGTATTTTTAATTGTGTTATGTTTCTTGAGTTTTCACTTATACACTATCTACCAAAAAGTATTTGTACACTTTCAGTTTTTGACATTTTGTCAAATATTTAAAAATATACTGGTCGGATTCTTCTGGAACTTCAGAAATATAAAGATTATGTTTCACTTTATATTTATTTACATTCATTTGTTAAGCGGGTAATTAGGGGGCCGGCAAAAAAACAAAGAATAATAGAAATATTTGGGATCGCCCTGTACATGAAAATGCACGAAACGACTTATCGCTTTAGAATACAAATATATGAATACAGTAGAATATGTACACTAATTTTTGTGGGAATAGCATGTATATTTATGGCAATAGAGCGATTTTTTTTAAAAAATTCAAAAAATTCTGGTATGTTTTTTGTTTATATCATGCTGGGTTTTTGGCCAAATTTAACGCAAATTTCAGAAAAATTGGCAAAATGCAGTAGAAAAAATGTAGCGCAATTGGAATATAAATATATTAAATATTTTATGAAATATGAGTAGTTGTATAAAATAATTTTTATCTGCGCATGCGCGAACTAGAAAAACATTTTTTTTACATCATTTAATAGTGAATTCTATGGAGTGACTTATAAAAAAAATCCAATCAAATATTGTGAAAATTCAAAAAGATATCATTATTTTAGTGAGATGTTTTTACTCTGCTCTCTAAAAACGGCTGAATCTTAAGGGATTCTCAGGGCCAAAACTAAGAGAGGGTTGGGGGAAAAGGGCATGTGCCCCGGGCGCTAGGATGAAAGTGTCCCAAATGTACATTTTGTTTGGCGATTTTTTCCATGTCTATGTTTAGCATGATATTGTCAAAATCGTCCCATTCAAAGCATTTCTCCTATACCAAAGCATAGAAGAATCTAATGATGATGGCATAAAGATCCCGCATAAAGCAGATTTTTTTTTCGTTTTGATTCGGTTTCATTATTTTAAGGTATCATTTTTTTTAAACAAAGCAGACTACTTTAATCAATATTACATATTTTAAGCTTTAAAATAAGTCAGCTATTAATAAATTAGAAAATTTTTCTTTGCAAATACTTTTGCAGATGCTTTGCAAAGAAGAAAAGGGAGGGGGGGGGGGGGAGTTCACCAAAATTCATTGAAATATAATATTTTAAATATTTTCTAAAATGTTCTATGTCATGCAATATTTTCAACCAAATATAAAGCCACATTCAGAAAAATTCGCAAAATGTAGTAGAAAGAATAAGATGCTATTGAAATATAAATATATTAAAAGTTTTCTAAAATATGAGTATTTGTATGAAATATTTTTTAATCAGCGTATGCGTGAACGATAAAATTTATCATTTTACATAATTTAATATTCAACTCTATGGAGCTACCCATAAAAAAATCCGATCGAATTTCGTGGAAATTCAGAAAGTTATTGTGGATAGGAGTGAACTGATTTTCAATTGGTCTCTGAAAGCAGTTGAATGACGTCAGATTTTACGCAAATTGCCAAATCTCCATTTACGTTTTTTACTGGTGATTTACTTCTTTTCTTAGATAATTACCAGAACGAACCTATTTCAGGATAAAAATAATTATAAAAAATCGAAGCATTTGTGTCAAATCTACCCATTGATACATAATTGATAATGGCTCTTATGCAAATGCCGATATCTGCGATCCTGAAATACGTCAAGTTCTCCACTGTTAAATGTGGTGTTGAAAACAACACTGACATCAATCGCATGCATGATGCCAAGAAGAACAGAGCTGTCTGATTTTGAGAAAGGTGTGATCATCGGGTACCACCGAAATGGCCGATCTTTAATCGACATATCTAGCGAGCTTAATTACCCCTAAACGACTGTGGCTTATGTGATTAGAAAATGGAAGCTGAATGGTGATTGTCAGAATGTGGCCAGAGTAGGCAGACCGACGAAACTGGTAGATAGAGACCGACGGGTTCTGTCTAGAGAAATTCGGAAGAACCGCAACCAACCAATGTTACACATATGCCAAGAATTTCAACAAGCTTCAGGATGTGTTGTTTCCATGAATACCATTCGTAAGGAAGCTCATCTGCTTAATTTTTATGGCCGTGCTGCCGCCCATAAGCCTTTAATCACCAAGTCCAACCGCGCAGCTCGGTTAACTTGGTGCAAAACACGCCAGCAATGGACTGTACAGCAATGGAAACAGGTTCTCTGGAGTGATGAATCAAGGTTCACCCTCTGCCATTCTGATGGTAGGGTCTGGGTCTGGCGTCTGCCTGGAGAACGCCTCCTACCAGAATGTATTGTGCCCACAGTTAAATTTGGCGGAGGGGGAATTATGTTCTGGGGTTGTTTTTCCTGGTTCGGACTAGGACCCTTGGTCCCAATTCATGGTAAGCTCAATGCCGATGCCTACTGTAATATACTGGACAACAGTGTACTTCCTACGTTGTGGCAAGACTATGGATTGGACCCATGTTATTTCCAGGATGACAACGCAAGCTGCCATGTAGCGAGGTCCAGCATGGTTTGGTATGCTGATAATGGAGTGCATCGACTCGAGTGGCCTGCCCAGAGCCCAGACCTCAACCCAATAGAGAACCTCTGGGACGAGTTGGATCGTTGAATTAAGGTGGGTGACACACGCCCAAAATCAGTAAAAGAGCTTACAGGCCTCGGAGCGAGTCGCTAAACTCGCTTTTCTCGCTATTTTTTTTGCATTTCTCTCTTTTAGTCTATATTTTTCAGATTTAGTCTCTTTTTTCACTTTTTTTTTTAAAAATGTTCCTTACCCATCGATCGATCGCAGGAAAAAGATCGTAACTTTCCTCATCTGACAGTGGGAAAAACATCGCGAAATTCAACAATTTGTCGTGAGGAAATATTGAAAAACTTGTCAGTTTGTCCCAGGAAAATCTCGAAATTTGTTAACTGTTCGCGGGTAAAAATCTCAAAAATTTTCAGTCGAAAACCGGCGGAAAATCATGGATTATGTTAATCTGTCTTAGGATGAAACCATGAAATTCCGTGAAACTATAGTGAAACTTAGTCGCGGAATAAAATATACCGAATTTCCCGGGAGCAGAATTGGCACAACGTTGCGACGTACGTCGCAGACTCTTGGGAAGGTTCGCAGACTATTTTTCAACTGTTAAAAATGTAGCAAAAAATTTAAAATTTCGGTCCGAAATCCAAAAATTCGGACATACAATGTATCGCGAATTTCGACAAACAGTCTTCGAAAATAAATCTATTTCGTCTTAGATCGCGAAAAACACGCGAATTTCGTCCAAAGATCGCGAAAAAACGGCAAATTTCTTCAAACGATCACGAAAAAAACTATAAATTTTCTCAATCGCGAAAAACGACAAATTTTTTTTAAAAAAAACCGAAAGAATGGCAAATTTCTTCAAAATATCTGAAAAAAAAAAGGAAATTTTCTTCAAAAGATAACGAAAAAACGTCAGTTTTCGTCAAAGAATCACGAAAAAATGGCAAATTTCTTCAAAGGAACACGAAAAAACGGCAGTCGCATTTTCATAAAATGATCATGAAACAGCGAATTTCTTCGTTAAATCGCGAAAAAACGGCAAATTTCATCAAAAAATCACAGAAAAGCGTGACATTTCTTCAAAAGTTAGCAAAAAAAGGAAACATCTTCAAAAAATCACAAAAAACGGCAGTTTTCATTAAAAAATCCCGAAAAAACTGCAAATTTCTTCAAGAGATCGCGAAAAAATGGCAAATTTTTTCAAAAGATCGCAAGAAAACGTTAGTTTTCGTGAATAGATCGCGAAAAAATGCAAATTTCGTTAAAAGATCATGAAAAAACCGCAAATTTTGTCAAAGAGGAGCCCCCCTCCCCTCTTTAGGACAATGTATGAGGCATTAAAAATTCTGAGAACAAAGGCAACTTCTTTTTTAAAGTATACTTTTCTTTTATGTCTATGACAAATACTTGAAGGTTTGAGTGCAAATAATGTAATGCGAGGGATTGGTCTGCAGACTGTTTTTTAAGTTTTTACATGTGTTGCAGACTGCAGAAAAAAATTCTGCTGCAGGGCCCAATTTGTCTCTCATTTGCAGGGGAAAAAATTCTAAATTTCGTCACTCTATCGTGGAAAAATGGTTACGAAATTAGTATATCGTTCGCAGGCAAGAATTGCAAAACTTTTCTGTCGGACACTGAAAAGAAAGTGAATTTGGTCAATCTGTGGCAAGATAAAAATGCGAAATTCAATAATCATTCGAGGGGTAAAAATCATAAAATTCATCATTCGGTCGTGGAAAGAATATCACGATTTTGTCATTTTCGCGAGAAAAATAACGCGAATAATCCGTCAATCAGTGACAGAATCATTGCAAAATTTGTCAGTCACTCTTGTGAAAAACAATTGAGAAATTCGTCAGAGGATTGCAGGAAGGAATTTCGGTCATTATATATACAGGGATCACTTTTTCGACAAACGGCAGAATTTCAAGTTTTTTAATTTTTAAAAATCTGTGATTTTCATAAAATAATCACTGGCAAAACTGCGATTCTAATTCATTGATAACCGGAAAAAGACGATTTTCATTAAACAATCACAAAATCAAGCCGCGATTTTCGCCAGACGATCCCAAAATAAAATCGTTATTTCCAAACAATCCCAAAATAAACTCGTGATTTCTGCCATACGATTGCGGGGAAAAAAAAAAAACCCTGAGATTTACGTCAAACCATCCCGAAATAAGACCGAGCTTTCGTCAAATGATCGTAAAATCGAAATTCATAGATACCAACTTGTACGGTTTGGCCGTACAATGTACGGATTTTGTTCTAAGTGTACGGATATACTAATGAACAATACGATTTTGCACGCGGAAAAAATAATCGCAGAGAAATGCAAATTTCGTGAAAGGATTGGTGAAAAAATTTGCGATTTCTTTACGCGATCAATAGTCAAAATTTGAGATTTTTTCTGTGATCGTTTACCGAAATGCAGTAAATGATAATTTTTTGGGCCATTGTTTTAGAAATTCGCTTTTTTCTGCGTTTATATGACTAAATTCATCATATTTTCCGCAATTATTTGCCGAAATTCACAAATTTTTGGCGATAGATTGGTGAAATTCAAAATTCTTTCGCGTTTATTTGCCGAAATTCATTTTTTCCACGATCGCGGAAAAAATCCACGAATTTTGACAATTGATCATTTTTCAAAATTCGTGATTTGTTTTTCTTTGCAATCGCGATTTTTTTCTGTGCGATTTTGCAAATATTTGCAAATGATCGCAGCAAAAAAATCACGAATTTTGTTAAATAAACACAGAAAAATAGTAAATTTCTGCAAGCAATGGCAAAAATTGCGAATTTTGGCAAATGAAAGCCAAAAAAAAAAGTCACAAATTTTACTGAAAAAAAAATTGCAAATGTCAGCGAACAATTGTGGAAGAAAAATCGTGTATTTCCGTAAGTAATAGCGTGGAAAAATCATCACAATTTTCATATTAAATTGCGGCAATTGGTAGCAGGGAGAAAAATCTTTAATTTCTTCAAATGGTCGTGGAAGGAAATGTAGTATGCCAATTAAATGTGTCCTAAAATATCCAAAAAAGTTTGTTGAAATATTACTTGGCACCAGTACATCCCCTGTTTTCACTTTTTTCACCAACACCATTTGATAAATTTCGTCATTCTTTTCCTGAGATAATTTGACAAACTTTACTGTTTTATACTGTAACTGATTTTCGCACATATTAATGTAACCCATTGACAGGCATCCTTGATTTTTTTGTGGCTTTTTTCTACGAAATCCGTTTTTTTTATGGGGATTAGTTGATAAATTTCACTATTTATTTTCGTGACCTTGGACAAAATTAGGAATTATTTGTATGATCGCTCTTCGAATTTCTCAATTATTTAATGAATTTTGTGATTCATCCCTCTCTTCGAGACCCATTTGATGATTTTTATGATGTTTAACACAAGATCCATTTGACTAATATCATGATTTTTTTTCAAGGCCATCTGATAATTTTCGTGATTTTTTTATCCTAAGAACATTTGACTAATTTCGAGAATTTTTTTCGGAAGATCATGTGACAAATTTTGTGATTTGTTTTTTGAGACAATTTGATGAATTTCACTAATTTCCTGGATTTTCACGATTTTGTCCCCATGATCATTTGGTGAATTTTTGATATTCTTCCATGATGAATTAACACGATTTGAGATTTTTCTGCAACCAAACAACTATATTTGCAATTATTTCAAAACTGACTGAAATGCATTGTAAATGTATTCTGCAGATGGTGTTAAATCTTATAGTGCTTGTCTGTATACGAAAAAAATGTTTTTATTTGGTCTCCTTTTAGTCTCTTTTTTTAAATTTTGGTCTCTTTTAGTCTCTTTTTCTTGTGATTTGGTCTCTTTTCTCTCTTTTTTAAGAGTGACTCAGCAGTCCTAGGCCTGAGCTTACCTGCCTTGTGCAAACAGAGTGGAATAAAATACCATTAAATGTAATACAAGGACTAGTTGAGAGCATGTCCAGGAGAGTCACAGCTGTAATTGCCTCTCGAGGAGGATCTACAAATTATTAAATGTGAACAGGGCCAAAACCAGTCTTTTTTTTCCCGAGGCAAACGTGGATTTTGAAGGTACCCCTTTCCCCCTCCTTCGCAAAGCATATTTACAAAGAAAATTTCTCCAATTTATTAAAAGCCGACTTATTTTAAAACTTAAAATATGTAATATAAAATAACGTATTGGTATTCTGCTTTATTAAAATACTCCAATTTGATACTTTAAACCAAATCAAAAAAATTCTACTTTCAACAGGATCTTTAAGGCCCTTGTCCCTGCCCGCGAAGACACTGCTGAGCTAATGCTATTCCTGTGGGGAGGCATTTTTCTAATAACTCTTTCACATTTTGAAATTTTCAATTTTTTTTTTTTTTTTTTTTTTTTTTTTTTGCATTGGATAGCGGAAGTCCCTCTCAAAATCGCTCCTTGACTACTTTTTCGATTTGAGTCATAGATATTTTTTATAAAGTTAGTTTCACTTTCAGAACCGCTTTTGGAAGTGAAAGAAACATTATAAAAATATCTATGCCAAAATTGAAAAAGTAATCACGGAGCGATCTTGAAAAGGACTTCCGCTATCCAATGCAAAACCAGGGATGCCACTTTTCCGCCTTTTGGCGGATTTCCGCTTTTTTTAATTTTTAAGAATTCGCGATTTTCGTTAAGCGATCACGAGATAAAATAACGATTTTCGTCGAACGATCGCGAAATAAAACAGCCTTTTCCATCAAACGATCGCGAAATACAAACAGCCTTTTTCGTCAAGCGATCGCGAAATATAACATCGATTTTCGTTAAAAGATCGAAAAAACGGCTATTTTCATCAAACTGTCGCGATATAAAGCAGCAATTTTCATCAAACGGTCGCGATATAAAGCAGCAATTTTCATCAAACGATCGCGAAACGAAACGGTGGTTTTCTTGAAACGATCGCAATGGGAAACGGCGAATTTTGTTTAACGATCGCGATATAAAACGGCGATTTTTGTTTAACGATCGCGATATAAAACGGCGATTTTTGTTTAACGATCGCGATATAAAATGACGATTTTCGTCAAACGATCGCGATATAAAACGGCGATTTTCGTCAAACGATCGCGAAACGAAATGGTGATTTTTGTGAAACGGCGATTTTTGTCAAAGGATCGCGATGTGAAACGATGATTTTTGTCAAACGATCATGATGTGAAACGGCGATTTTCCTCAAACGATCGCGATGTGGAACGATGATTTTCGTTGAGCGATCATGATGTGAAACGTCTATTTTCGTCAAACGATCGCTAAATAAAACGGCGATTTTCGTCAAACAATCGCAATGTAAAACGACGATTTTCGTCAAACGATCGCGATATTAAACGGCGATTTTCGTCAAACGATCGCGAAACGAAGCGGTGATTTTTCTGAAACGATCGCAATGTGAAACGATTTTTGTCAAAAGATCACGATGTGGAACGAAGATTTTCATCAAACGATCATGATGTGAAACGGCGATTTTCGTCAAACGATCGCTAAATAAAACGGCGATTTTCGCCAAACGATCATGAAATAAAACAGTTATTTTCGTCAAATTAAAAAAAAAAAAAAACCTGCAAAATTTTGCTATTCAATCGCGGAATAATCATTGAATTTATTGCTGGGTTACTTGGATTGGTTTAAAATGATGCGATACATAAAATTCTTCACTGAACCTGTTGCTGGGTTACCTTAATTGATGTAAAATACTGTGAACTAAAGAAAAATCCTTTTAACTTACTCTTATAAATTAAAAGTTTACAACAAAAGAAAAGCTGTAATTTTTTATTTAGTTTATTATAAACAATATAATTTTCAAAATTCACACATAAAGTTGTGAAAAATGTCGTAAATTTTACTTTACGCATAATTTCCTCTTTTTTGCTATTTTCTGAGTGGCATCCCTGAAAACATATTATTTAAAAATGTCCAAATGCAAAAGAGTTAGAAAAATGCATCCCCATAGGAATAGCATTAGCTCGTGAGCATCTTCGCGGGTAGGGGCAGGGACCTTAAGCCATCATCATTAGATTTTTTTATGCTTTAGCATAGCCCAGATATAATAATTTTAACAATATTATGCTAAACATAGCCATGAAAAAAATCGCCAAACGAAAGCTACATTTGGAACACTTTCATCCTAGCGCCCGGAGCACATGCCCTTCTCCCCCCCCCCCCCCCTTCTCTTAGTTTTGGCCCTGAATTCGAATAAAGCTCTTTTTCTTTTCAATCACAATTGTCAAGTACTTATTAGCAGCAATATTGTATTAGATATTGTATTAATTCAATACTAGTTTTTTTTTAAAGTCAGTTATTAAAACATGTCAATTTGTGGAGAATCCCTTAAGATTCAGCAGTTTTTAGAGAGCAGAGTAAAAACATCTCACTAAAATAATGATATCTTTTTGAATTTTCACGATATTTGATTGGATTTTTTTTTATAAGTCACTCCATAGAATTGACTATTAAATGATGAAAAAAAAATGTTTTTCTAGTTCGCGCATGCACAGATAAAAATTATTTTATACAACTACTCATATTTCATAAAATATTTAATATATTTATATTCCAATTGTGCTACATTTTTTCTACTGCATTTTGCCAATTTTTCTGAAATTTGCGTTAAATTTGGTCAAAAACCCAGCATGATATAAACAAAAAACATACCAGAATTTTTTTAATTTTTCAAAAAAAATTGCTCTATCGCCATAAATATACATGCTATTCTCACAAAAATTAGTGTACATATTCTACTGTATTCATATATTTGTATTCTAAAGCGATAAGTGGTTTCGTGCATTTTCATGTACAGGGCGATCCCAAATATTTCTATTATTCTTTGTTTTTTTGCCGGCCCCCTAATTACCCGCTTAACAAATGAATGTAAATAAATATAAAGTGAAACATAATCTTTATATTTCTGAAGTTCCAGAAGAATCCGACCAGTATATTTTTAAGTATTTGACAAAATGTCAAAAACTGAAAGTGTACAAATACTTTTTGGTAGATAGTGTATATATCATTTCAACATTGGGAGGGGGGGGGGGATTTTTTTTTAACAATATTCCGATAGTGTTAAAAAGTGTTGATATTATAAAATTAATAATAAATGAAAATATATTATAATCTATATTTGATGCATGATTTGTCATCCTTGTTAATTGTACTTTTTTTTTTCTTTCAGATTCTGGTTAAGAAAATTTATGAAGATAGAATTTCTAGACAGAAAAAGAGAAAGTGGAAGCTGAAACATCTTGAAATTGAAGCTGAAACTGATACTAGTTCTGTTGGAAGGTACACTGTCCCATTGTAAATGAGTAGACTTGTAATGTGTATATTTTTTCCTCTTTTGCTTTGCATTGGTTGATTAGTTTTTACCAAGGTTGAAAATCTAATCCTATCCCCCATCTCCTCCCCTCCCACATCTTCTACAGGTTTAATTTCCTAAATTTACTGCTGCAAATGTTGCACTTTATTTACATACTGTGTTATTTAAAATTTTGAGAAAATATACCAAAAGGTTTTTTTTTTTTTTTTATGTTTAATGTACAGAAAAATAATTGGTTTTCAATCATGGGTAAATTTTAATGGCCTCTGGCGGAATTCAGCTTGGGCCAGAATTTGTACAGATTCCTAATCAGTGCTTTTTTACATTTTTTAAACAATGATTTGAATGTAAAAATGCACTTACAATATAATAAAATATTAAAGTAATAAAGTTTGAAAATTTAAATGATTAAAATATTTAAAGTAAAGCTCAAATAAATATAATGGATATTCTATATATGCATAATAATGAAGATATAAATTTATTTGGAATTATTCAATGAAACTTGCCTCATAAAGATACACTAATAATTTGTATCAAAGTTCTATTATATCAGAGTTTTATTTAATCTTTAGCCAGACTTTTAAACAAAAAATTTGACTGTAAATGTATTTGGTAAAAGATTGTAATGAAATGAATTATTTGTAAAATAAATTTGTGCTTCCTTCATGAGAACCAGGAGTGAATGTCAATCCAGGAGTTAGTTATGTAGACTATGCTCTCAAAATTCATAATTGGTTTGAGAGGCACAAGGATGCAGATGCAACCCAAGTGCTTTTCTTATGTAATAAAAGCACAGGCAAAATACAAAAATAATAACAACAACAACAATAATAATAATGGATTATTTTGAATAAAAATAGGCACTATATATTTATTCCAATAAAATTCTAAATTTATTTTATAAATAGTTTTCTTATTATCATTTATGCTTTTTTATAAATAAAATTACTAAAAAAAAAAAAAAAAAAAAAAAAAAAACTTAATTGTTTTTATTTATAAATAAATGTATAGAAATGTGGTTTAAGTAGCAGTATTTTACTGTCTTTCAACTATTCATCTATTTCATTTATTTGCCACATTGTCGGTACTGTGAGTGATGTATAATTGAAAGATTACTGTATTACTCAAAAAATTATATTAAATTAAAAAGAAATTTTCTGTTGTCTATTGGAGAGTATTAAAAGTGTAATTGTTTTTATTTTAAAAATAGTTGTAATCTAATAATTTTCTTTTTATTCTTTTGATAAAATTTGTTCATTTATGTTTTCACAGGGATTATGATGAATTTTTGGAAGATCTTGAAGAAGATCCTATTTATCGTCAAAATGTCAATATTTATAGAGGTAATGTAATTTTTTTTTCCATTATTTTTTGTTTCAGTGGATTTTGTGTATTGTTTTTGCACTTTTAACTTTCCCATGTATATTACATTTAGCTTTGTTGCTTTCATTTATTTATTTGCAACTTAATATGATGTTAAATATGTACAGTGTAACCTCTGAATAACAATTATCCATAGGACCAGTGAAAATTGGCTGCTTTTCAGAGTTTTCATTTTTATTTAATCAAAATTACATAAATTTAAATAGAAATACACACAGTCATTTTAATTAATCCTCATTATTTTAACATAATAGAAAATAAGTAATTTGCAATTGCTTTTTTGTTATTGTTACATATACCTTTGTCTAAAGAAGAAAAAAAATATGAGTTAATTTGCTGTACAACTCATCATGATTTAATGAGAAATTCAGATTTCATGAAGGTTCATCAAGCAAATGTTATATTTATTAATAGTGGAATTTTCGGGTGATACTATAGTATATATTTCCTTTCCCTTTCTTCTACTTTCTACCATTTGCTGTATGGAAACAAATGTAGCAGTAATTCCTAAATCTTTGACCAGACACGCAAACAACTGGTCTTTATCTTAATTAGACTTACCATTCTAAGAATATTATGTAACTTTTCCCTTTTATTATTAATGTCTTCATTGTCTGAGCGAAGCGAAGTCTTATACTCAGAGTACGTAACGATATTAAAAGTCAAAAAAATTCTTTCGTCAAGGAAATCTCAAAAAGTACTTGTCGGATTTTTATTCTGTTTGTACCAGTAGGTACCTATGAAGGTAATCTGGTGAATGCACTATCTACGAAAAATTAGTTCCAAATAGTTTAAAAGTTATATTTAAAAAACTGATAAAAAAGCACAATTTATTTGCATACGTCACAGAAAATTGGTGTGCGTCATTTTTCACCAGCTGGATATTTTCGTAGACAACCGAATCAGAGTGCATGGAGTAAATAGTTGTTTTGACGAAGCGATGACTAATACACATAGTACGTAACGATAGTAAAAGTCAAGCATAACTCTTTCGTTAAGCAATTCTCGAAAAATACATATCGGATTGCGATTCTGATTGTACCAAACGGTACCTATGAGAGTAACCTACTGAATGCACCTACTTTCAAAAATTAGTTCCAAATAGTTTTAAAACTATTTTTAAAAAACTGACAAAAAGCCCAATTCATTTGCATACGTCACAGAAATATTGTGTGCGTCACTTTTTACCGGTTGTATATTTTCGTTAGATTCCCAAATTTAAGCACATGGAGCAAGGAAAATACGCAAATAATTTTTAAGTACAATTAATTATATTTAAACTTAAGAAACAAACTGAAAAATAATTTTGTTCTTGTTGTTAATTTAAAAGAAAAAAGTCTTAATTCTTTGCAACTTAGTATTAGTATTTGAGATTTTGCGATAATTTTTATAATAGCACTTAATAGCTGCCATTAGCATCTTTTATATTTCGCATATGCAAATTGGAAACAATTATGTCGTGTTTAAATAAAATATGTGCTGAAATAAAATATTGGTATAAATATCTCGTGATCAATTTCGCGAAATTGTACATATTCACATATTTTTTATTTTAAATAACGAAAGAAGAAAAAATTAGTGAAACGTTGATAAAAATACAAATAAAAAGCGGTATAAAAAATCACTTGATGACGTTTTAAACGCATGTTTTTACATTGCTTAATGAGACATGCACGATCATTCATGATTGGCATTTTATCTTATTGTTTGGCGATAATTTTTTGGTCTACAAGATAATCAAGTAATATCAAAAAAGGAACTATAGTTGAAGCGAAGAATAAACAGTTATAAGTAATAAACATAATAAAAAATATAATAAATATGAATATCACAATAAATCGTAAATCGTAAAACACTTATAGCAATATTCAAAACAACGTTTTCATTAATTTGGCGGGAAAAAATCGCGCTAACATGTAGCTTATATTTTTACTCATAAATATGATATCTGTGCCATATTTACGAGTAAAAGTAAGCATAAACGATCATCAGGTTTGAAATCTCAATTTCTGCAGCCCAAACTGGACCATGATTTATAAAAACGCCAAGGTAAAGATATTATTTGAAAAGTATCACGAAATTAGAGCAGAGATATTATATACACATCGGGTTTGGCGCAAATTTCGCGAAAATCATTTTTGAATGAATTTCGATTATTTTAAAAGGTAAGTAACAATTAAAAAAAGCACGATTAAATTTAGGTTATATAAATATAGAAAAAAATAAGCAATTTATTAATAAACAAACAACAATAGCCAGATCACCATGCAATGTAAATAATGATATTTTGGCGCTAATTATATGGAAACGTTCCATTACCTGTTCTAAAATTTTTGGCCAGGTCTTTTTTTTAATACTTGGTTATTTGGTATACCAATTGCGCCAAAGTACATAAATCGCCAAACTGTTTGTCAAATTACATAAATTGACCTAATTTATATTTTAAATAATAGAAGAATAAATACATTTTTAAAATGCAATAAGAAATACAGATTAAAAGTTGAATTAAAAATCATTTTATGACGTAACAAGCACGCGTATTGTAATTAATGACAAGTGAAAGTAACATTTACAATCATCCAGTATTGGCATGTAACTTTATAGTATGGCGATAGTTTTTTGATCGACAGAATAACCAAGAAGTACTTTTTTTGCCATTAAATAAATCGATGTGGTTGTGATCTTCAGCCTGTGAGGTTGCTTTTTTTCTGCACTTTCCAACAAAGCTGAAAAATATTTATGCATTCGGTTTGTCTATCCGTCTGTCCACACTCAAACATCCGTAAATATACCCCGACTTATATGCAATTGGAAACCTTATGTAGGGTCTCCTAGGCATGTTTGTTATTGTACATGAAGTATGTGGGATTAATAGTTTATTTACAGGGGCGCCCAAAATATTTTCATTACAGTATGGTCTATTGGTGGAAATCCTTTGCAGAGTATTTTAATGAAATTACGCTATTGCAAATTTACGAAACTTATATAAACCACTGAATTTCATCACGATTAAGTTATAACAAGGTATTCATAGCATTTTTAATCCAATTACAAGGACACACAAAAGAAATCGGTTACAATACTGTTTTTGAGCAATAATGTCTGGAAATGCGTTTTTAATTTCGACGTGCGCTTTTAAATTTAAGTTTTTTTTAGGTGTGTCCCTAATTAATATAAAATATTTTGTAACTATCGTCGCCGTCTGATCCCCTCGTCTGCATCTCCACATATAACAGCACAAAAACTATCCTACGGAATCGTTTGAAATTTTAAATATCTATTTGTTGCCGAATTTTGTTGAGCCGTTGCAAATTTTAATAAAATCGGATAAATTCGAATACATGGACAATCAAAAGTATTCTGTTACATTACGGCCGATGGGATGAAATAATTCCAAACTATTTTTAATGATCAACCCATCGAAACATAATGAAATTGATATGCATTTATGAAGAGCACTAGAATACATATTTTGTAGAACATACCACGCAAAAAATATTTATTATTCATTTACATGTCACCACAAAAGAATTCCATTATAAAATAGTATGAGGGGTGGGACATTACCTTTTCAGCTTTGCTAATCTAGGAATTTTATCATAGAATCATTTTCTCAATGGCCACTTGCAGGCCTTTTAAATAATAACCTTTTTCAGGCAAAACTGCGTAATCGAGTTCACATAGGCGTATTTGAGCCAGCATGTCATGCTGACAAAAATATCTTCAGATTTGTAAATCACTTGTGATGACACTTTCACGGCTCACAGCTTATGCAGACGAGATATTCAGATCTCGTTCATATCTTATGCTATTGGCATTGCCAACAGTGGAATAATTGAAAAGAAATTGAGAATATACGCTCTAAGCAGAGAGTGTATGCCCAAGTTATAGAATATATCCTAGAATGTATGTACTGCGGCTTTTTGAAAAAGAAGGCGAGGGAGATAAGGTGATTCTTAAAAAATCCAGAAAGTATGCGGCGTATACCTCTGTAAACTCTCTACTACATTCATGATTGCCAATTTGTTTTATTTTATGTATTCTAAAGCGAAATACAGCTCAATTTCATGGTAATGGGTTTAAAACGAAAACAAATCGGCGTATGTAGTGGCTAGCATGCACGACCCATTTAAATCAGATTGAGCATATCTGGAACACACTCGAAACGACAGATTGTATTCCTTTGTTGGCGTTTTCGGGATTTTATGTATCTTTTTTTAAGTGAGAATACCCCAATTTTATATCGAAAACCTCATCGCATACATTGAAAACAGATGTAGGTATTATATTATTATATATATTAATTATTTTGCTCTATATTTAAGGGCACTACACACCATATAAAAAAATCCCTCATTCTACTCAACCACCATGATTTGCGCCAATTTTAGGTACTAAAATTGATGTGTATATTCTTTACGTCATTTCAAAGAGTTTAAATTCCGATACAAGATATTTTAGCGCTTTGTTAGCTGCATTCTTCAAATTTTATACTTATGCGTGACTGTTTTGTATAGTTTGATTTCCCATTTTTTAACCGTGTATAGGAATTTGTATGTAATATTTTGCAAATGTACCAATCACCTTGCTCTTTTTTATCATTTCAATTTGTGACAATATATAATCAATTAAAGATAGAATCTCTTTTTACTTTTAGCATATTATGTTGAAAAATTTGTTCTAAGCAATATCGCCCAGACTAATCCCTCTGAGGGAAGTCCTAGTTATGTTTTTGTTGACATATCAAGAAAATTTTGTTTGACTGCAGTTGTTTTTGTTGTTTTTGTTTGATTCAGTTTGCAAATAAATTTGAAATTGTGCCAGAAGTTATATAGTTTTTTCTTGTGACTTTTGAGTGGCCATTGTTCAGAATTCCTTATTTAGAAGTTCGTAGTAATGTTAATGCTATGGAATGTGTTTGATTTCATCAACATTTGTCTGGTATTCAGAGGTTGTCGTTGTTTAGAAGTAGCCGTTAAAAAGGGTTTCACTGTATATATATTTCCCCTGCTCAACAATGTAAACTTTTCTGACATATTCAAAGACTCATTTTTAAAAGTAAAAGCATGAAATCATTTGATATTTTCATGAATAGTAGAAGAAAAATACTGCTCAGGTCAGGGCAACTTTTAAAACCAGTAAATTTTTCAAGTTCTAACATAATTGAAAAACCCCTGATTCCATTAAACCTTTGTGTTCTGTGTTTTTCCATCATGCAATTTTTTAATTCAAAGGCAGATTTTAGTTTTTAATTTATATTATGCTTGGAAATATCTATTATCAGCAGTAAGTTGACTATTTTGAAAATATCGGGTATTTTTTATATTTTAAAAAATATCAGGATATTTGCTAACCCTGGTGGACATAAGTGCAGATTCTCAAAATATGAAAGGAGCCAGTAACTCCTAAATCCAAAAAAATTCAGTTGCCACATTGTGAAACAAACTCATAAAAACAATATCATTTATATGGTGAAAAACTAAACAAAATAACCTAGAATTCAAAGTGAAAAATAATTTTTTTAATATTTACATATATACAACAAACTATAAGATTAATTACATCAAATGTGTACATTTAATTTAATCATAAAATTCTAAAAAATTAAATATTAATTATAATATAGATCTTTAAGTATATACAGTAAGAAAACTAATTTGGGCTAGACACAGTTAAACTAGCAAACAAAAAAAAAAAAAAAAAAAAAAAAAAGGCACTCCGGGAGTGCCGACAGAAGTGAAAACTTGAACAATTATGTGTGTATTTTTTGTCGTCTGGACATATTTTATTGTGCAGAAAATACTTTTAAATGAAGTGTTTTTTATTCATTATTATAAGCTACTGCTACAAAAATTATATTACAATTTTCATTTAATGCGCTATTGTACATGAAAAATAATGTATATTATTTTACATACAAAAATTGCAATTTATTGCTTAAAACATAAATTTACAAATGCATGAAATATGAAATATCGTCAGTTGGTATTCTTTGAAATAAATACCCATAAAACTTATGAATTTTCATCCCCATTTCAACAATTCTTCCATCATCATCGTCATCATCATTATTATCATTATATTCTAGATTTGATATTATAGGTTTATGGTAACTAAAATATATAGCAAACAATTTTGATTCAATTCTATTTAAATATCTTGTAATGACTGCATCAATTGTAATTTTTTATCTCTCTGTGCTAAGATTGCGATGGTTGGTCATTGTTAAATCAAATTTTCTATTTAAAAATTCAATTAATTGTAGATTTTCATCATCCACAAAGTTGATGTTGAAATCCCTACTCAAAATCATCGGCAAATCATCAAATCTCTTTCCAATTCTATCTTGAAGTAATGCAGAAGCCTCTTTAGAACAAATAAATAAATTTTCATACAAAAATTCTCATTTGCACTTAAAGACTTATCCGGTGAAATATAAATGGCAACCAATACAATTAGTTTTTCATTTTCAGAGTGGCAACAACAAACAGATATATCACTGATATCAAAAACATTACTATTAAACATACTGGTGTACCTCACATGCACATTCATATGAATTGTGGAAATATATGCCCATTACATCAAACAACCTTTTATAAATAGCTACTCCTGCTGCTGGACGACCGTATCTTCTGAAACTTGAAACAAATTGAATAGTAATCAAACAATATAAGTTGTTAAACTTTAAATACAATTTTTTAAAAAATGGTTGGAAAGTGCAGCATAATCGATGCACAATATCATGATTTTTCTTTCTTAACTTTTCCATCTGGTAACAGTATATTTTGTTAAACTTTAAATACAATTAAAATTTTTAAAAATGGTTTTGAAATGTAGCATAATTGATGTGCAATGTCATGTTTTTTCTTTCTTAACTTTTTATTCCATTTGGTATCAATTTATGTTGTTATTATTTAAATACAATAAAAAAAAATGAAAAAAAGTAGTTGGAAACTGCAGCATAATCAATGCACAATGTCATACTTTTTTTTCATAATGTTTTATTCCATCTATTAACAGTATAATTGTTAAACTTAAATACAATTATAACTTAAAAAAATACACACGGACATTCGCGCAAGCGCCCTGTGCCGCCTAAACGGAGCAGCACACTCAGGGACTCAGGCACGGTAGAAAGAGTGGGAGATACTAGTTCCTCTCCCTTCCCCTCGATCTTACGCTTTTTCGATCAGCATCACGTGACCCTGACGCGAGTTTGGAAGTTTTTACCCATACAAAAAGTGCTCAGCGCCGCTAAAGAAGTTTTCACTTCAAAAAAAAAAGCTGGAAATTGCACGTGAAGCGTAGTGAATGAGATGCCTTTGTAATATATAACAAAGTTTTAAAAATATTCAGATCTTGCTGTTATAGTATACAGTTCTTAGGATACAGTATAGTGGTCAAAATCTTTTGTGTGTTCCTATAAATATACAGGAAGTAACTTGTATTAAATCTCTGCAACATATATAAATTTTATAAATTGTGAAATAGCTTGATGTAATTAAAACATCCCCAAACAATGTTTCCCCCATATATTATTATGTAGTGGAATACTTTTGTGTGGCCCTTTAAATTATAAGTATTTATAATTATAAGTATATAAGTATCTGTAATGCAAATAATACAAATAATAAGTATTCTTTGCATTACAGATTGTACAGAATGTATATTTTAATATATGCTATGTAGAATCATGTTAATTCTATTATATTTGAAAGAATGTAACATCATTAAAATGCATTTGGAACTTTTTTCCCATTGACTGTAATGTAATCGTTTGATTGTCCATGTAAACAAAATTATGTAATAATTATATATTTTAAATTTCAAATGATTCAGTTGGGTAATTTTTTACATTGTTATATGCAGACAGATGGATGGACCGAATGGCAACTATAAGTGCTACATATTTACATAATTACGTATGCACCTAAAACATACGCCGTATAAACATGATAGGAGGTACATTAAAAAGCGATTTCTCTTATTTTGATTTTGTCATGCAATAATTCATTTAAAAAATTATAGATGAGTGAGATTATTTTGCACTATAACACAAAAATTTATTTTAAATATTTTTTTTTTTTCATTAAGAAAAATTATTTTTAAAAAGTCTTATCATAGGCTATATAAGATTGTCAGATTCAAACTGTTACAAAGAATATTGCTGCACACCTATATTTAAAGTAATAGTTTTCTGTGTGAAACAGATCATTCTGAAATATTATTAAAAGGAAATTAAAATAAAATTTGTTTTGGTTTTTTTCTGTAAAGAAAATATATCAATCTGGGATGGGAATTACCGAAAACTGGGCAGTTTAAAATACTGGGTGACTTAGATGCCAAAAGTTAGTGATAATAGCCAAAAATTTATTGGCAACTGATGACCATAAATCTGCATCTATGCTGTTGAGTAGCAAAAAATTAGCTTTATCTACCCATCTATTTTCTAACCCTATTCTTAAGTAACCTTGTAAGTTATTGTTGGGAATATTTTTGCTTGCAGTTATTTTAATATTGCATTTGTAAATTTTACGAAAACATTTCATTTTTACCTTAGATCCAGCCAGATTTCCTGTTGATGAAGATGAAATGGATGATAATGTGCCTCAGATTACACTTCAGGACATGCTTGATGATTTATCAATAGGAGAAGATGCTACTGGTGGAGAAGGTGCTCCTATGTTACAATGAACAGAAATCTGCTTTTTTGTTAAGTTTTGACCACTTGTTTAAACATTATTGAAAGGAAAATTCAACAATCCCAAATCTATGTATATAAACTGTAAAATCTTCACTAAAATGAAAATGATGGGTCTGTAAATTGATGGTATCCAGATTCAAATATAGTAAATCTCAATTACTTTTTTAAAGTTTTTTATTTAAAAAAATCTATTTAAATCACTCATATGCACATTAAATTTAATAAACCTCAATTGAGTTTTGTCACTGTTTTATTTCTTCAATTTTTGACCATTTGCTGATTTATTTTTTTTATTTTATTTATTTATTTATTTTGGAGGGGGGTTTGGGGGAGGATCCTAAATGTGTTTTTGTATGTAAATTGTAGAATATTAACAAGATTGGAAGAGATCGTGAAAAATAAATTAATCATATCTAGATTCAAATGTAATAAATCTCCGTAAAGCTTTTCAGTTCTCCATATTAAGTAGAGAGCCTGTATAAATCTGTCATATGCATATCAAATTTAATAAATCTCAATCAAATTTAATCCTTTTTTCTTTCAGTTTATTTTCAACCATTTGTTTAAACATTATTTGAAAGTCTCAAATTTGTTATGTATGTAGAGGTGAGTAAGGAGGGATGAGACATCTGCAATAATTCTTAAAATAAGCTTTATTTTTAATTTATGACTCTCCCAGATGAAATAATCATTGTTTTATTCAGGGTTAGAAATTAGCAGTCATTAATCACCAAACACAACTAAATTATTGCATTTGGCTATCACAAATTTATACTTAGTCATACCTGACGTCTAGCTTTTTTTCATTTTATTTTATTTTATTTTTAACAAATGCTGTTTTTTAGCTTTTTTCCCTGTTGCACACACTTAAAGAATCCCATTTTCCATAAAATATTGGTCAATATCATGTGTTTAAGACAACCCATGTCAATCACCTTTAAGAGCACACACTAGTCACGCGGTAATAGCCGAGTGCTAATGTAAAGTCTATGGGGGCGCTCTTTTCGAATATCTCGCTGAAATTTTTATATTTTTACATGATTTTTTTGCACAAGATAGCTGAGGACAATCCACAACCGGTCTAGTTTTTACTTTTTCAGTTTTGGTTTCAGATTTTCTTTAAAAAATTACTTTAACTTTCGAAACCGGTTCTGAAACTGAAACTATCATAATATAAAAAATATATGAGCAAAATCGAAAAAGTAAAAACTAGGCCGGTTATGGATCGTCCTCAGCTATCTTGTGCAAAAAAAGTCATGTAAAAATATTAAAATTTGAGTGGGATATTTGAAAAGAACGCTCCCATAGACTTTACATTATCATCTGGGTCTTTTTGAGTACTTTTTCTGTGACTATTATCGGCTCTTAAGAGCCCACAATAGTCACAGAAAATGTACGCAAAAAGACCCGGATGATTATGTAAAGTCTATGGGAGCGTTCTTTTCTAATATCTCGCTCAAATTTTAATATTTTTACATGATTTTTTTTTTTGCATAGTCTAGCTGAGGACGATCTACAACCGGGCTAGTTTTTACTTTTTCGATTTTGCTCATATATTTTTTATATTATGATAGTTTCAATTTCAGAACCGGTTTAAACCGGTTTTGAAAGTTAAAATATTTTTTTTTTTTTTAAATCTGAAACCAAAATCGAAAAAGTAAAAACTAGCCCGGTTGTAGATCGTCCTAAGCTAGCCTATGCAAAAAAATCATGTAAAAATATTAAAATTTGAGCGAGATATTAGAAAAGAACGCTCCCATAGACTTTACATGATCATCCGGGTCTTTTTGTGTACTTTTTCTGTGACTATTGTGGGCTCTTAAGCTGATTTTACTTTTACCAATCACTGATAAAATTGACCTAGAGCCATGAGCAGCCACATGTCCTTAAAACTCTCACACACCTTGTTGGAAAAGCATGGTTTAAAACTTACATGCACCTATCAATCAAATCTAAGCTGACCTCACTTTAACTAATCACAGATAAAACTGAACTTAAAGCCACATTTCTAAAATTATATGACCCCAAGTGAAAGATTTTAATGATGAAAAGGCCTTTAATTTATGGTACTCCAATGTGATGCATGGTCAAGTTAAAATACCTGGTTTTAAAAACTAAATATATCATAATTTTAATTTTTGTATTGTTTGTTTGTATTTTCATATTTTGTATCATAAAATGTTTTTTAGTTAAACATTATTCTAGAATCCATATATTGTAGTTTAATCAGATTTTACAGCTTTATATAAAGCCAGTTTTTATTTTGATTTAGTAATTAAGTCTGGAATATAGTATTTAATATATACACCCTTCCCTTGCTTTAAATATATAAAAATAGAAACAAAATTAGTATTGACAATGTGATTGCAAAAAGAAATGAGAAAATGTGATGCAACATAAAATTGCAAGCATGAAATGCTGTTTGACACCTAGAAAAGACGCCTTTTTAAATATCTCGCTCAAATTTTAATATTTTTACATAGGTTTTTTTTTTTTTTTTTTTTTTTTTTTTTCATAGGAAAGCTGAGGACGATCTACAACTGAGCTAGTTTTGACTTTAGCTAGTTTTGACTTTTTCTATTTTGGTTACATATTTTTTATATTATTATAGTTTCAATTTCTTGAATATCATTCGTTCATTTTTGCGATTTGATTTTTTTTTTTTAAAAAAAAGACCTCAATATGAATGTTTTTTGGGAAGACATCACAACTAGGATGTAAAGCATCTTGCAAGTATACAGAAGATTCTGAAGTCGAACCTCGTTGTTAAAACTTGAAATTTTGATACTAAGATAGATTTAATTAAAGGAGGTGGGCTGATAAGGGCCATTTTTCACCCATCAGCACCTAGACCTGACATACATTTTTTTCATTAGTATACCCCATAACAAGTAAGAAAATAATAATATCTTGAATGAAAGATTAATAATTGATGAAAAAATAAAAAATAGATTTAAGTAAATATTATTTGTATTAACGAACATAAACACTATTGTCATTAGTTTTAATCCATATAATTAGTAGTAAATACAACAATAAGTGTAAATTTAAGATGAATGGAGCTTACTAAGATTATTATTTCGATATATGAAATATCGGAAATAATCAATAAATAATAATAATCATACAGTTTCTGACCTTTTGAATAATGTGTTTTAGATTATTTTCCTTATTGATTGCTTCACCAGAATCACTAATGGACCATCCAGTGTATCCTTGTATAATATATGAACATATTCAATATTTGGTTTCTTAATTTTGATTGAGCTATGGCCCATTACAGTAGTATTGTAAGCCAGAAACCATAATATAAAAAAACAGCATGCACCCAGCACTCTACGACACTTTCGTGTATTTTACACAGACAGTATCATTATGTTATAATGCTTCGCTGTGTTTTTATCCAAATATTATAGGTTTTAGAAATTGTGCGCCGAAAAATCAAATTTTGGTTTCGAGAGGTATCCCTTAGCATCCTTTGTTGAAAACTGTTGCTGCTTATTTAAGAATCTTGGCATTTCATGTTCAATATTCATTTCGTTCCAAAAAATCCTGGTAAAATCTATCAATACTCCCAACATCATTTGGCTTCAGCCACTTTCTGATATTATATGAATATTTTTTAATGTGTTCATAAGTATGTTAGCGCAATTGTTCTTTGTTTCCGTGAAGTAAGGAACGAAGACATCCAAAATGTAATTTGAAGTAATGACGAATACCATATGCTTAACAAAAGGTCTTCCTTTGTATAACCAGAAGGAATGTCTATGAAAGGAATAGTTCACACATTTCTAGATATAAACGTACGTGCTATTGAAAGCAATCATCACAGCATTATCCAGAATAAACAATCTTCCTGCTGAAGGCCTCGTATATTTTTCAATAACTTGTGTTCTGGTGATGTGTTCCTTCTACGGTGTTTTAGAACAACGTTCTTAATCAAAGCCTGGTTTTCATATTTTACAGAAGATATTATTATTTTTCTTATATTGAACAATGTAGAGACCACCTTGATAAAGACCAGTTCTAAGTTTTACAAGTAACATTGCAAAGTAAGTACGAGATGACCTCTTTATTGAGGAACGTATTTTGGACTTTACAAGTTTAAAGATATAGTTAAAATCAGACAAATATACCCATGAGAATAAAATAATAGATTTCTGAAAAGTCGGAAAATTTTCGTTCCAGCGTATCTAAAACGAGGCCTTCTTTGCTACATTTCTGATATTGGTTTAAATATTTTCATGCATCGCATTTATTACACCGATGTATTCTCACTTACAGGACTTAAATCTTGCAGAGTCAATTTACCGATCAAGTAATATGAGTTTTACAGCATCGTTTTTGGGACAAAATATAGATTCTAGTTTCTATAAAAGCTTGAGTTTCAATAGCTTTCGCTACAATATCTAGGCAGTTCTCACCTTTACATATTATACAACAATGTTAGAGTTGTGAAAATGAGATATTGATTTTAAATGTATATTAGGTTTCTTATTTGTGGTTTCATCAACATTAATTGTTGACGCGTAATCTCTTATTGTTACTGTTGTCATGTTGGTTAAAAATAAGTTTAAAGTTAAGTCAAAATAAACAGAACATGACATACTTTAGTTTTTACCCTCTCCAGTGTAACAAAAACTTCGTCGAATCGCCATTGCATTTTAGCCGAACTGCCGGCATGCCGAGATAAAAATACGTGATTTTTGAGTGTTCCAGTGCCGTGATTTATTGAATCACCGGTGATTGAACTGTTCACGTCCGTTCAGGAAACTCGATCGGCGGTGCGTTCGGAAAGGGGTTTCATTCGGATCAACCAATGGCGATTCTACGTTGGTTTTTCTCTTTGAATTGTGAATGGCAACATCTGTGAAGTAGAGTTCTGTTTGTATATAAAGACAGCTGTGTTCGATGTTCTTTGCCTTCATCTTGCTAGCCATTATTGCTGGTTTAGCAGCTGCTGCAGTTTTGTTTATTAATGGCTTAAAGAAGTAATTGAAATGTTTTAAGTTTATTTTATTTTTAAGCATAAGCTATGCTTATTTTTTTCTCATCTGTATATAATCATCTTGACTGTTATGGAATAAACTAAAGTTTGCTGAATCTGCTTTGTCTTCACTCAAGTCTTCCACATTACACTTTTTAAAGACTTCCACTCGCAATTATGCTGATTTAGTTGAAAGTATAGAGCATTTGGTTATGGGCCCAGGCCCGATAAATAACCATGCATTTGTTTTTTAATGTGGAAGTGAAGATTTTTTTTGGAGTTGAACTTTCTCTGTGCCGATACTTTCCCGGTGTGAGCTTCGTCGACGGCTGATTCTGTGGACTTTTCCTGTAAAAAATTTTGCCGATTCCAAAGGTTCTAATCGACGGGGGCTGATGGATGCTATTCAAAACATCACCCTGCTCAACGGCAGCAACTGGGAGACATGGAAACATGAAGTAAAAGTTTTGCTGTTGCACTTCGGCGCTTGGGATTTTATTGAATATGCAGAGGAAAGTGAGAAGCCTGTTAAAGAAAAGCTAGATTCAGTACCTTCTGAAACCGACACTACAAAGCCTGGAGATGATGGGAAAGAGACACCTACAAAACCAGAGGAGCAACTTACTTGGAGAGAAAGGCAAGATCTGAAGTTGAGGAAAAATAGAGCCTATACAATAATTTTCCAGTCCCTGAGTACAGAATTTCGGCCATTAGTTTCCAGTACTACAGATGGAGCAACAGCATGGAGAATTCTGCATGAACACTTCGAACCAACAACGAGGGCTCGTGTGATACAGCTGCTAGATGTGTTTTTCAGTACGAGATACGTTCCAGGTGAAAATTTGGGACTGTTCTTATGTCGAGTTAAGCAAGCCGCCGAGCGTCTTAGAGATGTTGGTCATCAGTTGCAGCCTTTATACCTGGGTTACGAAATGATCCGTAGCCTCCCTGACAGCTTTCAAGCCACTGTACAAGCAATTTATAGATGGAGCGACAAGGACTTTGTACCTGATAAAATAGAAGCAGAGCTCTTGTTGGAAGAGAATCGTTTAAAGTTGTCCCAGAAGGATCTGGCTGATGTTAATGTTGCTTATGCCAGTGAGTCTCTTGTGAAACCAGGTAAACAAAAATTTGGTCCATGTTTTTATTGTAAAATGTATGGTCATGTAATTTCTAATTGTAAGCTCAGAATAAGTAAAAATAATGGCCGAAATTCTAAGGTTAATGCTCCTGACACATCCAGTAATAGTAAAGATAATTTTGAAGTTAAAAGTAAAAGTAATTATTCTAGACCTAATGCTAAAAGTAAATTTCAAAATAAATCTTTTAAAGTCAATTCTAAAAATAAATCTTTTCAATCAGAAACCAGTAATATTGAATGTAAAACTACTTTTAATCATACCTTCTCTGAACTGGAATGTAGTTTAATTGAACTTTCTCCCGAACTGTGCGAGGCAAATTCCTCAGATCTGGGCTACGGAAATACCCAATGGGTTTTTGATACAGCAGCTACAGCGCATTTTTGTAGCAATAGAAAATTATTTTTCGACTTTCAGCCAGTATCTGATTTGCACATGTCTCTTGCAGTTGGGGAGAGAGAATGTCCAGTTGAGGGAAAGGGTACAATTCAATTTTTAATAAAATGTAAAAATGGTAAATTTAATCGTATTATTTTAAAAGATGTTTTGTTTAATCCCCTTTTAAGAAGAAATTTACTGTCAGGAGCAAAGCTTGAAAAATTAGGACTTAATTTTGTTGGTAAAAATGGAAAAGTTTTTGTATTTGATAAACATGGTAATGAGCTATTTTATGCATTGAGAAAAAATGACTTATATTTTTTAAAGCCCTCTAAGTACATAACTCAATGTGAAGGAAATAACAACTCAGTCAATTTTTCAGCAAATCAAATAGAAAAAGTAAATGTTAATGAATTGTGGCATGAAAGATTCTGTCATATTAACAGCGAATATGTAGTCAACACAAGTAAACTTAAATGTGTTAATGGTTTACCGATGCTATCAAAATTGACTGAGGATTGTATTTCTTGCAAGTTAGCCAAATCAAAACGAATATCTTTTAAACCAACAGGTCACATAAGGTCAAAATTTCCTCTCCAGCTGCTGCATATGGATCTTTGCGGCCCATTTCCGGTTGCATCTCATGGGGGTAGTCGTTATTTTTTGTCTATACTAGATGATTTTTCTAGAAAAGTTACAGTTTATACCCTGAGAAATAAGTCTGACGTTTTTGAGACCTTTCTTAAATATCAAAAGAGAGCCGAAAGGTTTTTAGATAAGAAAGTAGTCTCAGTCAGAACTGACGGAGGCCTTGAGTTTTGTATGTACCAAGAATTTGACAAATTTTTAGAAGATCAGGGAATAAAACACGAAAAGACGAACCCGTATTCTCCGGAAATGAATGGTTCCGCAGAACGTTTTAATTTAACAGCCCTCGATGGAATAAAAACCCTTCTTAACTCTAGTCGTTTATCCCAGAAATTTTGGGCGGAGGCTCTTTTGTGTTTCACCTATGTGTGGAATAGAGTCTGTCACAAAAATTTTAAACAAACGCCCTTTGAATTATATTGTGGGAGAAAACCTTCTGTATCTCATTTTAAAAAGTTTGGTTGTCTAGCTTATGTTGGTATACCTAAACAAAACAGGAAAAAGCTCGATATGAGAGCTAAACTGGGTATAATGTGTGGGTATGCACAAACTACAAAAGGTTACCGCATTTGGCTAATAGACGAACAAAAAATTTTTGAGACTATAAATGTAAGGTTTGATGAGAGTAAAAGGGGGGTGGATGTCATAAAAGAATCTAAATTTCCATCTTTTTCATATTTTGATTTTCCTGAAGATGGGGATATTTTTCCTGTAATAGATGAAATTTTTGAATCTAAAAATAGATGTGATAGCCCGTCTGAATTAAAGGAAAGTAGTTTAAAATGTCAGAGTCCTGTAAAAATAGTTTCAGAAGTTAAAACGGATGGAAATTTGGATTTAATACCATGTACATCCATTAACTGGGTAAGAAGTGCTGTTCCTCGTAAAAATGAACCAAGGACAGACATTTATTATGGTATAGAGGGTACTAGAGTTAAATTGAGGTCCACAAATGATGCAGTTAAGTATTGTGCAGCAAATAACATAAAATTTGATGAAAACTTTTTTGATTTTAGGGGTAAAAATTGTCAATCGGGTAAAGTTTCAAATTTTTTTAATAATGAAGCAAATTTAGTAGAGGTTAAAATCCCCAGGAGTTACAAGGAAGCTGTTAAAACCCCTGAAGCACCTGAGTGGGAGGAGGCTATGAACCAGGAAATGCAGGTCATGTATGACCGCAATGTTTGGGATTTAGTCGAACCACCAAAAGATGCACAAATTTTGGGTAACAGATGGGTCTATACTGTAAAACGAGATCAAAATAATGAAATTGTAAGATTCAAAGCACGCCTTGTGGCTCAGGGGTATAACCAAATTAAAGGTTTAAGTTATGATGAAGTATTCAGTCCAGTTGTCAGTTTTTCCATAATAAGGCTCTTTTTCAGTATTTTTGTATGTTTTTTTAAATGGTTAAACGTTCAAGTTGATGTAAACAATGCATACTTATATGCAGATTTGGATAAGGTCATCTATATGCAGCAGCCGGAAGGTTTTGTTTTAGAACAAGGTAAAGTTTGTAAATTAAATAAATCTTTGTATGGTCTCCACCAGAGTGGAAGACAATGGTTCTTTGAAATTGACGATGTTCTTTTAAAATTAAATTTTCAGAAACTTAACTGGTGTAATTGTGTTTACATGTTAAAAGATAAACTTGTTCTTTTGCTGTATGTTGATGATATTATCATATTTGGAAAAACTGAAAGTGATTTGGAATTTGGTGTAGATTTATTAAAGAAATTTTTTAATTTAAAGGTTATAGGGAAAACAAAGAAGCTCTTGGGCATAGAATTTGAAGAGGATGGTGATAAATTGTATATACACCAAACTTCTTATATAAATAAGGTTTGTGATTTGTATTCTAAATATAAATTTCCCATTAGCTCTGTACCTATGTCTAAAGGACTTGTTTTGTCAAAATTGGACTCTCCTGTAAATCACCAAGAAATAGAAGAAATGTCTAAGTATCCCTACAGAAACCTAATTGGATGTTTAAGTTTTATTGCTGGTCGAACACGACCCGATATAATGTATGCAGTAAATCTACTTTCCCAATTCCAATCTAATCCCGGTATAAGACATTGGCATAGTTTATTAAAATTACTCGGTTATTTACAGTATACTAAAGATTTTAAATTAGAATTATCCAGAGTAAATGAACTAAAGCTTTATTGTTATTCAGATTCAGACTTTGCTGCAAATCGTGATGACAGGGTTTCCATAGGAGGTTACATTTTACTTTTAGATAGGGCGCCAATTTCTTGGAAAACCTTTAAGCAAAAATGCATTAGCCTCTCTACTATGGAAGCCGAATATGTTACTCTCACAGAAGCAGCAAAGGAATTGATGTGGATGAAAAATGTAATTGAAAATGAAAGTTTAAAATTAAATTTAATTGAATGTTCTTTATTCTGTGATAATCAGGCAGCAATTTCTTTTTCTAATTCACCAGTTGAAAATCAAAAGACTAAACATATCCACATCAAATATTTATTTCTCAGAAATTTAATTTATGATAAAGTTTTTAAATTAAAATATATTTCTAGTAAATTAAATTTAGCAGATCCATTTACAAAACCGCAAGTAAAAGAACAATTAATGAAATTTTGTAGGCAAATTTTCAAAATTTAAATTTAAATTATAGTTACTCTGTTCATTGCCATGTCCATTGACATGACATTGATCAGACTATCTTTTTTTTTATAAAATTAAAGTTTGTTTAATGATAGGGAGATGATGAAAAAAAAAAAAAAAAATTATACAATTTGGTCGTTTCTGACTAGTACCTGGCCGGTGATCTGTAAAAATTTTCCCCGACTCGATAGTAATTAGACAGACTGTTTTTTTCTATTGAATGTTGTATTTTTGAATATTGTATTTTTGAATAAGTGTATTTTTGAATAAATTTATGTAAATTTTTTGTAATGCCCTGGAGAGGCTAAAAAGGGGGCTGCTTGTTGTCATGTTGGTTAAAAATAAGTTTAAAGTTAAGTCAAAATAAACAGAACATGACATACTTTAGTTTTTACCCTCTCCAGTGTAACAAAAACTTCGTTGAATCGCCATTGCATTTTAGCCGAACTGCCGGCATGCCGAGATAAAAATACGTGATTTTTGAGTGTTCCAGTGCCGTGATTTATTGAATCACCGGTGATTGAACTGTTCACGTCCGTTCAGGAAACTCGATCGGCGGTGCGTTCGGAAAGGGGTTTCATTCGGATCAACCAATGGCGATTCTACGTTGGTTTTTCTCTTTGAATTGTGAATGGCAACATCTGTGAAGTAGAGTTCTGTTTGTATATAAAGACAGCTGTGTTCGATGTTCTTTGCCTTCATCTTGCTAGCCATTATTGCTGGTTTAGCAGCTGCTGCAGTTTTGTTTATTAATGGCTTAAAGAAGTAATTGAAATGTTTTAAGTTTATTTTATTTTTAAGCATAAGCTATGCTTATTTTTTCTCATCTGTATATAATCATCTTGACTGTTATGGAATAAACTAAAGTTTGCTGAATCTGCTTTGTCTTCACTCAAGTCTTCCACATTACACTTTTTAAAGACTTCCACTCGCAATTATGCTGATTTAGTTGAAAGTATAGAGCAGTTACATCAGAAGAAGAAATAGAAGTATTTAGAGTCTGGAGAGCACGAAATACATATTATTTGCATTTAGAGCATTATTTAGAACCACTCTGTAAACCTCATTTTTTCGAACATCTAAGTATCTATATAACTTTTCTATTAGAACAGATATGAAAAGTTTTCTGCGAGACTTTAGAGCAATGACATTGGTATCCAAGCATTATTTATTAGTAATTTCTTTAATAAATATTTACGAAAACAATTTTAGAAAACAACATTGACGTCTGAACAGCGTTGATACTTTTTAAGTATGGCAAAAGAAGTCTGAACGCGCTCCGATAGTAGTGCATTTGATTCTCTCACATGATACATTTTTTTTCTTTTACAGGTAGAAGCGCACACTGAACCCAAATAAAATAATGCTCATATGAAAGCTTATAAAGAGTAGAATCATTGCATGTCAGAATTATTTGGGTTCATCGAGCGCTTCTTAATAAAAAATTAATTCAAAGACACAAAAAACATCAAAAATGCCGAAAAAATGTAAAACGCTCTACTTTCGAGCTATAATTTCCATGACTTAGTATTTTATTTATCACATAAAACTTATATTAAACAAAAATACATATCTTTAACTATACAAAGCCACAGAATAATCATCTGAATTTGGAACTTTTTTTTTCCGGGTGTATGATGGGCAAAAAATAGCCCTTATTGACCCACCTCCTTTCGTATGTTTAACAATTTAAGAGTTATTATTTTATCACTGGCATTCATATTACTTTATGGAATTCAATTTTCTTTCTAGTTTAAAAAGTATTGCGATTTACTAATGATTGACCATTTTAAATTTTGTTTAAACAATTTTTTTTTTCATTTTGACAAATTAAAACTTTTATTTACAACTCTGCTAATTTTAAAATTTTTGAATTTTTAAATAATTTGGAAATTTAGATTTTTTGCAAATTATTTGTTTTGAACATTTTTAATTTGATTAAAATAAACAACGCCTTTTTATAATTATTTTTAAATTAAATTTATTGGTAATACCATCTATGTAGGAATTAAATAATTATAAATTAACAATTTAGGTGTATTAATTACCTCCTTAAGTTTACTGGTTTGCCCGAATGGCGTTCGGCCAAGATGAATTTGCTTATTTAATCTTTTAAAGCTTTTTGAAACCATTATTATTTTTACGAAAATTTTCATATTATTGAAAGGCAGAAATGTTTAGACTAAATTTTACGAATATTTTATTTAAATAATAGTGTTATGAGTCCGCTATTTTCAATTTATTGAACGGAAAAGAATTAACCAGTTAAGGGGTTAAAGGATAAGTTGCTTTGAAAGAAATATTTAACTAAACCCTCTGTATGATCTGTGATCACACTTACCTACTTGTTTTATATACACGCCACATATTGCCACGCCACCGGGAAAACACAGGGAATTTCAAAATCCCCTCTCAAAACAGGGAAAATCCAGGGAATTTTGAAAAAATTCTAAAAAATCTGGAAAACATAGGGAATTTTTTTCCTGTTATACCCAAACATATTTTTTTTTCTGCTTTCAAAATAAAATCATCTTCGCGGAAGAAAGAAAACCCGCGAAAAGCGGCGCGAAAATTCACTTTAAGCGGCTCTTCCATTTTTCTGACTACACTACTTCATTTCCATGCTAATAGATGGATCCACACAGCACTTCCTCTCATGCCATTCATCTGCGACTGCGCCTTTTTTTTTTAATCATCAAAAGATATCGTGAAAAAAATATGATTTTCGTGAGAAAATCGCAAAAAAAAAAAAAAAAAAAAAAAAACGATTTTGTTAAAAGATATGACTATGATTTGATATGACTAAAAATTTAAAATCTTCTTTTTTTTTTTTTTTTTTTTTTTTTTTTGGTGGCAACTTTTAAGATATAATATTCTCGTTATGAACGATTTCTAAAACATTCGACAATTTAATTTCACAAATTAAACATTTTTTTTCTAGAAAAAGTTTTAAACCTAATTTATTGAGAATATTGCAATTTCTAGGATACTGTTGGAGTCAGAAACTATAACTTTGGCATCGCATTAACTTATAAGATGTAAGTGCTCGTTTAGGCCAAATTTTTAAAAAAGGATTCCTTAACTCTTATCGACAACCTCATTGCATCCGTGGAGAACAGATATTCAACATTATAAACTATTCGGAAGGATTTCACACCATATAAAATACACTCCTTTCGATTCAAACATAATAGTTTATGTTAATTATAGTTTCTCAAATCGGTGCGAAGCTTCTGTTTATGCTCATGACATCATTTCAAAGAGTTATATTTCAAATATAGGAAAATTTGGTGTTTTATTTTCTGTATTACTTTTAACATTTTGCATATTTCCAATTTTATATCCATGCATGGTTTGCTTTTCTTTTATAAAAATAGTATATGCAATTTTATATACAGGGTGAGTCATAAATATCGAAACAATAGGCTATCGCCTTAAATATTGCCCCTAGACCCATACTTCCAATTGCAAAGTTTCATCAAAAAAGGTAAATTTTTTGATAAGATAAGTTGCAACTCCATGGGGGGGTCTATTTTTAAAAATACGAAAATTAAATTTTTATACGACCCCCAGAGAATAAAACTTCCGATTAGAAAATTTTTCCTTATCCTCTTCTGAATCGAACAAAAAAAAATCATCTCAATATCTGCAAATCCCTGGATGATATTAAAATCCAAAATTTTTCAAAATTCGTGACTTACACCACTTTAGCATACATCTGAGTGCAGCGATATCAGTTCATTTGAAATGCAATTTAGGGATCGACCATTAATTTACGCATTGTTAAATGTAGACCCAAGACAATACTTTAACTTTTAAATATAAAATAAAAGCGTATAGCTTTTTGCTTTAAACTTCCTTGACATATGCTAGATGTCTGCAATATCTCGAGCTTGGCGACAGGCTCGTAATTGGCACGACCCATTGGCCAGTGTTATTAAATTAAGTGATATTAATTAAACTCTCATTAACCGTGTCTTTAAAACTTATTGCTGCAGGCAATAAGTTTAGTAAAAATAGTAATAGCGATAATGACCCTTCTATTAACTGGATCATATGGAATATATTTTAATGTTATTGTACATTTTAATGTTAATGGAAATATATTTTAATAAATTACTTAGAATTTTTTTCAAAAATCTAGTTTGTACTATTCAGCTTCAAAATTTATGTGGTTATAAACATATTTTTACTTTTTTGTATCTTTACAAGAGAAAAGTATTGAATTCATGAAAATTTTGAATTCCGGTTTTCGACGGATTCACACGTTTTAGGGCTCAGAGATACCGAAAAACATGTTTTTACAAAATGTCTGTCTGTGAGTCACTGCTTCTGTATCTCTGTATATGATATACATTTTGTGAGCGCGCTATCTCAAGAACTAATACACAAAATTTAATAAAAAAATATATTTACCTAGTTCTTAATATACATTGATGCTGATTAGTTTTTGGTCTGAATCGCTTAACAGGTGACCCTACTGTAAAGGCTTTTGTGCGATTTCCGCGATCGCTGTATCTCCAGAATGCAAGGAATATCATCAATCTTCAGATTCAGTTATTCCTTGACATGAATTGATGTTATTTATATTTTGTTGTATATGGTTCCACGAGAGGCGCTGCAACACTGAATTTGTTACGATTTCTGCAATAGCTCTACTTTAAGAACTAATGCAGGAATTTCCATAAAAAGTCAGATGCAGTTACTTCTTGACATGAATTGGTTTTGTTTACGTTTTTGTATCAATCATCTTTCGGATGGCGTTTTCATAATGAATTTTGTATAGTTTACACGATTTCAGTGATATCTTGTACTAATCCATGGAATTTCATATCTTTAGAGCCCTCCGATTGCTACATCCGAGTAGTTTATTTATTCCAAACGGCATTAAAAAAAAATATTTATTCGAATGTTAAAGTCGAAGAGTATAACGTTTCTGTTGCGTATTTTTTTTTATGCTAAGCTCCCACTAAAATTTCATTCTAAGTGTATTTAATTGATCAAGGTTTAATGCATTCGAACCAAACATCATTTAAGAAATTCAATTGAATAATTTCAACTTAAAACGTTTAAATGAAATATGCCGAAGATTCATTAAACACCTGTTCTTGTTTTAAAAAGATAACTGATTCGCAAGTTAAACAAAATTTAAAATGTATTTGTATTTGAACTGAAAACTGTATGTTAAACTCTAAAAAATGAAAAAAAAAAAAAAAAAAAGCGCAGCGGCCTTTGAGTCTGCTTACAGCGGTTAACACGTTGGGGATTATTTTTTTATTTTATTTTTATTTATTTATTTATTTATTCCGGCCAATTATCTGCAATAGGAAATACAGGGTTCGAAAAAAACCACGGAAAACTTCGAACGGTTAGGCCGATGGTTGCGATTGGGTTCGAACCCAGTACCTACCGTCTACCAGTTTGGAGGCCCGTAATTAGAGGAATCTTTTACGCATCGTGTAGTGGCAATTTTAACAAGAAAAATATGAAGCTGACAGGGATAAAACAATGAAAAAAATTGAAGTCGGCGTGATAAAAAAATTAAGTTTAAATAAGCTGACTCATTTAAATAGTAATTAAAGAAGGCGAAAATGGCAAAACTTACACAAAATCTGAAATCGAAACTACACAAGAAGGAATTAATCACCTAGACCATAGGTTCCCAACGGGGGCGGCACCGCCCCCCAGTGGGCGCTGGGGCCTTCCAGAGGGGCGGTAGTACGTCCAGAGAAAAATGGGGGGCGTTAGGACAGTCAAGGGGGGCGGTCACGGTATATCAACATATTTAGGAGCTAATATAATGAAAATAGTTGATTTCCTCTGCATTGCCCGGTCTGTGACAAAAACCTTAACTGCACATTTAAATGGAAATCTATACAGACGAACCTACAGCTGGGAGGGGGAGGGGGTTGAATTTATTTTACTAATGTCAAAAAAATCACCTTAGATCACGAAGAAAGGCTAAAATCGCGAAGAACAAAATTTTATTAAATCAGGCTAAAAATATTTTAACTACAATTCTTTCATGAATGTCAAAGTATCACAGCGGAACACGAAAGATCGCTAAAACGCGCATTAAAAATCATTATGAATTAAAAAATTCTGGAATACAAAATTCTAGATAATTGGCTAGCTAAAAGTTTTAGACAAAATTATTTTTTATTAACTTGTATTTCGAAAAATCTGAAGTTTGACGACACATGCCTAAAAAAGATTTTTAAACGAATTTATGATTTAAATCATTTCAAGAAATTTGTTTATTCTTAGTGAAAGTGATAAAAATTGATATATCTATAAATTTGTCCAAAAGTAAATTTATTTTAACCTAAATAGAAAAAAGTTTTATGTTTCAAAATATCTTAATCGAAAAGAAATGTTGGCAGTACATTATTGAGTATTTAAAATATGGATCTAGGCATTCTCCTACAATCAATCGTTACCTATGTGCCGAAAAGTTTTTAAAATGAAGTCATGAAGCTTTCTAGATTACAAGAGCATTTGAATAAGTGCGTGCTGATTAAAACGACAAAGATATATCCTGTTTTTACTTTACAAAAAAAAAAAAAAAACATTGAATTCGCGAAATTTTTGAATTTCGGTTTTTGTTGGATTTATATGTTTTAGGGGCAGAGATTCCAAAAAACATTTTTTTACGAAATGTCTGTCTATATATGACATAAATTTTGTGGGTGCTCTATACCTCAACAACTAATGCATGGAATTCAATAAAAAATTACATTCAGGTAGTCCTTGATATAAATTGATGCTGATTAGTTTTTGGTGTAAATAGCTAAAGAGATGGCATTGCTATGGTGCCTTTTTCATGATTCCCGCAACAGCTTTATCTCAAGAACTAATGCACGTATTTTCACCAAGCATCAGATTCTGTTAGTCCTTAATGTCAATGGATATTGTTTACATTTTGTTGAAAATTTCTCAAAAGGTGGCGCTGCTATGCTGCCTTTTCCACGATTCCTGCAACAGTTCTATTTCAAGAACTAACGTACGGATTTTCACCAAATTCCAAATTTGGTTAGTTCTTGACATTGATATTTATACATGAATGTACCGAGTTTATTTTTAGATCCTTTCGCAAATGGAGATACAGCAGTATCATCACATTTGGAAGAGGAAATCGTGGAACTCACAGTAAATGAGAACTAAAAGTAATATTCAGAAATGATTACCACGAGTTACAAGCAACTTCAAAGCCAATACAGCTCTCTAACCTAGATTGTGAGCGAGAGTGATTAAATTTTAAATGATTTTCTTTCATCAGATTTGGCTGAGAGTGGGTTCCGTGCTGTAGCTAATTTACTGTCTAAAAAAAGGAATAGACATCTTGAACCTGACAAGTTGTGACTGATGTTTAAAAAATTGAAATCCGACATGAGCAAACTGTTAAAACTCCATCAGCCTCAACCATTTCGGTATTTTTTCAAAATTCTTATTGGTTTTCTGATTATTTTTCAATTTTTAATAAACATATTTTTACTACATTTGATGGTTGTTTTAATTAACTTCTACTGTATGAATCTTAATAAATAGATAGACTTATAAAAAATAGATAATATGCAACAATATTTTAAAATTTTGTATGATTAAATATTATGAAAGAGGGGGGGGGGGGGGGGCGTTGGCATTTTTTTTCTCTTGTAAAGGGGGCGGTGGTCCAGAAAAGGTTGGGAACCTATGACCTAGACACTTTTAAAAAAGCATTTAAACGTTAGGAGCCAATCTTTGTTTAAAACTAAATGCACTTTTCTTCATCAGATGTTTTTATTTCAGTATGTCACATTTTTAAACTTACATCATAAGTCAGTAACCGTTGGTTACGGTAACAATTCAATAGTTTTTTAACACCTCAATTAAAAAAGAAAAAAAAATTGCCGAAAGATGTTTTCACCTCAGAAAGTTTACTTTTAAAAATATGATTTGTTCACAAAAAATTGCATCTTTTTTTAAATTGCTATTTTAAATATTTTATTTTTTTTAAATATTATTTAAAATGCTGAATCAAATTGAAAATTAAACATTTTCATTTAATTAAAAGAAAAAAATTCAACGCGACAAATAATATTTTGAGTTATGACAATTTTAATTTACTCTAAATTTTTTGAAAAAAAAATTATTAATAAAGCTTATGATGTGATAGTGCTTACAAATCATGTGGTTAACCGTCACAAAAAATTCAAAATTTAAACTCTATAAATAAATAAATAAAATAAATGTTTCCTGGACAACATACAGCAACATTGTTTCTTCAATTACACGCATTTCAATTTGTGTCTGATCCCTTGAAACCTCACGATTTATTAAAATTGTCATAACTCTCAGAGTTTTGGAGATATCAAGATGGAATTTTTTTTGTTCAATTCAGGAATGGATAAGGAAAATTTTTCTAATTGGAAGTTTTATCCTCTGGGGGCCGTATAAAAATTTGTATTTTTTAAAATACACCCCCCATGGAGTTGCAACTTATCTTATCAAAAAATTTACCTTTTTTGGTGAAACTTTGCAATTGGAAGTATGGGTCTAGGGGCAATATTTAAGGAGATAGCCTATTGTTTCGATATTTATGACTCACCCTGTATAAGATTTTGTAATTCTATGATTCAATATGCTTATTTTCATCATCTTTTATCACAATGAATGACCAATTAAAGGTAACATCTCATTTTCTTTACTTATCGCAAGTTATTAAATGTGTATTCTCAGCAATATCGCTCAGACTAATCCCTCTGAGGGAAGTCCTAGTTGTCTGAGCGAAGCGAAGTCTTATACTCAGAGTACGTAACGATATTAAAAGTAAAAAAAATTCTTTCGTCAAGCAAATCTTAAAAAGTACTTGTCGGATTTTGATTCTGTTTGTACCAGTAGGTACTTATGAAGGTAATCTGGTGAATGCACCATCTACGAAAAATTAATTCCAAATAGTTTAAAAGTTATATTTAAAAAACCGATAAAAAAGCACAATTTATTTGCATACGTCAATGAAACTTGGTGTGCGTCATTTTTCACCGGCTGGATATTTTCATAGACAGCCGAACCAGAACACACGGAGTAAATAGTAATTGTCTGAGCGAAGCGAAGTCTTATACACATAGTACGTAACGATATTAAAAGTAAAAAATATTCTTCCGTCAAGGAAATCTCAAAAATACTTGATGGATTTTGATTCTGGTTGTACCAGAATGTACCTATGAAGGTAACCTAATGAATGCACTTACTACGAAAAATAAGTTTAAAATAGTTTTAAAATTATATTTAAAAACCGATAAAAACATACAATTTGGCTACATACGCCACGAAAATTTAATGTGCGTCATTTTCACGAGCTGGATGTTTTAATTAGATTTCCAAATTGAAGCACATGGAGCAAAGAAAGTATGCAAACAATTTTCATTTAAGTGCAACAAAACATATTAAAACTTAAAAAACAAACTGAAAAAATAAGTTGAATATAGATACTGCCACTGCAGAATTCAGTTTCGCCTCCGATTAGAAAAAAAATTTAAAAAAAAAAATCGATAGAGGTTTTTTAGAAGGACGACCCCGTTTAGAATGCAATGAACTAACTTCATTTTTCTTGTGTTTATCAATATAATAGCAAACAGAACGGCGTGAAATACCCAGTTGATTAGCAATTTCTCTTTGAGACTTTGGAATTGCGGAATAATAAAGAGATACAATTTGACGTGCTACTTCTTCAATGACAATTCTTTAGTTTAAACGCTTTTTTATAGACTCTGGGAAAAAGGAAATGCATTTTAACAATAAAACGAGTGGAATCCTGTCGAATTCGACGAATGAAATGTTTAAAAGACCCGAACGATTTGGCTTTAAAAAAAAGCAAAAGTAATTACATTATTGAATCAATATGTAATAAATATATTTCCAAACTTGACATTAAGTTTTCCAGTTACAATTTTGCATGCAAATATTTGCATATCTTCAGTTAAAATTGTAATCTGAGTGCCGGCGAAATCCAGAAATTTTATTTTATATGCACTACAAAAAAAAAAAAAAAAAAAAAAAAAAAAAAAAAAAATCTTATTTTTACTATGACATTATTTTCACTAACTGAAGTCATCTGAAAGTAAAATCTCAAGGTCCATAATGAAAAGAAATATTGAAATGTAATATCGTTATGAGTAAAAATGCGATGTTTTATATAGTGACGTCATTTTCTCTTCAAATGTTTTTTAAAAGTTACTGTTATTAGTAATATGAAAAAGGCGTCCGTAATAATATTGTAAATTCATTTTATCTGGTTGCTGAATGCCATCATTTTCCTCATTTGAAATATTTCTTACTTTGCTTTAGACATTAATTTTTATCATAAATTATTTTCTGTTATTTTATTTACTTTATTAATGTTATTTCTCAGTAAATATATTTTTTTACCTCAATTAGTGCATAATTATATGCAATCATTTTATTGTGGTTAAATTTTACGAAAACAATTAACTTTTTTCTTTTAAATGCGAGGACATGTTCACTGATGAAATGAAATAAAGTTTCTGACTTGTGGAAAATAATAATGGAAAATAAATTTTTATTATCGAGAGAAAAGCTAAACTAAGTTGCCACCATTTTGAAGAAATATCGTAAAAAAGCATTTAAAATTAAAAATAAAATATAAAAACGGAAATAAATTAAAAAATAGCTAAAATGGGCACAACTACAAATAAATAGCTTTCATTTAAAAAAATAATTATCAAAATCGGTTCAGTAGAAAATTCAGGGCTGATGACACGACATTTTTAGCTTGTCTGAAAGAAATAGCATCGGAGGCTAAAAATCTTTTTTTTTTTTTTTTTTTTCCCAATAATTGAAAATAAAGAGGCCATAATTCTTAGATGCGATACTTTTTATAATTGCGTTTTATAATCGGCATTAGCATCTTTTATATTTCGCGCGTGCAAATTGAAACAATTCTTTCGTGTTTAAATAAAATACGAGTTTAAGTTGGATTAAAAGCATTTTAACACTAGCGTCTATACCTCGCCCCAAACTTTGGCTCATATCACAAATGCACCCAAGAAAATCCCCATGCTGCCGATATTTTCCCTTTTTAAACTGAAAATATGGTTTCTTGCTTTCCCCTTTTTCATACGGAAAATGTTTTTTTGCCGTTTCTTGACGATACTACAAATAAACAAAGAAACAGACAGAGAGACAAACGTACAAACAGACAAACAAACAGACAGAAAACAAACAAATCGGCAAAAAGCCAAAGAAATAAACAAATAAAAAACAAACTGAAAGACAAACAAACAGACAGACATAAAACAAACAAACCGACAAACAGACAAAAAAACCATCAAACAGACAAACAAACAAATAAACCGACAAAAAAACAGACGTAAAAACAAACAAAGAAACAAACCGATAAACGAACAAACAAACAAACCAACAAACAACCAGACACAAACAAAAACAGACAGACGAACAAACAAACTGACAAACAAGCAAATCAACAAACAAACAGACAGAAAAACAAACCGACAGACAGACAAAAAAACAGAAAGACAGACAAACATCACTGGATCCCTGAAACTCGCTGTGCAGGAAACACTAAAATGCACGAAACTCGCCAACGTCGCAATCACAAACTTGTGTATGAGCGCTGCGCGCCCATTAAAACAAAAAAAAAACATCACTGGATCCACGAAACTCGCTGTGCAAGAATCACTAAATGTACGAAACTCGCCAACGCCGCAATCATTAACGCGTGTATGAGCGCTGCGCGCACATTTAAACAAAAAAAAGCATCACTGGATCCACAAAACTCGCTGTGCAGGAATCACTAAAATGTACGAAACTCGCTAACGCCGCAATCACTAACGCGTGTATGAGCGCTGCGCGCCCATTTAAACCAAAAAAAAAAAAAAAAATCACTGGATCCACGAAACTCGCTGTGCAGGAATCACTAAAATGTACGAAACTCATCAACACCGGAATCACTAACGCGTGTATGAGTGCTGCGTCCCCATTTAAACAAGCAAAAAAAATAAACGAAAAAAGAAAAAAAAACACTGGATCCTCAAAACTCGCTGTGCAGGAATCACTAAAATGTACAAAACTCGCCAAACCCGCGTTAACTAACGACATTAAAACCAAAAAATTAATCTCTATATGCACGAAAGTCGCATGGAAGAAATTTCTAAAATGAGCATTTCAAAATTGTTGTTATTAACGCAGATATCAAACTATTAAATCCCATTATCGGCAGCATGGGGATTTTGTTGGGTGCATTTGTGATATGAGCCAAAGTTTGGGGCGGGGTATAGACGCTACTCATTTTAACCTCTTGAGGGGCGCCATCGGCGCCATTTGCAGTCTGCAAACGGTTAATTTTAATACTTAACTTGCCAACTGGTACCAGTAATTTTTTAGTACAATTTTGATCTCATAATATACATGACGAAACGGTTTAGATTATTTTCAATTAAATTTGTTCGTAAATATCGGTGGGAATTAATTATTTGATCATTTTTGAAGCAGAAATGCCTTGCCCCTGAAAGGTTTAAGCAATGTATCGTGTTTAATGCGATTGAATGAGACATTCCCGATCATCCATTACTGGCATTTAATCTTATAGTTTGGCGATACTTTTTTGGTCGTCAGTATAATCAAGTAGTACCAAAAAATAGAAACAATAGTTGAAGCAATAAATAAAAGTTATAAATAATAAACACAATAAAAAATATACATATAAAAAAATTGTAATTTAAGAAATTACCCCAACCATTTGAAAAATGTTTCACTCGATACATTCATCTATCATTTTAAGCTAAATACCAGTTGTTTTATTGTGTATTATCCGTGCCACTGCTATAAATGACTTTATACATGCTGCAATTTGAAGGTACGGTTCGTTTAAGTTATATCACTCTATTGTCGCCAAGCATAAAAGTTGGCGACGAAAGAAACATTTCAAACTATTTAACATTGTTGGTGCAAAAGTAATCATTATTAAAATACAGCTTTGGCATATACTGTTATACTTGTAAGACTTTGGCATATATTGTTTGATTTTACAGAGCAGAATTTTGGTGATGGAGGTTTTAAACCAAAATCGATCGCAGCACATGCATCTGTGAATGGGTCCATCAGACATCGAATCAAAAAAGTTTTTTCCCAGTTTTTCCCAAGCCGATTGCTTTTTAGTTTTCTTTTTAGGTGGTGGAAAATCAAGAGTAATAGCTATAACATTTTCCGGCTTGTTAGAATCACTATTGGCACTCAAATTTTCCTGGTTAGAACCGACCGATAGTAAAACGCCATGGCTAGTGGATTGGTCGCCCTGGCGACATGATGTTTTACAATTAATCGGTTCGGCATTAAATTGCTTCCTTTTTCGTGATCGCCTTTCAACACGTAATTGGTTTTCAGCGGCTCAATAATCTTTTGATTTTATCATTTTCTGCATTGAAAGACGTTTTTGCGCCAAACCAAATACAGTATTACTCAGTTATCCCGTCGACCAATTTCGCCAAATGATACGAATCGCCAAACTAATAAGCAACTTATACATGTTGACTAAATTTTTATTTTAAATAGCAAAAGAAGAAATAAAAATCACTTTATGATTGTTTAAGTACGCGTATTGTGTTTAATATCATTGAATGCGATATTCACGTTCATTCATTTCTTTGGCTTCGGCTTTTTCCGTATCTGTTAATTTCCGTCTACCCATTTTTAAATTTGTTAGTTTTCTCCTTTATTACAATGATTTTAACCATTTTAATTTACTATTCAAATAAAAATTCTTCTAAAAGTAAAGAATTTAATTTAAATTCAAATAAAAACTCTTCTAAAAGTAAAGAAATTAATTTAAATTCAAAAGTGACCACATCATTCAAAAGTGGTAACATCATTCAAAAGTGGTAACATCATCGGGTCCATTCTCCCGAAAACAACAACCATTTTTCAAATGGTTAAAAACAATAAATCGAAAATATTAACACTTACAGCAATATTCAAAATCAAAGTTTTCACCAATTTGGCGACAGAAAAAATTGCGCCAACTTGGTACGTATATGACAACTACGCCATATTTATGTACAAAAATAAATAAAAACGTTCATCAGATATGAAACCTGACTTTCTGAAGCCCAAATTGGACCAAGATTTATAAAAATGCCGAAGTGAAGATATTAAAGGAAAAGTACCATGAAAACGGGACGGAAATACCATATACGTATTTGGGGTACTACTTGGTTATGCCGTCGACCAAAAAAAAAAAATATCGCCAAATTATAAGATTAAATTCCAACAATAGATGACCTTGAATGTCTCATGCAATGAAACTAAACAAGATAAACGTGTTTAAAACATCATAAAGTGGTTTTTATTTAAACTTTTTATGAATGTTTTACTAATTTAATTGTTCTTCTGTTGTTTAAACTAAAAATTTAGTCAACATGTATAAGTTGGCTATTAGTTTAGCGATTTGTATCATTTGGCGAAATTGGTCGACGGGATAACTAAGTAGTATTGTATTTAGTTTGGCGAAAATCATTTTTTAATTATTTTCTATTATATTAAAAAGGAAGTAACAATAAATAAAAACGCGATTAAATACAGATTAATTTAATATAGGAAAAAAACAATTGCCGGGTTACCATGTCATGCAAAATAACGATAGTTCGATGCCAATTATGTGGAAGAGTTCCAAATTCTGTTCTGGCATTTTTGGTGAAATTTTATTTTTTATTATTTTATTTTATTTTATATTATTTATTTTATATTATTTATTTTATATTATTTATTTTATATTATTTATTTTATTTTATTTTGCATTAAATGAATCGGTTCCTTTTTTTATTTTCCAACAAAGTTGAAAAGTGTTTATGCATTCGGTTTGTCTGTCCGTTTGTCCACACTCTAACATCCGTAAATATACTCGGATTTTTTTGCAATTGGTAAACCTTATTTAGTGTCCCCTAGGCATGTTTGGTATTATATATGAAGTATGTGAGATTAATAGTTTATTTACAGGGACACCCAACAGTTTTTCATTACATTATGGTCTATAAGAAAAATCGATAACAGAGTATTTTTATGAAACTACACTATTCAGGGTTGCCACGACACCTGGAAAACCGGGAAAACACAGGGAATTTTAAAATCCCTCCTAAAACAGGGAAAATCCAGGGAATTTTTTAAAAAATCCCAATAAAATCTGGGAAACACAGGGATTATTATTATTATTATTATTTTTTTTTTTTTTTTTTTTTTTTTTGCTACTATATCCAAATAAATTCGCCCATTTTGGGTAAACTGAGTTTTAACTCACTTCTTGGCGGCGTCGTGCTAATTTTTGCGTACTCAACATAGAATAAACGCGTTGCAGTACAGGGAAAACACAGGGAATTTTTTTTCAAGATTAGAGTGGCAACCCTGCTATTGCAAAGTATTGAAACTTATATAAATCGATGAATTTTATTACGATTACGTTTGAACAAGACATTCATATAATTTTTAATCCGTTTACAGGGACACTCAAAAGAAATCGGTTACAATACTGTCTTTGAGCAATAATTGCTGGTCATGTGTTTTCAATTTCGGCATGTGCTTTGAAATTTAACTGTTTTTTAGGTGCATTAGTAATTATATACACACGTAGTACCTATAGTCGTCGTCTGAACCGTCGTATCTCTGTCCGCATAGAACAGCACGAAAACTATTGAACAGAATCGTTTTAAATTTTAAATATATATTTGTTTCTGAATTTTGTTGAGTTATTTTAAATTTTAGTAAAATTGGATAAATAGTTCGAATACAGAGACAGTCAAAAATATTCTGTTACATTATGGCCGATGGGATGAAATAATTCCAAGAACATTTTAATGATGTTACGCGACCATCGAAACCTAATGAAATTGATATGCATTTATGAGGAGCACTAGAATATATATTTTGTAGAGCATGCCGCGCAAAGAATATTTATTATTCATTTGCAAAACTCGAGTTCATGTTGGCGTATTTGAGCGAGCATGTCTAGCGTAAAAGTATGCGCAGATTTATAAGTCATTTGTGGTGACATTTTTACAGTTCAAAGCTTATGGAGACGAGATATTCAGATCTCGTTCGTACCTTACACTATAGGAACTGCATATTCCTTTTATTTAATGTATGCTACACTGAAATACTGCTTAACTTCATGAGAACAAGTTTGAAAAGAAAGAAAAACAGTGTGTGTAGTGGCCAGCAGCACAATCCATTTAAATCCGATTGAGCATATCTGGGACACACTCGAACGACGTAATACATTTCTTTGTTGGCGTCTTCGGGATTTTTATATGTCATTTTTTAAATAGAGAATTCCCTAAATTCCCATCGAGAACCTCATCGTATCCATAGAAAACAGATGTAGATATTATATTATCAACTATTCTGTATTAACTATCTACACACCATGTAAACAAATTCTCTCATTCTACTCAACCATCATGATTTATGCAATTTTTTGTGCTGTTTATATTTTTTACGTCATTTCAAAGAGTTCAAATTCCGATTCAAGATATTTTAGTGTTTTATCATTTGCATTACTTTTAATGTATCAGTTACTTTCAATTTTATAACCATGCATGGCTGATTTGATAGCTTGCTTTCCCATTTTTTACCGTTTATAGGAATTTTTACATAATATTTTGCATTTCTACCATTTACTTTTCTCATTTTTGACATTTAAATTTGTGGCACTATATAATCAATTAAAAATAACGGTACTTCTAGGTTATCCCGTCGACCAATTTCGCCAAATTATACAAATCGCCAAACTAAAAGCCAAACTATGCATGTTGACATAATTTTTTTTTTAAATAACGAAAAAACAAATAATTAGAAGAATATTAATAAAAATATTAATAAAAGGTCGCAATAAAAATCACTTAATGACATTTTAAATACGTGTATCGTGTGTTAATGTCATTGAATGTGACATTCACGATCATCCATTATTGGCATTTAATCTTATAGTTTGGCGATAATTTTTTGGTCGACGGGATAATCTAGAAGTACCAAAATAACATCATTTTTTATTAACTTTTTGGAATATAGACTTTCTATTTGGAAAATATTTGGTAGGGAATTGGGAAATCTGAAGTATATCTGAATGTTTTTGCCACGATGACCAAAAAAATATTAAAAACTAACAAAAAATTAATAACTCAATATCAAATTGTGGTACAGGTTTCAAACAAGTTGCATTTAAAGGTAATTTTTTTTTTCTTTATACGACAGTGTGCAATGTTTAGAAATTTAAAAATTTACAGTACCGAAAATTGTTAAACTGAAATTTCATTTAATATTTGTTTATGATTGGCTCAGGAATATTAACGTGTACCTAAATGTCCAGGCATATTAACATAACTCTGTTATTACGTAAACTACGTTTTGATAATTTTAAAAATGTTATTGTTTTTTTTTTTTTTTTTTAATATAGAAATCATTTATAAGCCTAAAGTTATAGCCTTTGAAAATATTATTTTCCAAATAGTCGTTGTAATTTCTAAATTTACATTTTTTTTTTATGTGGTATTTTTTCGTTCTTTCTTTTTTTATACTTTTTGCAAATTATTATTTAATATATGTTCTCAGCAATATCGCTCAGACTAATCCCTCTGAGGGAAATTCTAGTTTAAAGAATAAAATAGGTGCTTATGTTAAAAATAAAAGAGTTGCCAACGATGCAAAGAGAAATAAGCAAACTATTATTAATATTATTATTACTAGATGTCAAAACACAATTGAAGTCGTAATAAGAAATGCATAGACATATACTGTCATTACTGTCTACATACAGATTGTAACAATAGCAGCTGTTAAGACAAAATAATACTCGATCAAAAGACATGTACTATTAATAGTACGCCAAACCCGAACGAGTTAAGGGTGCCCATTAATGTTACGCTAAACGTATCTTTTTTTAAAAGAAGTATATTGCCGTACTTCATTTATAAAATCTTCAAAATATTCTTTTTTTAATCTAACAACCCCCATTTAGGCACCCCAGATTCTAAAAACACAGTAATTTGATCAGCTTTAAAAACATTGAATTATAATTAAAAATAAAACAGTGGCAACCTCACTAAAAACGTTTTTTCGTTCATTTTCTTATGATTAGGAATTTTCAAGGCCAAATCAGCTGCTATTAAGAGACAGAATGATTATTTTCATTGTTGTTAACACAGAAGTATAAAATAAGGTAATGTAAAACGAATTAAATAAACACAGTCTTTGTCTCCATGTAATTTAGTAATTTCTATCAACGATGTAAGAATGTTATTTTAAATGTATCTTTTAAATCTGATGTAATTTTTACCAATTTTCTTTCTCTTTTTAATATTCAAGTGGGAACAGTTTTGTTGCTAAAAAGGAAATATTTTCCCCTATCTTATAATTCACAAAAAGAGACAAAATATGACATAAATTTATCGCTGAAATATATTTTTTAATTTAAACTGTTTCGCATTATTATTTTCAACAATAGTGCCTTTTGCATTTTGTGTTTTTCAAATCTGACGTAATTTCCTTCATTTAGGACTGTTAACTCATAATAATATATTTAATATTAAAAAATTGCTTTCAGTTTTAAAATTTTTGTTAAATGTAGTTTTTATGGCATAATTTTGAAAGTTTTAAATCGTAATAAACAAGTTATCATTTAAATCTATTTTAAAAGTTTTTTTTTCTGATTACTAGGGGGGGCCCCCGCCCCCCTGCTCGCTATGCTCGCCAACCCCCCGCGTAATCGCTTCGCGATTCCAAATTATTGGCTACCCCTGCTTGCTGCGTTCGTCAATACCCCATGGTATGAATAAGCAGTTGCAGACCTTTCAAATGATGTGTCACACAACTGGTGTTGTAAAAAAATTAAAAATGTGACCCCCCCCCCCTGGGGAGAGCAAAGTGTGGGGGTGACACACAAGACACCCATAATATGAATAAGCAGTTGCAGACCTTTCAAATCTTGTGTAACACGACTGGTGTTGTAAAGAAATTAAAAATGTGTCCCCCCTGGGGAGCAGAATGGGGGATAACACACAAGACATCCATTATATGAATAAGCAGTTGCAAACCTCTCAAATGATGTATCAAACGACTGGTGTTGTAAAGAAATTAAAAATTTGGCGAAATATTACAGTTATCGCCAAGCTGGCGTCACTTTTGACAACTAATTTTGGTCGCCAAATTTGGCGATATATCGCCAAGTTGGCGACAAACTTGGCGATTGTTGGCGATGGTAACCTTTCCTCTCTTTATGGTAACCCATACGGCGATGCATAGACAGAGTCCTTTCCTGATTGGTCTATTCGACTCATGGAAGGAGTGGACAAACCGGATTCGTTAGTTCCGGAAATCTTCCACATCAGCATCATTCCAGGAGTCCTTCCTTTTAAGGCTAGTTTTTTTTACTATAGAAGGATAAAAAAAAATGCCAATGAACTTTTAATTTAAAAACAAAATTCCAATTACGAAATTGCTTTCTCTATGAAACCACAAAAATTTAATAACGAAATACAACATTGACGCCAAAATTTTAATATAATTTTTTTTCCATTTATCATGTATGTTAAATATCGCTTTTTCATATTGAAAATAAATTGGTTCATAATTTTCGGTATCACTCATTTATTTCAAAATTTTATCGATGGGAGTGCTTTGTCCGGAAAAGGTTAGTCCCTCGGGAAGGAGCGACCGGTATACGTGCCAGTTCAGCTGTTTGAAATCCCGTCAGTCACCGGTGACTGTCGCTAAACTTTCCGCTTTTAACTACGTCTGTCACCAATCATCGACAGTCTAAAATATGTTATTAAAACTGAAAACGATTCATTGTTTTAACTAGGTACTGAAAAAATTTAAAATTTATTTATTATTATTATATAAAACTTATTTTTTATTTAAAATTTATTTATTACAGGATTAAAGTCTTTTAATAATTACTTAAAAGGGAAACTTGAATGTCAATGACTGTTTCACTCAATGCGTTAAAGAAGTTTCTTAAATCTATTGATTACTGGAACGTTTACCATACCTCATCTTATACTATTTACAGAAATTCTTCTGTTCAACCCAGTAAATTTAAAGAATGTTACATTTATGATAAAAAAAGCCCTTATTGCTCTAAACGTAAAAGTTCACAGTTCTCAAGACAAGATAACGGGTGAGCACCTGCATGGTATTAAGTCCTCCCCGTTTTATTTTAAGGGTGTATTCGAAAAAACGCTTTTCCACCTTCAACAGCTCGAAATTTTCCGATACAATTTCAGACATATTTTTAAAAGTAGAAACATAAAACTTGCTGAGGGGATTCTTGAAGGGACGTATGAGGTGCCGTGTGATGTTATTTTACACTCAATTCATTAGAATTTGATTTATAAACAATTACCTTATCAGTATGACCCTTTTTTTCGTTCACAGATCTCTCGCTTCGGAAAAATCGGTTCGAAATCCTGTTTTTGATTGCTTTTTTTACAATATTTTCTGCATTTATCAAAGAATCGACAATCACGGCACCTTGTGTACTTTCCAAAAAAGAGATTTTGAAAGTTTGGTGCATTTGAGAGAAAAAATGAATTCAAAAATAAATCGGAAAAGAAGCAGTTTGAATCGAAATACACCCTTAAACATAGTAGTTAAAGCTGCTATTAGATTCACCGACTTTTAGGCGAGACAAACTTTTCAGTGGATTTTAACGCCAACATTTTTCCGTTCAAAGGGGGACAAGGGTTATAATAATCTTTCAAAAAATCGGAGGAAAAGCCGGAAAACCAGTTTCTACTTGTGCCAGGCGTTAATATTTATCGCCTACTCGTATCAATCGCTTATCTCTGATTCGTTGAAACGTTCGATGTTGGATGAAAAATCTGGGCTGGCCTAGACTTTTTTGCGACTGCCGAAAAAAGTTGGGGGACATTTCGCAAAATGTTGAAGAAAATCGAGTGTTGGCTCAAAAGTCTTACAGAATGTTGGTGAAACTAATAGTGGCTTTAGTCAGCAAAGCTGTCATAAGGCGTGCTATGTTGGTAGAATTGTCCCCTAGATTAAAGACGGGTCACATCAATCAAGGTTGTACGCCACCTATCGGGTATTTCCTATGCGAATACAGCATTTATCATTGTTACTATATGTATAGAATTTAACACCAAATAAAATATTCAATTTTAGCTCTCTCTCTCTCTCTCTCTCTCTTTTTTTTTTTTTTTTTTTTTTTTTTTTCATTTACCGATTGCAGACGTCAAGGATCCAAAGTTTTGTTGGTCGTATCACACTTTTATTATTTAACTTGCAAACATTTCATTCTTTTAATTTCATTTAAAACTCATTTCAGAATAACTTTAATTTTAAATGCATGTATTAAATATTGTTTTATTAAACAAACAAGTACTGTTCATTTATTTGGTTAAATATTTTGCGTTTCAAGACAATCATTTTCGGAAAATCATAGATTAGGCTCTCTCTCTTTTTCTCTCTCCCTGTTTTTTTTTTTTTTTTTTTTTTTTTTTTTTTAACAGACAAAGTTATTTAGAGAATTTAAATTAAAAATTTAATCATAAATTTCAAGCTATTCTCTCATGAAATATAGATGAATCCTGTTTACCAGATTCGTTGTAACATAATAATTTTGTTGCAGATTTTTTTTATTAAAAGTATGTATATTTTTAAAAAAGTCGCATTCCTGGGTAAAAGACAATAGTTTTCGTAGCATTAGTGCCTTTTCTCCCGAATTTAAAATAATATTGTGAGTATTTTTTAAAATGTACATAAATTTTTCAAAAAAAAAAAAAAACTGTAACAAAAATATTTTGCAATAAATCTGATAGGCATGATTAATCTGTCATGATTGAGTAAAAATTCATAAAATATGTGCAAAAGGTACGCATATAATAGATATCTGCCTATATATATGACGTCATACTAATAACTTGCGTATTCATTATCAATCCGGCCACCAGATGGCGCAAATATGTTAATTTAGTTGTTTATGTTACTTAATTAGCTTGTTTGTATGTTAGTTTTATATGTTTAGTTAATTTAGCTCCAGCATCATCTTTGAACGCTTGATTTGTATGTACTAGTTTTGGTAGTTAGTGGATGTAAAGTTCATGATCTATGCGTATGAATCAAACCTAGATAAATGATAAAGCGAAGACACTCCCATATTAAAAGATGAAGCTAAGTAGTGCCCCAAGTTTCTGTGGTGAGAATTAAATTGTATGGTAGATAGAATGATAAAATACTTACATTTTTTAAAAAAGTAATCATTTTTTTTTGTTGTTGTTGTTGTTTATAGTATTATAGTTTATAATGGCTTGAAAAATGTGAATCCCTTTTAGAATATTACTAGTATTCTTCACGCCATTAAAAATTTTAAGAAGCTAAGAGAAAATAAATAACATAAAAATAATGCATAATCAGCCTACTTTTATCAATAATTAAAACTATTTCATCACTCTACGACTTTCTTTATTGACAGAATTGAAAACTTCCCATTGCCATTACTATTATACTATTACGAAATAAATGAAAATTTCAACTTTTAGATTTCCATAAAAATTAAATGTCAGTTTTCTTCTTAAAATTTACTTCTTTTTAAATTTATGCACACAATTATGTTTCGAATTTAAGAAAAAAAAAACGTTCTGAAAAAAATTGACTTTTTTTCTTTAAAAACATGCAACTTAAAAAAATTAAATTAATTTTTGTTGGTTACCCTATGTTTAACAATTAATAAATTAAAAAGTTTCAACTGTTAAGTTATACAGAAAATAAATATGCTATTTAAATTTGTTAAGTCTGTAAATTATACCGAGTTAATTTAGCTGTATGAAACCGTCTGAAATTATAAGTTAAATATTTTTGCATAATAAAATTTCGTAAAGGTTATTCTCTGTTTCAGAATTATATAAAATCTAATACCGAGCTACACAGAATTTATTTTCTCCAGAATCATTTGTATCTTACATTATATCTAATTTCAACGTGATGCTCCATAATTTACTTTTTATTTAAACCAAGTAGCACTACTTTATTACTTTCTTAAATTTTTCTTTTACAAATCCGAATATATATTTTCAAAATCTCTCATGTGTATTATTTATACTTTAAAAATGTCAAATATTTAAACTGATTTAACCAACATTAATTTATTTTAAATTTCTTAAAAATGAAAAGTACTTAAGTACGTTTAATAATGTAATATTATGTAATAATGTTATAATAATGCATAGTCTATGGGAGCATTATTTTCAAATTGTCTCGCTCAAATGTTAATATTTTTACATGATTTTTTTCCATGGGATAGCTGAGGACGACCTACAACCTTAGTAGCTTTTTTTTTTTATTATTATTATTTAATGCTTTATCATTCAGGACTCGTTTGAACCTAAACTGTACTAATATAAAAATAATAAAACCAAAATCGAAAAAGTAAAATCTAGCCCGGTTGTGGATCGTCCTTAGCTATCCCATGGGGAAAAAATATGTAAAAACACTAAAATTTGAACGAGATATTTGAAAATAATGCCCCTATAGACTTAACATGATCATCTGGGTCATTTCCTGTGACTAGTGTGGCGTCTTAAATCTGTCAATTTCTGGAACGTTTACGATACATTATCTTATACTTTTCACTGAAATTATTCTATTCAAATCATTAAAATTAACGAACATTTCATCGATAATTATAAAGTCCTTGTTATGACGAATTTTATAGTTTTTAAATCAAGGTAACGGATGAGCACCTGCATGGTATTAAGTCCTCCCCGCTGTTTATAAACATAGTTGTTAGTCCATGTAAATGTTCATGGTCTGAACGTATGTATCAAAGCTGGATATATAAAAGAAGCGTCACGCCCGGGTTAAAGAATAAGCAAAGCAGCGCAGCGCTTCTAGTTTCCGCGATGAGAATTAAATTGTGTGGTAGTGGGTGGGGCATTCTATATTTAGCTTTTGGTTCAGCTTTCATCGCCTGAAAATTTCGCTTATGTCGCGGCAGCATAATAGTAATGAAAAAATGAGAAGTTTTCATTCCTAACGTCATTAAACAAACGTATAAATTGATTTAATACTTACATTCTGAAGAAAAGTAATCTCTTTTTTTTCATTTCTTTAAGTATTATTACTATTATAGTTTATAATGGCTTGAAAAATATGAATCTCTTTTAGAATATCACTAGTATTCTTCACGCCATTACAAATTTTAAGAAAACTGAAAAGAAATAACATAATAAATAATGCATTATGAGATTACACTTTTCAATAATTAAAATATTTCACCATTCTACGAGTTTGTTTAATGACAGAACTGAAGACTTCTTTTTGCTGTTACTATTATACTATCGAGAAATAAATGAAAAGTTATTAGATTTCCTTAAAAATTAAATGCTAGTTTTGTCTTTAAATTTTACCTTTTTTTTTTTAATTTATACATACAACTATTATTCGAATTTTAAAAAAATGTTCTGAAGAAATTTGACTTTTTTTTCAATAATACATGTAAGTTAAAAGAATTAATTTTTTTTTCGTACCTTATATTTAATTACTTATATATTAAAAAGTTTCAACTGTTAAGTTCTACAGAAAAAAATGTACAATTTAAATTATTTAAAAATACATTCTACATCCTATTTATGAATCTATAAAATATTGTTTGGGATATTTATATTTTTATTCGTAACTTTTTTTTTCAATAATTCTTAACATACTGATAAGTCTGTAAGTTAATGCTGAGTTAAATTAGTTGTATTAAACCGACTGAAATCTTAAGTTAAATATTTTTGCATGATAAAATTTCGTAAAGATTATTATCTGTTTCAGAATTATATAAAAACTAATACAGAGTTACACAGAATTTTTTTTTTTCTTTAGAATCAATTATTTCTTACATTCTATCTAACTTAAACTTGATGCTCCATAATTTAATTTATATTTAAATCAAGTAGCACTATTTTATTATTTTCTTAAATTTTTCTTTTTCAAATACAAATATACATTTTCAAAATCTCTCATGTCTATTATTTAGACGTTGAAAATGTCAAATATTTAAACTGCTTTAACCAACATTAACTTATTTTAAATTTCTCAGAAATGAAAAGTATTTAAGTACGTTTAATAATGTAATGTTATGTTATTATAAATAAAGAAAGAAAAACTTTTAGTTCTGAAACCATCCTAATATAAAATGAATATAACCTAAATCGAAAAAGTAAAAAATAGCCCGTTTGTGGATCGTCATCAATTATCTCATGGGGAAAAAATTATGTAAAAATGTTAAAGTTTGAACGAGATATTTTAAAATAACACATCATCCGGGTCTTTTTCAGTGACTAGGGTAGCGTCTTAAATACGTTGATAACTGGAACGATTACAATATCTCATTTTACTGTTCACTGAAATTATTCTATTCATCCCAGTAAAATTAAAGTATATTACATAGACTATAAAAAAGTCCTTTTTTGTGTTGTTATTCTTGATCTTGACATGATTATGTCTCAAGGAAACGGGTGAGCACCTGCATGGCATTAAGTTCTCCCCGTGTTTTTAGGTGCGTTCGTAATTATATAATACGTAGCACCTATAGTTGTCGTTCAGTCCGTCCGTCTGTCCGTCCGTCTGTCCGTCCGTCCGTCTGTCCGTCCGTCTGTCCGCATATAACAACGCAAAAACTACCCAACCGAATCGTTTGAAATTTAAAATACATAAATATTAGATATTTTTGTCGAGTCATTTCAAATTTTATGAGAATCGGATGGATAGATCAATTACAGGGACGATCAAAAGTATTCCATTACATTACGGTCAATGGGGAAAAAAGTTTCAAATGCATTTTAATCGTTTGAAATTTAAAATACGCAATTATTACATAATTCTGTCGTGTTATTTCAAATTTTTTGATAATCGTGTGCATAGATCAATTACAGGGGCAATCAAAAGTATTCAATTACATTATGGTCAATGGGGAAAAAGTTTCAAATATATTCTATACGTTTGAAATTTAAAATACATAATTATTACATAATTTTTTCGAGTTATTTCAAATTTTATGAAACTCGGACGAATAGATCAATTACAGGGACAATCAAAAGTATTCCATTACATTACAATCAATGGGAAAAAATGTTTCAAATGCATTTTAATCGTTTGAAATTTAAAATACGCAATTATTACATAATTCTGTCGAGTTATTTCAAATTTTTTGATTATCGTGTGCATAGATCAATTACAGGGACAATCAAAAGTATTCAATTACATTATGGTCAATGGGGAAAAAGTTTCAAATATATTCTATACGTTTGAAATTTAAAATACATAATTATTGCATAATATTTTCGAGTTATTACAAATTTTATGAAAATCGGATGCATAGATCAATTACAGGGACAATCAAAAGTATTCCATTACATTACGGTCAATGGGGAAAAATGTTTCAAATGCATTTTAATCGTGTTACACTCATGCGAACTTAATAAAATTTATATGCAACTATAAAGTACATATTATAATATACATCTTACATAATTTGTGGTGCAAAGAACATTTGTTATTGATTTACAAGGCCACACAAAAGTATTCCATTACATAATGGTATAGGGAGAACATTGTTTGATGAGCGTTTTAATTGTAGTTCACTATTTACAATGTTATGAGATTGATATATGAACGTAATATTTTTAAAACTTCGTTATCGTCCGAACGCACCTAATTTGCTACGCTTCACGTGCAATTTCCAACTTGTTTTAAACGTAGATAGTTACTGTAGTTTATCAACTCGATCTGTACGTACGTATCAATGATGGATAAATTATAAGAAAGCGAAGACATTCTCACTCGCACTCCCATTTTAAAAGATGAAACTAAGTAGCGCCTCTATTTTCCGCTTTGAGAATTAAATTGTACGGTAGTGGGTGGCAGTTGCGCAGCCAGAATTCGGTTCTGGAGGGAGGGGTTGAGTTTCAGATAAAAATACCCTCCGGTTTTTTGAATATCTGGTTAATAGAATGAGTTAGCAATTTTTTTTTAAAGTGCGCTTAAAACAACATGAAACTTTCAGATTCATTTTTTAAAATACATAATTGAATCACTTCTTATATACAGTGGAGCATCGTTTATACGACGCCGAAGGGACTACCGAAAAACGTCATATAAACGATAACGACGTATAATCGATTTTCACTACCAGAACTAGAATTAAGTTTGTTTTCACTTAAAATAAAATAAATAGACAAACAAACAAAAACGGGGGGGGGGGGGATTAGTAAGCAATTTAAATATGCGTACCTTTATTTTATTTATGTTTCATCGAAAGGTTCCTCATTTGCAGTACATCATTTCCTTTTCATTTAAAGTCAAAGATCAAAAACCCCTCGTGGCCAGCTAAAAGTCGCCAGTACTGATAAAATTTAGAAGGATAGTCTATTTGCAACTTAAAACAGGTCGGAAAAGCTGACCATCCCTGAAAAAAGAATGACCCCTAACAGTAAAATCTGTTACACGTAAGCTGATTTTTCAGACTAATCGAACACCAGCCCACATTTTTATAATGTGGAGTGCATTTAAACACGCTCTTTGGTGTCATTCATAGCTGCCAACTTCCGCTCGTTCGTAAAATACGCAAGATAAATACACAAAATTAAACATATACAAAATAGAAAAATCGACATATAAACGATTTTGGGCATCGTATAAAAGATATATTTTTACATTAAAATGAATAGGAATGAATCGGGACCACATTAAAACGTCGTATAAATGTAAACGTCGTATAAGTGATCGTCGTATAAACGATGCTTTACTGTATATATAATACAAACGGAAATTTCTGGTTTTCCGCTTATTTCTCCATTTCTAGTGAAAAGATTTTGATATAATTTGCGCCGTTAAATAGGTATTATTCCAAGGAAGATTTTCGTACATAGTATATCGTCCTAGGTGGATTAATTATAAAATTATGACAAAAAAAATCTCTTTTTTTTTTTTTTTTTTTGACATTAGGGGTTACCATTTGGCGCATGTTTTTCATTTGGCGCAGCAAATTAAACTATCTTTATTAGAGAATCGAAATGTTTATATGAATTAAAAATGAAATAAATTAAAATATCCCTAAAAATAAAATAAAATAATCTATTGCTGATTTTATTTAAATTACAAATAAGAAAAAAAAACATTTAGAAATAATAAAAAATAAAACTATTTAATTTAAATATGGGGGCAATCTTTATATGGCTATAAATAGATATTCATTGTCAAAGTCGATCCGTTGAACCAATACCTGATAATTTATCACTATTTTGCCTATATATTTGCCTATATTGGCTCCGGAATAGCAACAATAACATCAAAAATACCTAAAATTAAAATTCAATAAAATATAAATGACGCCATTTTTTAAACAGAAAGTTTTTTAGAATATCAGGGTTTATTACAAGAACTGCGATATGTATTTTTAAAAATTACTTGCATCATTGAATAGGTTTGTGACGTATTCATAGTATAGCGACACATTTTTTTCCCTTCTTAACAAATTGGGATATTTTCTTCTTTATTTTCGGTCGCAAAGATTGTTCTTTCTAAATATTTATCAGCTGCGTAACTACATATTATGCTGTTGTTGGTTAAATAATTTAGACGGCTGTATTAATTTGGGAAAAAATATGAAACGAGAGAAAAACTTAGTAATTTTATTTAAACAAATATGCAATAATTATAAAAAAGGAAACTTACGATTATTCATATGGAGAATTGGAGATTTATGGGAACAGATGTCATATACGCATCGGAGTACCTAATTGGCATCAAAATGGCATTATTTTAACTGACATGGTAACCTGCGACAATTCTGATCCCACTAAAGTTCTGTTCTAGACGAGTTTTAGCGCCTCCCCCTAGACTTCAGAGACATTCTGATTGGCTAGCCAGATTCAGGTGAAGTGGCCAGACATCCGACGACGGTTTATACTTATTCGGATGTTCGTTTTCAGTTATTTCTTTTCTCATGATGCAGAAGTTAAATTTGAATAAATTACTTTTCATTTTCGGATGATGAAATTTTCATCATTTTTATACTAAACCTTTTTTTTTTTTCAAAACTTTTAAAGATTAAAATTGTTTTATAAATTTTAAATGTTATTAAATTAATATTTACTAAAGAAAAAAATCTATATTTTTGCTAAAACGCATTGTTATTCATAAAACGCTGCATTTGCAGGCGGAATCTCCACATCTAAACCATAAAAAAATTGTAAAATCAGGACTTTGGGGAAAGGGGGGGGGGAGGGTATACTCTTAATAATTTCTTGAATTTGTAACTGAATGCTTCTCTACCTTCACGAAACATATTTCAAATTTCCATATTTAGTGCTATAAAATTTTTTAATGAGAATTTTTCATTATTTATTTTTGTCTTCATTACTTTAATGTAACCTTAGTTGAAATTTCACATTTTAGCACATAATATTAAATTTTTGGTGCAAATAAATTAAATTCAGAACACAATTAAATTAGATTTTTTTTCATTTTACAGATAATCATAAAATGTAAATAAACAGTTTTTTTTTTTTTTTTTTTTTTTTTTTTTTTTAAGATAAGTTAGAAATTTTGAATAAATTTTATTCTAATGTAAAGCGCAAAAATAAAAAAATAAATAATAATCATAATTTATTGTCGGTGTAACAATAGTTTGTAGTTAATGTATCCCTCAAGAAGTAAAGAAAAGTTTAAACGATTAGGGGTCATCCATAAATGATGTCAGGCAGTTTTTTCCATATTTTTGACTCCCCCCCCCCCTTTGTCATAAAGTGTCATTCATCACCATACGTTCCTCCCTCCCCTCTTGTCACAAGCTATATTATGTAAACATATACTTGCAGTTCAGAAACAAAGCCCTACCATTTAGATCACATTTCAAATTTTATTTTAAAACTTGAATTATGTGTTTTAATAACATTTGTGAGCTGAACAATAAAAATGATTTGTATTTTGTATGAAATAAGATTTACAAAATAATAATAATAGTTAATATAGAGATAGTAATTGATGATTATAGATAATATTAATTGATAATTATCTATAATCATCTATTTCATACCTATTACTCGTCATCATTATCTATTAATCATCAATTACTATTAATATTAAAGATATTAATAGTAATAAAATATTAATATGAAAGAGCAATTGAAAACAGTAGTATTTTGGGATTTGAACTAGAATTTGGCTTTCAATTTCATCTTTATGAACACAAAATATTTCAATTCTTAATTTGATCTACAGACTTTTAATGTTTTTATTTTAACCAAAATGTGTGATGTCACGTTTTTTCTTACCCCCTCCCACCCCTTTGTCACAAACTATCACAATTTCATGAACTCCCCTTCCCCTCCCCTTCAAGTGTGACATCATTTATGGACGGCTGCTTCGTAATAATTTAGCATAATTTTTTTATGGATATTTAAAGCCATAATTCTCATCCCCAATTCAGAAAGATAGTTTTATTATTGTTATATATAATAAAAAAAGAAAAACTGTAAACTGATGTTTTTGTAATTTATTAGTTGCTTTTCTTTATATTGTTTTTTATGCATTGTGACAAAAAGAGTATTTTGTTTTGTTTTATCAATGTTTATTGTCTCCACAGAGATTTAAATTCCTTTTAACCCCCTCTCCCTCATCCAATTTTGTTTTGCTAATGTGAAATATTAGCTTTTTTAGACTTTAAAATCATTTCGTAAATCATTTTATCCACAACAGTAAATACGTAGTTTTAAAAGCTTAAAAATAAAATCCAGATAAAATTTTACAATAAGTTTTAATTTTTTTTTTTTTTTTTGGGGGGGGGAAAGGGGGTAAATTATTTTTTTTTTTTTTTTTACATGCGAAACATGTGAAATCTTAAATGTATAATTGTTTGGAATGTATGAAAAAATAAATATAATAAATAATATTTATGAACTTTAGTTAAATAAAATATCATCTGATAAGTATCACAAACATTTATTATTATTTATTTAAAATAAACTAATATAATATAAATAAAAAGTATGTAAAGTTTATAATTAATAACAATTATAATTACTATCATAATTAATAATAATAATTTATATTATAATTATAATCATAATAATGATTATTAAGAATATAAAAATAGTGTCACATATTTAGTTCACTGCATAGTCTGCATTTAAAAATACTGTATCAAATTTACATAAATACATTTATATTAGAAGAATTCATTTAATACAGTCCTCCCCACTTAATCGGGTAACGGATAATCGAATACCCCGCTTATTCGAATAAAATCCTCCGGAACCGAATTAAATCCCATTGAGCTAATGTTATTATTCCCCGCTTAACCGAATAATTTTCACGAAATGTCCTCGCTTAATCGAATAACAACTGAGTGAGGCAATTTGAAAAATGGGTGTGAAAAACACGTTTCAATTGGAATTTCCTCCACACTTTTTTGTCATTTTAGGTTCTTACACAGAAAACAAATTTCCAGACCTTTCGTCTGGCAGGTGTACTGTGGATCAGTCGATTGAGCTCCTTTTCTTGTTCTTTTTTTCGTATGAATTTGAAAAATGGTGAAATAAATTGCACAATGATTTCGATCAATTTTGAATTTTGTTTACTTTTGTTTAACAAAGGACATTTTTTTCACTTTTTCCATTTTTTACAGATATTTTTAATGGAGACACTTTCATTTTCAAAGCCGATTCCGAAACTGAAACAGTCTCATTTAAAAAAAATCAGCAATAAAAATCGAAAAAGCTAAAAACGACGCCGCCCTTTGAACAGATTGATCTCAGCTATCCATTGCAAAAAAGATCATTTAATAATATTGAAATGCGATAGAGATATGTTTATAAATTTCTTCTATAGGATTAGCATTAACTCTACACTCACGATCAAATCCTTTCGTGTGACTGAAGTAGCCCCTTAATAATAATGTGTTGTCACTTAGAGGATCAAGATGGTAATTATGATACCATTCGAAAACTAACTCGTCCAATTTTTACTCTAAAATTTCGCATAAGCCACTTTCATCTTTTTTTTTTTTTTAAACCTGTAAATCTGCGTAAATTAAATTATAGTAACAAAATCTGGACCCAATTCACACTATCTGCATTATATGCAATGTAAACCAATTGCATGTGTTTACTGACATTGAACTATTGCGTATTTACTTGAATTATTTTGTTTTTACTTGTTTGTAGTGTTCTATTAAAGTTTTTAACGATTTTCTTACTCTGGTAATTAAATATACTGTTTTTAATAATTTTGTCATTTTATTACACTTTAATTTTACATTTATATGCCTCCCCGTTTAATCAAATACCCCGCTTAATCGAATATTTTTTCTGGAACCTTCAATATTCGTTTATGCGGGGACGACTGTATATAAAAAGAAATATTCAGTATATTTAGTTAAAAAAAATATGGCATTTAAAAAAAGCAATTAAAAGCAATTGAAGGTTACTATTACACAAGAAAATTCATATGAAACTTTCGCACTACAATCTGAGGGTTTTTATTATTGCTATTATTATTATTAATTAATTGCAATAATTTTTTAATCAAACAACTTGTTTCATTGAATATAGGTAGATCTCAAACATGGGTCTTAAAAATGTATGAAATTCATTAAAACTGCAATCACTCAGGGCGGATCTGGAGAGTCCTCAAGGGGGGGGGGGGGCGATTTCAAAAAATTTGGAGACTCGAATCTGATTGCGAATCGAGGCTAATTTTTTCACTGTGGGTCAAGTTTGGGTCGGTTGACTTCTATTTTTACTGTGGATCAGGTTTGGGTCCGGATTACTTCTATTTTTGCTGCGGATCTGATTTGAATCTATTTTGCTAACATTTGAGGAATCTATTTTGCCACATTTCTTTTCATTTTGTTAACGTTTTTCATTTCTTATTCGCCAAATCACTAACGTTAGTCAAAAGCCAGCGAGAACCTGGGTCGGGTCAATAATGCTTATCATACAGGCTGGGTCGGGCACAGACCGAACGCTTAGCTTTTATTCTGGGGCAAGACCCGGGATGGAAATTTTGGTGTGTGCAGACTAGAGATGAATTCGGATTCTCTTTAGTCTGATCCCATCCAATACCGACGATTTTAAATCCGAGCACACCCGAACCGAAACTTTTTGCTCTATCAGAGCCAGAGCTCGGTCTCGGTACCGAAAGTATACAGTGGAAGAAAAATTGCATAGTATTTTTATAAATATATTCAAGAAATAATTGTAATTTTAAAACTACTTTTTATATAGAATTGCCTGTTAAACGAAATTTTAAATTTAATATTATCAAAAAAAAAAAAAGTTTGGTATAAAATAAAAATGTACTTTCTACATAAAAAAAAAATCTAATATTTGGTCTCTTTTCACAAAACATGTTAATGAAGTAGGTTTCATGAATAAATGCATGTAATTTGTACAAATTACCTGTGGAATCGAACAACATTTATCAGTTTTCTATTAAAAGTGCACATTTTTACTATAACTATTTCATTCCTCAAAAAAAAAATCTTTCGGGATAGGCGTTGCCTAGCAAATAACCTTAAATTAAAAATTTTGAATTTTCGATGCTTTTATAGAAATAGAGGAAACACTGTTTGATTTATTTCTATAGGAATAATATGGTAATTATATTTACTTACGACTGAAGGTGGCTTCATAAATTGCAGAGTACGACTTCAGCTTAAGCAGAGTTCTCAAAGAAATAATGATCACTAAAATTATATGAAGAGCGATTACGACTAGTGTACGTTCTGTACTATATAAATCTAAAATATTCGCAAACTAAAATCGGAAGAAAATATTCTCTTCGAGTTAGATGTCTAAATAATAATAATAAAAGAAATAAACGATACAATGGCAAAATAACCTCTGCCACAAGCAAATATCAAACTAACGATAAATTCATTATTCTCGCTCTTTCGTTGGCGTCGGAGCGTCGTCGCAATGGCAAAAATAAATTGTAGACATGACTAATAATTTACTTTTTAAAAAAGCATTCTAATACTAAAATAGAAAAAGCACACTTTCTGCTTCCCCTTCATTCTAATCAAAATGGCAATACGGATTTGATAAGTAATTTTTAAGGAGGTGATGGTGGTGGGGGGAGGGTGAGTTTATTTAACACTATTTGTCGATAAATAAAATTTTCAATTTTCAGAAAAAAATGAGTCCGAACCCGAAGACAAGAATAAAAATAGGGGCATGGGCTCGGTCTGAGCCCGTCTCATCTCTTCCCAAATATCTAGGAAGAATGACTCGAGGTCACACTCGACATAGAAAAAAAAGAAGTCTGGACCGACCCAAATCTGTAGAAAAATAAAGATAAGAACACGGCCCGCTCTGAAAGTGAGAAGATCTGACCCAGTCGAGTCTCATGAATTTAAAAGGCGCGGCCCGGGATAGGCCTCGCCGAACTCGAATTTGGTCTCCAATTTATTTTCTACAAGGATGCATAATGTCGGTTCGCAAACCCTTCATCAGACAGGATGGGGGGGGCGCAATCGCCCCCCCCCCCCCCGAGACTGAGCGTTTACATTTTATATTGGACTCAGCCTGGGCTTGGAAATTTTAGTCCGTGTATACCTCTTGGAAAAAGGCAGTCTACGCCAGGCCCGACCTGAAAAAAAAACAGTGTGGCTCGATCCAGCTGTGAAGAAAAAAGTAAGACCCGACCCGCCCCGGTTCTGAAAGTGTGAAGACCTGTCCCAGTCTAGTAAATTAAATTTGGCGCGACCCGACCAGATTCGCGCAGGTCTCGAGATTTAGCCCCGTCCTCGTTTTCGGACGGGCATCTTATGTAATTTTGCAGACTCTTTATTGGGCTCGAGGGGTGGGGGGAATCGCCCCATAGCACAGTGGGGCAAATTCCCGAAAAGCTGGCCAAAATATGAAAATGTTATTCAAATTGTACGAAAATTCGTATACAGGTGTTTTTGAGGATGCTAAGTAAGAATACAAAATTAAAATTGAAAAAAAAAATGGCGCATACAGTATGGCGGAATAAAAATTAAAATGTCTCGAAATTTATTCAATTTATATGCAATTTCGTAAACTTTTCAGGATGCTAATTAGGATTCAAAAGTGAAATTTTAAAAATAAATAAATAAATAAAATTAAAAATTAAGAGTAAAAACAATAAAATTTAAATAAAATTTAAAATTTCGAGGTAAACTTAAAAGGGAATTTTCAAAAAACCAAGACATATTTAAACGAAATTTAAGTACGTTAATGGAAAGTAAAGCATTAGACTATTTAATTTTTATATTATTAAAATAAAAACGAAAATATATTCCAGAAATTCACCTTTAGAATCAACTGTAGTATAATAAAAAGATTCTTCAGAGATCAAGGTGTCGAAATAGTTAGCAGAACTTGTTGGCGGTATTGGAAGATCCTGTGACTCTTAGGATCAATGATTTTAATTTCTTCTACGATAATTTACCTAAACTGGAAAAGAAAGAATCTGGTGACATTAAAAGACGTAAAAATATCTTTTTTTTTTCTCGCTACTGCATCTTTGCAGTAAATCTTCTCGATGCCTTTTGATCAGTTTGTTGCATGATTCTTGATTATCTTATGGCATATGACAAATTGGTAGTAATGAAGATAATGTTATTTCTTTGTCATTAATAAGTAGTTTCTGTACTGAAGTAAGCATATAGAACCAGGGGTGCTGCTCAAATCTACGAGCAAGTAAGGGAAAATTTTCGAAGTTTATCAAATAAATAACATGGCTACAAGAAATTACTTATGGCATAGAAACGTTTATTCAAATCTTCGTATATGCTCGTTTAGAAACACAAATAGTTGCTTTTCAAAGAATCGTTGAATTGTATTTCCATCATTTGTGCTTTCAAATCTGGGATTTAGTTTCTCGACGAGAAGTCTTGATTGTAAACGAAATATTTTTTACATATTTTATTTTGCAATTTCAGTGTTCTTCTTTTCATGCAGAGTACGAGCTTTTCATTTTTTCTATCCAGTTGTCTGCCGGGTGTAAGGCCTCTCTAAATATCTTTGCATGTAACTTAGATATTCTGAATTCTAAATTATCTCAATCCACATTTAATAAAAAATGTCAGATCGGTAAGATGCTGTTTTGATGCTGTCTGGCATAGATAGCAACGTTGAGTATTACACTAATTCGTTTTTAACGACTTTTTCTTCTGTATCAATGATTGTATTAAACGAAAAGTATTAATAAAGTATTGTATTAAAGTTTATTCTGCTAGTATTTAATGCAATCCCATTCATTGACAGTTGCTTCCGTATTTCTTGAAAAAGAAAAATGGATCTTGATTGGCCGATAAGATCAGTAAAATGAAGATCTCGATATTTTCAAATTGACGATTCATGAATTATTCGCAATATTTATGTATTCTAGTAGCACGGAAGAAAAGAAAAATATATTAGACATAATGCCATCTTCATAGCTAAATATTTGTTTAAATGTACTCAGAATAGATGTGCCATCACATCCTCACTTGCAAATCAAATACAAATTACTAATATAAGCGAAAGTGATATTCATAATGATTTTTACTCGCATTAATGAAATACGCTCAGTAGTTTGATCTAGCAAATATAGCCATTGACAAAATTATTCTTCTAATTATAATAGAACAAACAAAATTACTACCTATAAAGATAAGAAAATGTTATTCTACCGGATCAGTAATAGAGAATTATTTTCATTTTTAGCACTTTCCACAAAGTTGAAAAGTGCTTATGCATTTGGTTTGTCTGGCCGTCTGTCCGTCTGGCCGGATGGCCGTCTGTCCGCGCTCTAATTCCCGTAAATATACTCGGATTGCTATGAAATTTTTATACGTTATTGAGGTTTACCCTAGCACGAACCCTATTGAAAATGAAGTATCTACCATGATTAGTTTATCTACAGAGAGAATCAAAATTTTCCCATTACATTACGGCCTATGGGGAAAAATCGTTAATATACTCGGATTGCCATGAAATTTTAGGACGTAATTGACGTTTACCCTAGCACAAGTCCTATTGAAAATGAAATTGCTACCATGATTAGTTTATCTACAGGGCGAATCAAAAGTTTCCCATTACATTACGGCCTATGGGGAAAAATCGTTAATATACTCGGATTGCCATGAAATTTTAGGACGTTATTGAGGTTTACCCTAGCACGAACCCTATTGAAAATGAAGTATCTACCATGATTAGTTTATCTACAGGGCGAATCAAAAGTTTCCTATTACATTACGGCTTATGGGGAAAAATCGTTTCAAAGGAATTTTAAAAATGTTATACCCTGTCAAACATATTAAAATATGCATTCTATGAAATATAAGGTGAAAATATAGCTATTATTCATTTACAGGGCCACACAAAAGAATTCCATTAGATAATGGTAAAAGGGGGAATTGTGTGTGACATATTTTAAATATATTAAGCTTTTTCATGTATAATAAAATTCATATATGTCACTGAAGCTTAATATAAATTATACGCTACTGTCTTGCATAATATGAAGTACATAGCATTTACAGGGCCATACAAAAGATTTCAAATAATATATTCTTTCCGAAATACCGTATATGTGTATATGTATCCGATGATGGCTGATGGAGGGATGAAATGCATTTTAATTATGATGTTTGCGTTTATATTTCGCTAAATATATGCACATTATATGGTGTGTATAAATGTTATAGTTGATATACAGGGCTACACAAAAGAGCTCACCAACGTTTCTGAATATGAACGTAAATTATTTAAACGTGGTTCTTAAATAAGCTATGCATTTTTGCGCTGAGCTGCATTCAATTTACTGAGAAATGTTTGCAGAATATAGATAAAGGGATATACAGGGCCACGCAAAGAATTCGGTACATGGACGCCTATGAATGATGATTTGTGAGAATGTGATTTCAGTTGTTTTAAAAGTGTTTTCGTTTACAATAACTTTTAGCCTAATGCTGACGTGTAATAAAGGTACAATGTAAACTACAGGGCTGAACAAAAATATTCAAGTATGTTTCCATCTAATAGTATGAATTGCTGAAAAAGAAATTTCAAGCTACTGGGTATTTTCTTGCTAAGCTAAATTTTCCCATTATATGAATTGACATATGAAATACAGGGCTGTTCTAATGTACTGGAATACATATTTGGGTATATTTGGCTATACACTATTATTTCCCTAAATAACAAAGTTTTGTTAAAGATTTCATTAAGTGTTGGAAAGTGCTTCATAATCTATGCTTAACGCATGATTTTTCTTACTTGTTTCATTACTAAGCTTACTTATCAAATTAATGTAATCTTATGATTATAGTACTTATTTATAATATAATAGGAAATAAACTATTATAAAATTGTATAATTCAAAAATTTGAAAAATATTTATCAGCTAAATTATGTTAAAAGTAGTCAATTTCAAAATTTTTGAGGAGGCCGAAAAAGTGGCATTTTTACTTGCGGTTACTAAAATATGCGTGAAATGCAGAAAGGCAGTTTTTGGCAGCTGGTTTTTTATAAATCACTAGACAATAGCCCAAGTTATTATTTTCATTAAATTTCGTTGCGGAACACTGTGGAACATTTAAACTTTTTGATGTTTAAAAGCAAAAAAATAAAAAAAATTTTAAATTTTTTTATCAAAAATGACAATGAATTTATTAATTTTTACGTTCTTAATATAAATTTTGTAATACATGGAAATAAAGTGCATACTATCATAGTGTGAATACATTTCAAATCATTAAAATCGGATAATATAAAATATAGCACGCGTTTAGAGGAACTGTTGTTTTGCTGTTTTTGTTCGCTCTAAATAATACTCCTTCAAGCATCATTTTTGAAATGATGCTGCTTGTTAGGGCAAAGCAAAAATCTTTTTTTAAATACAGATTCTGACTCTCCAAATATTATTCTAGCCAACTATACAATCGAAATTCCCTAGATCGTAACTTCATTTTTCGACTTTTGGCCAGCTTTTTGGGTTTTTGCCCCGCTGTGCATCGCCCCCCCCCCCTAGATCCGCCGTTGATAAACTGCATAACATTATTACATAAAACTCCTTATGTAATAATTATCTAGATCTTTTAATATCTTTTAATAAATAAATAAATAAATTCAAAAATGTATTCTGCTAAAACAAAAAGCAAATTCATTGTTGTGTTTGTTGATTGGCGCCATTAGATTGTCGCAGGAAATTCTGTAGACATAAATCTGTAATTATCACAAATTTTCATTTGAAGCTTGAAACAGCAATGAAATACTAAAACAAATAAACACGATTTCAGTTCCCCATCATTTTGATCAAAACAGCAGAATGACTTGAAAAGGAATAAATACGCAATTTTAAGCAGAAAAAAGTTGTTTCAATCTTTTCTATACATGAATATATAAAAATTTTCCGTTTAAAAAAAATGAGCCCAAGCCCGAAACATTGAATAAGTCTTAATGATTTAGGTAATTTTTTATTTAACATTAATTACTGTAATTTAATAATTACAAAAAAAATTCATTGCAATAGAATATTTTTGTTTTTTAGAATGTTCAAACAGAAGAAAATAATTTTGTTCAGTTAATAATCTGGATCAATTTTACTCCGCAGCATCCTATAGCACATAAAAAAATGAGCACATTTATTTACACCCATATGATTTCGGAATTTAGAATGTATGAAGCGAAAGTTAGAAAACACTCTCTCAATTGATGCTGAGCTAGCAGGACTTGATATCAGAAGCATTGCTAGTTGAGCTGGTTTCGAAAAAGGCCAAATATTCCGATTTATGACAGATTTTTTTTTTCTTCCGGGAATGATAATATACAATAAAGTATTAGTGAATTTTTTATATTACATCTAATGTTGTTTATGTGTGACAGATATTTTATGTGAAAACTTACAGATCAGTGCAGTAATTGGGGTTTCTGACGAGGTTTTTGACATGACGTTATAAACCGGATAAAACGGCACAGTGTAAAAAAACTTGCGAACCCTGATTACAGGATTAAACTCTCTTAATAATTACTTAAAATGGAAACTTCAATGTCAGTGACTGTGGCACTCAATGCGTTAAAGATGTTTCGTAAATCCGCAATATACGGGAACGTTTACAATACCTCATCTTACACTTACAAGGAAGGTCTCCATTGGGGGCATACTCAGAATTTTTTGAGAAAAATATGAATTAAACTACTCATGTAGGTAATAAAGAATCAGTGAAAATTAGCGGCGGAATTACATTATTAGATATGTAAAAAAATAAAATAGTTTGGAATAATTGGCGTGAAAAGCTGATAGCGACGCGAGATTTGGCGAGCAGTGCATTTCCTCGCCAAAAGCAGACGATTTTAACGAATCTGAAAATTGATTTTAATTGACTTCACTGTTAAAAATCTGCAGCATTTACTGCAACGTCACTCCACTACTTTTATAGAATATCTCTCTTCTGACAAGTGAGAATGCTCCATAGCACGGTGAATTGACCCAGGCCCGTAGCCAGGATTTCCTTTCGGGAGGGGCTGAATTTTGAAATTTTTTCTGATCTTACAAAAGTAATTTGTATAAATTACGGCAAAAAAATTTTAAAATAATCAGGGCTTAACCTAAAATGTGTTCTGCATGGGATACTTGATAACCATTGTCATATATTGTTATTTCGTTTAAATTTTATTATTCATTCAAAATTAGATCATTTAAATTTTGAATAAGACTTCCTACACGGAGAATAAGGACCGTGATATTGCAATACTCTTCAGCAGATATAATTTGAGGGTTTGTACGTGTTGCCTGTATAAATGTTAGTCTTAGGATCTTTATTTTAATTTGAAAGATCTCTTCCCGAAGTTTTCATGCACAATAAAATATCTCACAAAAGATTTCTACTGCATTTTTCTCTGTATTTATGTAAAACAATTAGGACATCTTTAACCCTTTCAGGCACACTGTGCCCGGTCTGGGATACCTAATTTTAATTCCAAACTTGCAAACGGCACCAATAATATTTTAGTAAAATTTTGCTTTTACATTAAAGGCTTAAATTAAGGAATTCAAAAAATCTGAAAAATTCCTTGGTGAATTTTGGTGTCAGTCGATAATTTCTCATTTTACTACAGATTTTGCCCGTGCCGGAAAGGGTTAACCTAAGTTACAGCCGATATCATGTCACGAAATTTTTCTCGAAGAACTCACTAGACTTTGTCAGACAGAAAACCTTCTCACAAACAAACAGGCTTATGAGAAAATCATCCTTCTCCGGACTGGCAAAAAAGCTCCAGCTACCAAAAACATTGACCATGTGTTTTTCAAAATAATTTCTGAGCTACAGCAAATGTATGTAGCTCCACAAAAGTTAATATGCTTTCATGTCTCTTGATAGATTTTGTATCAAAAATGCGGATAAGTCATTTTCTTTTGTTTAATGCGGTACATTATGCAGTTGCTTCTTGGAACACTAAATTTGCCTTTAAGTGATTTTTAAAAACCTTTCCCACTGCTTTAACAAGTCCATGATACTTTCGGATTATGGGAATCAGCATGCTGTTTGAGAAGGCAAGATTTAACAGATGGCTTTCAAAGTAGATGTATCTAATTTTTGGATACTTTGGAAAATTTTAGAATGGACCCCGCCAAATGACCAGACTTATAAGATGCTTCATCATACACCTTTGTAACGCATTTATACACGTCAAGGCATAGTTGATCACAATGTTGTAATATTACTTTTCTTGAATCTTTGTCAAAGATTTTTGGAATTTTTGGCAAACAATTATCGGAATAAAACCTAAAAGAATTTTCTGAATTATTGGGGTTTGTGAATATTTTAATAATCCACATATCTAACACAAAAGTCAAGCTGTTCTGCGCTTGAGTTTCATTACCACTTAAACTACGCGATTTGTTTGCACTAACAAAACAGATAACGTTATTTATTTTGATAATTGATACTTCGGTAACTGTATCCGAGGATATTTGAAAGATTTTATTCTAAATGTCTTGAGTAAAGTAAATAGCATTTCTACGGATATTTATAATATCGCGTTTCGATTCATTCTCTCCAGACTTTGCTCAAAATTTCAGAGCGCTCTTAGCTAACAGTCTTTTTTATACAGATTTCTCCAACGTTAGAGGATTATTATCGTGGTCATCTCAAAGTGGTGTATTTTTCTCTGCGCAAAGTAAGATTGTTTCAAGTACTGATTCAAGAGCTGCTAGGATTTCTTCTTTTCTTGAAGCTGTTTGAAAACTGAACAGTAAAATATTAATTTTCTATATTCCTGAAGAAATTTTAATTTTGTTTGGTAAAATAAGATAAGGTTTGTGATAATCTAATTGCATATGTTATAAGAATTGCATAAGAAAACACATTTCGTCTTTTTTCCAATGTCTGAAACATGTTGTTAGTCTTCTTCCTTTTTTGTACCTATCTTTTCCAGAAAAAACAAAAAACAAGGCTTACAATAAATGCGTTTTGGAATATATGTAAGAAAAGTAAATATTATTTCTGGGTCTTCCTTCCATTTTTCTTATTTTTATTTCTTTCCTGTAGTTATTGGAAAACTATATGGCTGTTTGGAAAGTAAAATGGAACCAAAAATGTTTCTCTTCGTGGCATCATCTAAGTCATCTCCAGTTACATAGCAATATCGAATCAAGCTGCTTGCCATACTGTATGTTCATATAGAATACTTGACAAACCCCCACCAAAGTCAAATTGTTCCGAACGCTTACATGAAAACAATCCTAAATTTAAATTTCTAAACAAGACTTGCTGCCGAAAAAAACTTGATATTATTGGAATTGGTTTTACGTAAGTTACTTCAAGATTTAGTGCACCCATAATGCTGTTTTATGATTTTACAATTTAAAAAAAATGGTACACATCTGAAAAAGTATTTTTGACACATCGTATCATATTTTCTACTTAAAATATTCCATTAACAATCATTAACATTTTTCTTTCCATCGTATCTAACCAACTGACAAAAAACTGTATTATCCGTCATTAAATTCGCGGTTCAGAAAGTATTTTTAGACTCAGAAAATGTATTTGATAAAATTCGCTTTTTTGAATTCAGAATACCCTTCATTTCAATTACTAAATTAAATATCTGGCTGTAAATTAAACCAGTGTTGTTGTTCAAATTTTTACTTCTTCCTTAGTCACAACTCAAAATGTCTCTATACTGACTATATAAATAGCATCCCCTAACCAGTCAGCACACACGCCTAGATTTGTAGATTGGTCTCACAGTGTAATTGGGGTAAATTTTATCCAAATACGTGTGCTGACGGGATAGAAAACTCTCTCGGTGGTACTGTCAGAGCCGGATTAAGGTTGTACTGGGCAAAAGACCGAGCACTTTTTCGGGGCCCTTTCGCACCAAGATAGAAGCTAGATTTTTTGGCTTTTGAGAAAATAATTGCAAGAAACTAAAATTTTAAGAAATATTTTCTGAATCATTTTGTTAAAGGGCCCTCCTCAGCAGTGTTCCAAAGGCTGCAGCGTAGTTGGCCTGTGGGGTAATCAGGTCCTGAGTACTATGAAAAACTTTTAAAAAAATCTCTACATAGGGGTATCCATTCCTGAAGTTGATAGTTCTACAAAATACAAAGAAAATTAACCAGACAAACCAACTACTGTACGCACATTTTCTTACTATTAAAGATTCACATACAAACAATTTAAAGAAAAGTTGTTCAGTGAAGAGACTGGGGAATGGGGATGCTGCCGTGGTATCTTTTGAAGGTTTTTCGATACCATATTTTTTTTTCCTCGCATCATTATTTTTCAAAAATACATTCTAATAGTTTCTTTTTAATAAAAAGTGTTTTACAGTTATAACATCATTATCAAAGATACTTTCTTTAAAATTATATTTTTCACATGATTGAACATTACAGGCGGCTATTAAAGTTTTTGGCTCCTTTCTCTGTAAAATATTTTTACATTGACACTGCTCTAAGTTTCGTTTATATCCACAAAGATAAAGAAAATTAAGGAACATCATAACATGCAAGTAAATGTTCAATATTTGTCTCCAAAAGTTCATACTCCAGATCTGTATTACAATAACTTTTCTTAATCAAACTAATGATACGAAATTACACTTTATCGAATTTAACTACGTATAAAGGTAGTTAAAATTGCATTTTAAAAAGAATTTATATTTTTTCTGGTAAATATCTATTAAAGAAACAAATACCCAAATAACCGATATAATGAAGGATTACTGTAACTGTAATTGAATAAATGGATATTTTTACAGCTAAAAATGCAATTGATTTTAATGTAATGGAAGACAAAACTTATTTTATTAGATAATTTTGTAAAGTCTTTTCAAACTTTCGGGAGGGGCTTCAGCCCCCTTAGTCCCCTCCCTGGCTACGTGCCTGAATTGACCGTGTCCTACACTGTTAAAAATCTGCTGCATTTTGTTGCAACGCACTCCACCGCTTGTATATAATATCTCTATTCCAACCAATGAGAAAGCTCCATTTCACGGCCAAGTAACCGTTTTCTATACAAGCAAGGGAGTGCGTTGCAACAAAATGCAGCAGATTTTTAACAGTGTTATTTTTCAATTTGGAACAATTTTAATCAATTTAAATTGTGTTTTAAATGATAAAATATATTAATTTCATTTTGTTATAAGTACATATAAACGTATATGACAAAATTACGCTTAAAGTAAAGTAAAAATACAAAACTAAAATTACTTAAACTAAACTTATTTAAATAAACTGAACATAGAAAGTGTTTTCTTTAAAAAGTATTCGAAGCGTAAAAGCGCATTTTTCAAAATTTCGTTTTTTCGCCCACCGGAGATAAATCGCCAAATAAACGAAATTTTTGTTATTTTTTTACGGACGTTGTAAGGAGGTTCCGCCGAAATTTTTTTTATAAACATATATAACTATATGAGAAGAACATTCTGTAATTTTTTCAGATTTTTCTGAGTATGCCCGTATGGAGACCTTCCTTGTTAGATTATTCTGTTCAACTCAATAAAATTAATGAATCTTACATTGATCGTGATAAAGTCCGTTTTTCTGATTCAAACTCACAGTCCGAAGTCAAGTTAACGGGTGAGCACCTGCATGGTATTAAGTTTTCCCTGTTGGTTTAAACATAGTTAGTCGATGTGGAAGTTCATGATCAAGAGTTAAATATCACAGCTGGATGTGAAAAAAAAAAAAAAAAAGCACAGCACGCCCATGTTAAATTATAACGCAAAGTAGCACCTACAGTTTCCGTGATGTGAATTAAAGTGTACGGTAGTGGGTGGGGCATTCTATGTTTAGCTTTTGGTTCAGCTTTCATTACCTGAAAATTTCGTTTATTTCGCGGTAGTATAACAGTAATGAAAATGAGAAGTTTTCATTCCTGTCGTCATTAAATAAACATATAGATTGATAAAATGCTTACATTCTTAAAAAAAAGTAATTTATTATTATTATTATTATTATTATTATTATTATAGTTTATAAATGGCTTGAAAATATGAATCTCTATTAGAATATTAGTAGTATTCTTCCCGCCATTACAAATTTTAAGAAACAAACAGAAAAAAAATAACATAAAAAATAATGCATAATCAGATTATTTTTATCAATAATTAAACTATTTCATCACTCTATGAGTTTGTTTAATGACAGAATTGAAAACTTCTCATACTATTGTACTATCGCAAAATAAATGAAAAGTTCAACATTTAGATTTCCTTAAAATTAAATGCCAGTTTTCTCTTTAAAATTTACTTTTTTAAAATTTATGCATTCAGCTATTATTCGTATTTTTTAAAAAATGTTGTGAAGAAAATTGACTTTATTTCAATTATACATCTATGTTAAAAAAATTAAATTATTTTTTATTTGTTACCTTATATTTAATTACTAATAAATTAAAATTTTAAACTGTTACGTTTTACAGAAAAAAAAATGTACAATTTAAATTATTTAAAAATACATTCTATACCCTATTTATGAAAATATAAAATATTGTTTGGGATATTTATATTTTTATTCTTAACTTTTTTTTTTCATTGATTCTTAACATGCTGATAAGTCTGTAAGTTAATGCTGAGTTAATTTAGCTGTATTAAACCGACTGAACTCTGACGTTAAATATTTTTGCATAATAAAATTTCCTAAAGATTATTATCGGTTTCAGAATTATATAAAAACTAATACAGAATTACACAGAATTTTTTTTTCTTCAGAATCATTTGTTTCTTACATTGTATCTAACTTGAACTTGATGCTCCATAATTTAATATATATTTAAATCAAGGAGCACTATTTTGTTATTTCTTAAATTTCTCATTTTCAAATACGAATACACATTTTCAAAATCTATCATGTCTATTATTTAAACGTTGAAAATCTCAAATGTTTAAACTGATTTAATCAACATTAACTTATTTTAAATTTCTCAGAAATGAAAAGTATTTAAGTAGGTTAATAATGTATACTCCATGGGGGCGTTATTTTCAAATATCTCACTCAAATTTTAACAATCAATATCGAAAAATTGAAAACTAGCCCGGTTGTGGATATCGTCCTCAGCTATCTCATGGAAAAAAAAATCATGTGAAAATGTTAAAATTTGAGCGAGATATTTTAAAATAACGCCCCCATAGACTTAACATTACCATCCGGGCAGTAGCGGCTCGTCAAAGAGTGCTGCATCCGATTTTTCACACCACTAAAATTTAACAGAATCTTTCCTATTATTTATTCGACAAATTTTGCTGATTAAATAAAACTGAAATTACAATCAATACAATTTTAGTGGTGCGAATAAATTGATGCAGCACCCCCTGACCAGCTGCTGCTGCATTCGGATCTTTTTCATTGACTAGGGTGGCATCTTAAATCCGTTGATTACTGGAACGTTTACGATACCTCATCTTACTGTTCACTGAAATTATTCTATTCAACCCAGTAAAATTAAAGAATATTACATTCAGGATAAAAAAAAGTCCTTTTTCCTAATGCATTACTTTCCGTATTATTGCTTCAAAGTAACGGGTGAGCACCTGTATGGTATTAAGTTATCCCCGTGTTTTATTAAAAATAGATAGTGCGTGTCTGGACGTACGTACGTGTACGTATCAAAGCTGGATATATTATAAGAAGCGAAGACATTCCCACTCGCAATCCCATGTTAAAAATGAAACAAAGTAGCGCCTCTATTTTCCGGAATAAGAATTAAACATTAAATTGTACGGTAGTGGGTGGTATTGGCGCAGCAAGAATTCGATTCTAAGGTGGGTTCAGAGTTTCAGATAAAAATCGCCGGTTATTTGAATCTCTGGTTAATACAATCAGTCAGCAATTTTTTAAAAAGTGCGCTTAACAACATGAAACTTTCCGATTCGTTTTAAAAAATACATAATTGAATCACTTTGTTGAATAAAATTTGATTTAACGAAGCGGCGTATTCCGAAAAATACAAAAATGTCTAAATATTAACTTTGGTTTTGATTCATATACGCTGCAATTATAGTAGTTTTTCTTAGTTCTTCGAGGGTTTTTTTTATCTCAAAACCCCTCCCTTAACTGCGCCGCTCGTGAGTGGGGCATCCTACATTTAGCTTTTGGTTAAGCTTTCACCGCCTGAAAATTTCGTTTATTTCGCGCAGCATAACAGTAATGAAATTGAGTAGTTTTGATTCCTGTCGTCATTAAACAAACGTAAAGAATGATAAAATACTTACATTCTTGAGAATGGTCATCTCATTATGTTTTTTTAGTATTATTTATTATATTTTATAATGGCTTGAAAAATACGAATCTCGGTATATTACTAGTATTCTTCGTGCCATTACAAATCTTAACAAGCAAACCGAAAATGAATATCATACTAAATAATGCATAATGAGATTATTCTTGTGAATAATTAAAATATTTCTTCACTGTACGAGTTTGTTTAATGACAGAAACTGAAAACTTCTCATTGTGAGAGAGGATGGATTTGCGTAGAATGTAAATATCTAGAAAAAAAAAAAAAAAAAAAAAAAAAAAAATATTTTGGCATGTGAAGAGTTTGGGGTGGTGAGGTTTTAAATACTAATGCATGACTTTTTTTTTTTTTTTAATTAATTAATTTACAAAATGTCCAGAAATATTTTAAAACATTAAAAAGTTTTTGAACGTGCATTGGTAAAGCTACAAATTCTTAACCTAAAACAAGCAAAAAAAAACTAGTATGAACATTCGAAAGGTGAAATTAAAATTAATTAAAATAATGATAATATTACATAAACTTTAAATGATAAATACTGATAACTTTATCGATAAATAATAATTCTTATTTAAAAAAATTATATATATATATATATGTTCAGATTTCAATAAATTTTGCTCACAAAAATCTTTTATGACAAATAAAATTTTACAAACGGTGATAATATTAAGGGAGACCTGTAAGAAAAAACCCAAAATTTTTATTATTGATTTTAAAGTAATGAATTTTGGTGTACTATTTAAGAATCTTTTTGTAAGGAATAATTAGCAAAAAAATTCCCTTTTTATTAAAAAATATATTTTTATAGGGATTTTTATGATTTTTTTTTTTTTTGGTCGAAAAATACACTTTTTAAAATTACTATTCCTCATTCAATTTTTATTATTTTGGTATTACTAAAATTACTTAAATAGTCTTATAGTATATGGAAAAGACCTAGGGAGAGATATTTTTAATTTTCTATTTTAATCAGCTTTTTAAAAAAAAAAAAAAAAAAAAAAAAAAAATTACGCATGATAAATTTTCTTAAATTTGTTATAATTTTCATGTTTACCAATTTATGTGAAATTTTCAGAAATAGTTAAGAAAAATATCTCTCCTTACTTTTGTTGCAATTTTTTTTTAAGATTCTATAAACATAAATACTTTGTTTCTAAATAATTTTACCACTCAGCCTTAGTACTTTGAACTTAGGCAAAATATGAAAAAAATCATTTTCAGGAAAACACATTTTAAATGGCCGCTAGTCCTTTAAACTCTATAGTGACTACAATTAAAAAAGCTCATTTGCTACCAGTTCCAAGTGTCAATTTTATAAAGGTAATGGTTATTATTATTATTATTATTATTATATATTTATTTTGAGAAATCAACAAAAAAATTGAGCGAACCAAAAAAATTTATTAGCACACCTACTGAAAAAAATCACTAATTCATTCTAATGTTTAAAATGATGGCTATCATGTAGTATTCGCCCGGAGATGGCGGCCATTTTGTTTCCTGATTTTAAATCTCTATATTTTGTTTTATTCATTTATTTATGATGTTGTTTTTTTAAATGTATAATCTCTGAAACAGTTTTGATTGTAATTTCGGAATATATATATTTTTAAATTAATATTTACTTCATTTCACTGTTTTAAAATTTATGTATTTATCGTTAGCTAACTATAAATCTCTCCACTCCCTTACCCTATTTTTTCCCTTTTTTACAAATAATATTTGGAGTGCTGATTTTCAGTTTAAAAATTGGTTGTTGTTTATATTTAATTTCTGAATTCTTCTAAAATTATGTATAAAGTGGGCACGAGTGGGCATAAGTGACAATCAAAGAGACAAAATGGCGAATTCCGGGCGAATACTACATCTGTTCCAAAATGATAAACTGATAATGATTTTTTTTTTCTTTCTTCCCCCCTTTTTTTTAAGATGCAATATATCTTTACAAAAATAATAAGCAATATTAAATATTTCTGCCTCATTAAACATACATAAATTCAGATAATAAAGAAGATTTTAAAAGTTCGCAGCTATGTTACTATAAGTAATGTGATTAGAAGAAATGTTTGTCTATAATAATTTTTAAATAAATTTCCAATTAAATTGTTAGAGAAATTAATGTAATGGGAGAAAAATTATAAGTCTTAAAGTTAATTTTTCTTTAGAATGAAATTTAAGAAAACTTAATAATTTTTATAAATACAAAATGTCTACCAAGGGGAAAAATATACTTAATATATATAATAACGTATAATTTGTGCAATAATATAACAAAATAATTATAATAAAATAAGATTTGTTATCATAAATTTATTTACATTAATATCTATAGGAAAAGGATAAATTATCAAAGGTTTCTGCGTAAAATTATTGGGAAATTGTCTGTATAATGTGTCCTGTGCAAATTTACGAGCAAACTGACAGTAACATAATAATATTCAAAAAATAAAATTTAGCAAAAATCAATTTTCTGAATTGTATATTAAAAACGTACAACAATGTAAAATGTATCAAACAAAATCTTATTTTCAATAGCAAAAAAAAAGCAATGTTTTTCTTTATTTTAAATATCAACGTTGCGTAATTAAAGATGCCTAGGTGTCCTTCCTTAAATAATGTCTCGCGTTTTTTCCACATTTTTGACTCCTCTCCCCCCTCCTATCACATGTCACGCTATATTACGTAAACATATACTTGCAGTTCAGAAACAAAGCACAGCGTTTTAGATCACATTTCCAATTTTATTTTCCAGCCTTAAGAGCCCACAATCGTTCAAATTTTAATATTTTGACATGATTTTTTTTGCATAAAATAGTTCAGGACGATCCACAACCGGGCTAGTTTTTACTTTTTCGATTTTAGTTATATATTTTTTATGTTATGATAGTTTCAATTTCAGAACCGGTTTAAACCGGTTTTGAAAATTAAAGTAATTTTTTAAAAAAAATCTAAAACACAAGAAAGTCACAGAAAAATTATTCAAAAAAACCCGGATGACCATGTAAAGTCTTTTCGAATATCTCGCTCCAATTTTAATATTTTTGCATGATTTTTTTGCACAAGATAGATGAGGGCAATCCACAACCGGGCTGATTTTTACTTTTTCAATTTTTGTTTCAGATTTTCTTTAAAAAATTACTTTAACTTTCGAAACCGGTTTAAACCGGTTCTGAAACTGAAACTATCATATAATAAAAAATATATGAGCAAAATCGAAAAAGTAAAAACTAGCCCGGTTGTGGATTGCCCTCAGCTATCTTGTACAAAAAAATCATGCAAAAATATTAAAATTTGAGCGAGATATTAGAAAAGAACGCTCCCATAGACTTTACATGATCATCCGGGTCTTTTTGTGTACTTTTTCTGTGACTATTGTGGGTTCTTAACTATGTGTTTTAATGACATTTGTGAGCGGAACAATAAAAATTATTCATACTTTGCATAAAATAAATGTAAAAAAAATAGCAATAAATATTAATATGAAACAGAAATTGAAAACGGTAGTATTTTGGAATTTGAAATAGAATTTAACATTTTTAGCTTTAAATTTTATCTTTATAAACACAATTTTTTTAAATTTTAGAATAAATTCCTAATTTAATCTGCTGAATTTCAATGATTTTATTTTAACAAAAATTTCAGATTGTCACAATGTGATGTCATATTTTTTCTTACCCCCTTTGTTCCAATTTCATGAACCCCTCTCACCTCTCCCCCCTCCCTTCAAGCGTGACATCATTTATGGAATGCCCCTTAGACTATAAGGAGAAATCAGACCATAGCCCAGAGTCACTACCTAAAAACAAACATATATTACTTACCCATCATACGTAGTATAGGGTAAGTCTTGCAATCGTTTTGAAAATCGAAAATTTTTTTGACGGATTTACACGTTTTAGATAGTGGAGATTGCGAAAAACATGTTTTTAGAAAAAAATTTTTGCCGTCCGTCTGTCTGTCTGTCTGTAAACGCTCTATCTCCCGAACAAATTGAGATAGAGACTTGAAATTTTGTATGTAGTTAGTATGTAAGAATGGGACGAACCCTATTTAATATCAGCAACCTCGATTATCCGGAACTATTTTTTGCGGACACTCGAAAAATTCGTTCTGATGAAAGGTATATAAAAAGTTTCGAATTTTTTTGTTCTAAGGAATGGACGTAAAAGGCAATAAAATAACACACATTTTGCATATAGAACGAAGTCGGTCGGATTATTAGTTGCCGAGATATTCATAATCTTGTTTTCCACATTCTTCGATTTTTCGTGACCCTGTATTTCATTCAAATTTCAATTCAAAAAGATATTTTAATTGGAAATGAGACGCTTATTCCGACGCAGTTAATTGTTAGTTAATAGAATTATTATTTTTGGAGTTATAAGGATGTTTCTTTTACGCGGTTCGGTACTACGTGAGTAATTTGGCGTTTTATATAATTTGTCGAAATTGGTACATCAGAAGTTCTTTAATATAGCATTACTATGTATATTAACAATATTTAAATTTTGTTTATGAATTGCAATGCATTGTATGAACAGTTTCACATGTTTTATTTTCATATACATATCCATGATGGGTATGTATTACGGTGGCCCCCAACGACTAGTTTTTTGTATAATAATTAAATGACGAGTATAATTCAAAATAGGAATAATACAGAAAAGAGATTATCATAGATTTAATTAATAAGCAACGCGTGATGAAATGACTTTCCAATAAGTAAAAATTAGAGGAAAAAAAAAACAGATTTGAAATACATTTTTAAATATCGATTACATATTACATTATTTTTAATATTAGATTACGTAACGTTAGCAGATTATTCAAAATATAATGCTAAAACCTTTTAAAATTATTGATTATGTTTATCCTTTGCAAATCAAAATGTTATTTTATTTATTTATTTATTTTGTTTTGTTTTGTTTAACATTAATTAAACTGGCTCAACTATTTACACTTGTTTTAAAAAATACACTAATGAAATATTTATTAGCACTTTAAAGTTTTTAGTTTAAAGTTTTAAAAGTTTTTAGATTTACCAAATATGCAGAACAACAGGAATCACGGGGAGTTTTTTTTTTATTACACCAAACAACTCGAGCGCTAGTATTTATGCGAATGCAAAATAAAAGGAAGTTTTCATTGCTGCTAATTAGTGCTGTAAAAGTAATGACAAAATGAATACCTGTACGATGTTACTTTCAAATTCGCTACCCGTTAGAAAGTATTAGTTACTCTCTACTTTCATTACTGTTCAGAATTACTAATTACTACTATAATTTCATTACTATTAACAATCATCGTACGTACTACAAAATAGCAGCTAATCTAATTATATACCGTACTAGGTCTTTGGATGCTATATGTGCTGCCATCTGTACGTAAAACTTACATTTAATTAAATTTCTAAAATTTTAATGAAAAATAGCAAACAAAATTATAATACGATGCATATATGTGTACAGGGTGATTCTAAATTTTTTTTTACAATAAAAGAGGGGTGATAGTACACATAAAGGCAAACAATAATAAATAGGAGACCAAGGGTCCAAAACGTTTTCCAAAGAAGATAGCCGCCATTAAAATTTAGGGACCAAAATTTCAAATAAACATAAAAAAAACGGAAAAATTGGTCGATTGATTTGCGGTTTTCACTAAAATTATTCTTTATGTCGGCATTTTCTTGAAATCAAATAATAAAGATATATTTCAAAAAATGCCGATAGAGGGCGCTTTAGACTTTGGAGTAACGAAAAACTATTTTTTGCCGGTATTTTTTGCATCTTATTAAATGCTTTCGTAAGCTTAGATTTAAACTTAAATTTTGAGCTCAAAATCTGAATAGTTGGGAGTGGTTAAGTAGCACAAACTGAACTGTGTTCAGTGGGTTCAAATTTCAAATGATTAAAAAAAACTTAAAAATTGGTTCATTGATTTGCAGTTTTCACTAAAACTATTCTTTATGTCGGTATTTTCTTAAAAATAAATTATAAAGATAATTTTCAAAAAATGACTTTGGAGTAACGAACAACTCTTTTTTGGCGTTATTTTTTGCATCTTATTAAATGCTTTCGTAAGCTTAGACTTAAACTTAAATTTTGAGCTCAAAATCTGTGTTCAGAGGGTTCAAATTTCAAATGATTATAAAAAACGGAAAAATTGGTCGATTCGTTTGCTGTTTTCGCTAAAACTAATATTTAAATGAGCATTTTCGTGAAAATAAATTTTAAATATAAATTTCACAAAATGCCGATGGAGGGCGCCTTAGACTTTGAAGTAGCGTACAACTATTTTTAACTGTTATTTTTTAATTTCATTAAATGCTTTCAAATGCATAAAATTAAATTTTAGTCTCAATAGTCCAGTCAAAATAGACAAAAAATAATGGAAACTTCGGAAAAATTAGCGAAGAGCTGGAAATTTGTGTAGACGTTTAGAACATCATTTTAAATGAAATGCCAAAAATCTTAGTCAATCTGACTGGAGCAAAAAATTTTATTCAAGGTCAAAGGTCAAAGATAAAATAATTAGCTTTTTTCAGTTAAATGGTAAACGGTGAGTTTTATCGTAAAAATAATTGTCATAAAAAATGAATATTTCAGGATTTTCTACAAAAATGGTCTTTACACACACCTTCGTCACCTCCTTCATAAGATATTGCAATTTCAAAAATTGTAAAAATTAAAAATTTTAAAAATTATCATCTTTCGCATATCTACATTTTCTTGAAAGTAATTCATGTTGTTAACTGTTGAATGGGATTGATATAAGTAGATATACTAAAATTAAGTAGAATAATGTGAGGTACGTAGCGTACTTTATCCAATACACTCGAGGTAAGCTGTGATCAATCCCCCCCCCCCTCTCCTCCCACTGAGCAACAGAAGCGCGCGCCGTCCCGCCGTCAAATGGTTCCTTTTTGGAAATGTAATTTTCTTTAGGGATTAATTTCATACTTTTACCTTCCAGTTCGTTTGTGCGGAGATTATTCTGTTTTGTTTAAATAAAAATATCGAAACATTAGTTTGTATAAGCTCATTAAAATGTCGAAAATTTGCTTCATTTGTAATTAACTACTAGCATCCCACCCAGTGGCGCAGCCAAAATTCGGTTCTAGGGGGGGGGGGGTGAGTTTCTGATAAAGATGATTGCCAGTTACTAGAATCGCCGGTTAATGGAATCAGTACTAATTAGGATATTCACTGCATAATGCTTAAATTCAAAGAGCATCTGTGTGGCAGGAAATCATTATTTTTTAGCATGATGAATCTAAGAACAATGATTTAGTTCAAATAACCAATTTTTACTTAACTAATCTATGTAATATGCACTTTCACAATTTTAAGTAGAATTTTCGCCATTTAATTGAATCACTTTATTAAATGAAATTAAAAATAAAATAAAAAATAATAATAAAATCTGATTCAATAAAGCGGCGAATTCCTAAATGTGCCAAAGAAATGTGCAAAAGTTTGGCTTTGATTCATATAAGAGGCAATTATATCGATTTTTCTTAGCGCTGGGAGGGTTTTAACCCCAAAACGACCCCGTTAGCTGCGCCACTGATCCCATCTTGGACTAGGCCACGATTAGGTGAGCCAACTTTTTGCTTTAGGAAATTTTTGTTTATTTTGTGGAAATAAAGCGAATGAAGAAAATGAAAAGAAAAAAAAACGAAGGATCGTCGACGCGTAATATATCGAGTTGTAACAATTTCATTTAAAGATACTATCGTTGAGGTAGCAAAAAACATTCGAATAATTTTGAAAAGACTTTTCTTGTATATATAAGATGTTAATACGATTTGTTGCTGTTAAAGCTAAGTATAATCTTGATTGCTTTCGTTCTTTCTCGAAGCCTGCAACTGGAGGTAAAAGTGGATGTCCGGTTTCTTATATAATCCATCTCCTCAGGTTCAGAAAATATTGATTTGATATTATGTACATTTGATATGTACATAATCATTATGGTCACAACGTTATTATAGTATTTGCTGGTTATGCTGATTATAAAAAAATATATAAAAGGCGGCAGAACAACATCGCTACTAAATATCATCTTCTGCTAATGTACTTTTTGCTCGACTTATGGTTCTTCCTACAAACCAAAAACAATTCCTTTCTAATACTCATAAAAAGATTCGGTTTATTTCAATATTATGCAAAAAATTAAATGCTGCTGGTATCTCTGTTAAACAGGCTGATAACGAGGGTAACTTCCTTATAGTTAAAACAACTATAGAACAGTTAAGTACAGGTACAACTATTGTTGTTGTGGAAGATGTTATTTGTTAATCATATAAACTGTACGAACGCCTACTGATAAAATAGTTTATTTCGTGAAACCGGGAAAAGTTCAGATAGAAACGAAAATGGCAAAGTTTGGAATTATATCCAAAGTGTAGAGATGATAGATTATTTTTAGATGCCATAACTGGCTGTGACACATCGTCAGCTCTCTTCAGAAAAGGTAAAATTGAAATATTTAAGTTATTTAAAAAAAGTAATGACTTAATTTGCTATGCTGAAACATTTAAGAAAATCGACTCTTCTCCGGATATCATTATTGCCAATGAAATTTGTTTACTTATTTGTACAGAGCTCCTAAAAACATTGATTCTAAAGATAGCTATAGATATCTAAGTTTTGCGAAGAGACTCCATAGTAAAGTTTTTCAGGTATCATTTCTTCCTCTAACATCTAGTGCTGCTCTCCAAAATTTATACCGAGTTCATTTTCAAGTCCAAATATGGTTAGGTAATAAACTTGACCCTGAAAACTGGGGATGGGTATTGAACAATAACGATTTGGAGCCAATTAAAACTCTACTCTCGCTTGCACCATAAATATCGTTCCTTACAATTTTTTGTAACTACACAAAGGGTTGAAATTTAAATTATGGGTGGAAAAAACTTGGTGGTTTGGTTTGTTCACCAATTTATAACAATTGTCACGGCCAGTTTTGTTCAAATGTTGCCACAAATACAACAAATGATGATGCTTCTGACATCAGTGAAGAAATACCAGATCCATCGGATTTCTCAAAGAAATGGACAGGAACTTAGCAACCAGAGGAAGAAAAAGATGGAAATAAAACAAGAAAAATAATTCGCAGATGAATAATTAACAAGTGAGATAAATTTATAAAGAGGCTACTTCAGTCAAATTAAAAGATCTGTTCGCTAATGCTAATCCTATGGAAGAAATTTATAAAGATATCTCGGTTGCATTTCAGTGTTTTTAAATGATTTTTTTTCATTGGATTCCTGAGATGGATCTGAATGCAGGCCGTTTTTTACTTTTCCGATTTTAGTTGCAGATATTTTTTAGGAGAGTGCTTTCGCTTTCCAAACCGGTTCCGAAAATGAAAGCGTATTCGTAAAAAATATCTGTAAACAAAATCAAAAAAGTATAAAACGGCTTTCATACAAATCGATTTCAGCTACCCATTGAAAAAAAAAAAAAAAAAAAAAAAAAAAAAAAAAAAAAAAAATACAACCGAGACATCTTTATACATTTTTCTTCATAGGATTAGTATTAATGAACGGATCTTTTCGTTTGAATGAAGTAGCCTCTTAAAAGTGTAAAGACTGTTTTGTAGAAAATTTCATGTTTTATAATAACCTTAAATTTATGTAATAACTATGTTTACGATAAAACTTATTGTTTAACAGATACCTGAAAAACCGATTTTTTTGTATATTTGACCTTTGACCTTGAATAAAATTTTTTGCTCCAGCCAGATTGATTAAGATTTTTGGGATTTCATTTGGAATGATATTCTAAACGTTTTTGAAAATTTTCAGCTCTTCTCTAATTTTTCCTAGGTTAAATGTCTATTTTGACTGGACTATCAAATTCTGAATCGTTGGAAGTGTTTAAGTAGCGAAAAATTGAATTGTGTTCGTGGAGGGGGGAGGGTTAAATTTCAAGTCCTGAAGACACTTCAATTTGTGCTACTTAATTACTCCTAATTATTCAGATTTTGAGCTCAAAATTTAAGTTTAAATCTAAGCTTCCGAAAACATTTAATAATTTTTTGCAAGCATTTAATTAGAACAAAAAAATAATGGTTAAAATTAATTATTGGTTACTCTGAAGTTTAAAGCGCCCTCTAATGGAATTTTTTTTAAATTTATCTTTAAAATTTATTTTCAAGAAGATATTGACTTAAAGAATAGTTTTATTTTAAACCGCAAACAAATCGACAAATTTTTCCACTTTCTGTAATTATTTTAAATTTCAACACCCCCCCCCCCCTTAAACACACTTCATTTTGTGCTGCTTAACTACTCCCTACTATTCAGATTTTGAGCTCAAAATTTAAGTTTAAATCTAAGCTTCCGAAAACATTTAATAATTTTTTGCAAGCATTTAATTAGAACAAAAAAATAATGGTTAAAATTAATTATTGGTTACTCTGAAGTTTAAAGCGCCCTCTAATGGAATTTTTTTTTAATTTATCTTTAAAATTTATTTTCAAGAAGATATTGACTTAAAGAATAGTTTTATTTTAAACCGCAAACAAATCGACAAATTTTTCCACTTTCTGTAATTATTTTAAATTTCAACACCCCCCCCCCCCTTAAACACACTTCATTTTGTGCTGCTTAACTACTCCCTACTATTCAGATTTTGAGCTCAAAATTTAAGTTTAAGTCTAAGCTTCCGAAAACATTTAATGAGATGCAAAAAATGATGGCAAAAAATAGTTGTTCGTTACTCCAAAGTCTAAAGCGCCCTCTATCGACATTTTTTGAAAATTATCTTTATAATTTATTTTTAAGAAAATACCGACATAAAGAATAGTTTTAGTGAAAACTGCAAATCAATGAACCAATTTTTCCGGTTTTTTTTAATCATTTGAAATTAGAACCCTCTGAACACAGTTCAGTTTGTGCTACTTAACCACTCCCACTTTCAGATTTTGACCTCAAAATTTAAGTTTGACTCTAAGCTTACGAAAACATTTAATGAGATGCATAAAATACCGGCAAAAAATAGTTGTTCGTTACTCCAAAGTCTAAAGCGCCCTCTATCGGCATTTTTTGAAATTTATCTTTATAATTTAATTTCAAGAAAATGCAGACATAAAGGTTAATTTTAGTGAAAACCGCAAATCAATCGAACGATTTTTCCATTTTTTATGTTTATTTGAAATTTTGGTCCCTAAACCTTAATGGCGGCTATCTCATTTGGAAAACGTTTTGGACCCTTGGTCTCCTATTTAATATTGTTTGTCTTGATGTGTACTATCACCCCTCTTTTATTGTATAAAAAAATATATGGAATCACCCTGTATAATGTGTCTAAATTGTAGAACTTATTATTTATGAAATAAAGAATAATCGGAGAAAGCAATTTGGAACAAACAAAAGTTTAAAAAATATATACAATAAAACTAACAAGTACAATTACATAACAAAATATTTTTACAAGAAAACTTAGAAATTTTACACTAAAAACGTTATGAATGATAAAAATTTTATTTCTGGAATAATTAAAAAGTATTTTCAAAAAATATGTTTAATTTCTTACGTGATCATCCTATCAAATCGCATTGCACTTGAATTACATTATTATTTCTGTAACTAGAAGATAGCCCGTCAAAATGACGTGTTTGCATTTTTAAAGGATGATAAAAAAAATTACAACTGTGGTCAATCATAGCCACTTTAGGCTGAAACAATTTTGATATATACAACGATTAAACTTGAAAAGGAAAAATTCTAAAAAAAAAAAAAAAAATTAACAGAAATTTGCATTTAAAACTATAGCAAAACTATATGGAAGATGGGGGTAGGGATTATAATGAAATTTAAAACGCACCCGCGGTTTGCTGTTTGGAAAAAGTTTTAATTAAATATTGTTTTTGAAATCGTGAAAAGATTTTTCAAAGCGAAGTAAAATGTAGCGATGTCATTTACAGCTCCTACTATGAATCTGACCAATGAGAACGCTCCATTATGACTATGGAACGGTTTCATTGGTCAGAAAATAGATTGCCTTTAAAATCAGAGGTAACTTTTCACAATGTTTTTAATAGATTTGAAATTCTCAAGAGTCATTCACGGAAGTAAAAAAAAAAAAATAAAGCAACCCGAATATAGAAATTTTAACAATATTGCATTTAAAACGCACCTTCGCTTTCCTTTAATAAAAAGTTTTAATTAAATATACTTTTTTAAATCGTCGAAAGATTTCAAAGCGAAGTAAAATGTAGTGACGTCATGTACACTCCCACTGTAAATCTGACAAATGAGAACGCTCTATTACACTATGGAACGGTTTCAGTGGTCAGAAAATAGATTGCCTTTAAAATCGGAGGTAATTTTTCACAATGTTTTTTATAGATTTGAAATTCTCAAGACTCAGTCACGGCTGTAAAAAAAAAAAAAAAAAAAAAAAAAAAAAAAAAGAAGCAACCCGAATATAAAAATTTTAGCAATATTGCATTTAAAACGCACCTTCGCTATCCTTTAATAAAACGTTTTAATTAAATATACTTTTTGAAATCGTGGAAAGATTTCAAAGCGAAATAAAATTTAGTGACGTCATTTACAGCTTCCACTGTAAATCTGACCAATGAGAACGCTCCATTACGACTATGAAACGTTTTCATTGGTGAATGAGTTTCTTTTTCTCGTGGATAGGTTGACCCCGGAATTGTTATACACGGAGGGGTTTTATATATATAATATTTAATTTGCATTTAAAAATACTTTTTTTTCGAATATCGAAGTTAAAAACATACCAAGAAAAATAAATTTACAAGCTACAAAAACATATAAACTGTAGCAATTGTAATAAACAAGAAACTGTAAGTGTAATTAAAAAAAATAAATTAATTAAATTTATCGTAAAAACAATTTTACAAGCAATCTAAAAATTTGTCATTATCATAAATATCATATATATTAATGTAAAACATAAATACATGTACAAAGACATATTTATAGAAAAAAAGAAAGCACTGAAAACAAATCTGTAAATACTTAATTTCTTAAAATTTTTCAGAACACTAAAAAAAAAAGTGTTTTATTTTAGACTTTATCATTTTACCAAAACGCAGTTTACATCACTAGTTTTGTTATTTCAGAAATTTTTGATTTATTTTTTAAAGAATTTTTTTTTCCTTTTTTTTCTTTTTTTAGTTTTAAGGAAACACGCCTTTCAGATAATATACAGGGCTCCCAAATGGTCCGCGAACTGAACATCAATATCTATTAATAGAAAATTTCATGATATGTTTCTACAGTATTTGCGCTAGAATTAACATCCAAATTTAGTTTCTTGGCAATTTGCAAGAAAAATTTAAAAGGAAAATTCCTCTAAGAAAATTCTGATATTCAGTTGGCAGACCATTTGGAAGCCCTGAATATATAACCTGATTTTGAAAAAATTCTTTCAGATGTTACTAATATAGACATCACTGATAAATACTTTTTTGCTAAATCCGCAAGCTCTGCGAATCTATCATATGATAGACGATGCTTTGCTAATATTATTGTTATTATTTTTAATTCATTGTTGAACTCCCTTTAACTGAATACTTCGCTCGGCATAAATATAAATTACATTTTGTTTCATCATTTGATGCTTCAGAAAAATATGCAAACAATTTCTTTCTTTTTTTTTTCATATTAAAAGAAATTAATGAATCAACTACCATACGAAATCCAAATCATTTGAGATTTATTAATAACGTATACAAACAGAATGATAGGCAGACGGTTACGGACATAACTGAAATTGACGCCGAAATGTCTGAGTCCGAATACAAATTTGCATCTTTTATTGATACTTCGTATCTTAGAGAACACCTGTTACTTAGTAACGAACATGCGCTGTTTGCAACAGCTCTACAGTTAATAGAAGATCTCAACTTGTGTGTTAAATTGCGTTTTATTTCCCTCTAAATTTAAATAAAATTATTCTACTCATCCCAGTAAATTTTAAGAGATATTATTAATGGTAGTCTAAAGCTCTTTAAGATGGTTGAATTATTGTCGTTGTCGGTTTAATATAACGGGTGAGCGCCTATATGGCAGTAAGTTCTCCCCGTTATGTAGAAATCAGATGGCCACTAGGAATGATACCGCTATGTGATATCCCAGTGTCTGAATAATAAAGGTCAGATCTCTAAATAAATAATTGGAGTGTGCAGGAATTCTGTCTTTCTTCTTTTTTTTTCTGTATTGTGTACCGTGTCCGCAGCAAATACTGCATAAACTTCTGCGCTTAAAGTTTTTTTCTTTTAATTGAACCTGACAAAACAATTTAATTTTGGGGCGATTCCTGAGGTTTTATTTTTTTTAATACACTTTATGTCCCAAATTATGAATTTATGCAAATTTCATTTTCTGAACCACGGCTGTCCACCGCGACGCCATGGCGCCCTTTTGAAGATTTCCTACCATTAAACATTTTAGAAGTAAAATTCCATTACAAAGAATGCTTTCTTTAAAATCGATATTTTTTAAAAATCGATAATTAAAAATAAATAAAATCGACAATATCGGTTAAAATCAATTTGTCTTTGGCTTGCAGTTGAACATTAAAAATTAGAAACATACTTTGTAAATTTAATCATGCATATTTTTGTGATTTTTAGTTATTGCTTAAAAAGTGTAATTAGGATAGTTAAATTTCTTAACAGTTGAAAATAGCTCTTTTTAATACTTATGAAGTAAGAGAAAAAATAACCGCTTTCACCCCCCCCCCCTCCCTTTGAAGATACATGTTCATGAAAGCTCAGCTTTTTTCTTTTCGCTTTTGACACACTGGCTCATTGGCTGTTTGATATGAAGGATAAAAGGGCTTATTTTTTCTTTTGTTGACTTTTGAAAATTCAGACATAGAGGGTTTTTTTCTATAATTTTGCTTACAAAAATCAATAAGCAGTACAGAATGATTTCCATCTATGAAAGCACTTACAGAGTATCCATCTAAAACCACCCACTAGAGGTCTGCACGGGCCGGAATTTCCAGGCCCGGGCCCGGCCCGTTGTAAAGCTCAAAAGTTCGGCCCGGGCCCGGCCCGTTTAAATTTTTGTATTTTAGGCCCGGCCCGTACAGAAATCAATGAAAACAGGTCCGTTTTGGCCCGTTACAATTTCTACGATTTCTAAAAAAAATCAGATTTTTATCATATATTTAAGATTTTTTTAAAGAATACTGCATACATATCTATGGAATGATTTTACAGTATATTTTACAGGAAATACACATTAACAACATTAATGATTACTTAGATTCTTAGGCTTTCAACATTCGAATAAAGATTCATTAAAAATTTAATATGGCTTAGAATAAAAGAAAAAAGAAAGAAAGCTAAAAACATCGTTACTTTTGAAGATGTTTGATAAAAGAAGATGTATAAAAATATTTCTATGTCATTTTATTAAAGGTTTTAAATCCAAATTCATTCTTAAATTCAAAGAAGCTCCTTTCTGATACATTTCTAAATTCACTTTTTTCTCAGAAATGCATAAGATTAGCAGGTATCTTTATTCAAAAACTATATAATCGAGTGGCGTTACACAATTTTTCATACAAGCAATTTAAGAATACTACAAGCAAATAAAATACTGTCATAATTAGCGATTTGAATAGAATTTCCGGAAGCGATAGCATGGGAAGGGAGAAAAACCTGTAATCATTTGAGAAACTATTACATCTCAACAAGGTCATACAAGTATTTTATTTACCAAAAATAAAAAACGCTATTCGATTCCAAATCCCTTCAATAGTTAAGATTATCACTTTTATACTTTTACAATTTAAAATTAATCAGAAAATGTGTCAAACTTTCGCATTATTGAGAAATTAATTTAAAAACCATCAAGAAGTATATATCCGAAGATAAAGCTAACATAAGTTCTTTATCGCTGTTAATAATTTTACAAATCATGTTATCTGCCCTACAGATCTTGAGAACAATTAAGTCTAGTTCCGGTCCGGCCAGTCTATATGTAGAAAAATAATGCAAGCTTGATCTCGGACCGGCATGAGTCAGCTAAAAAAATATTAAAACGAGTTGCACACAATGTAATTCTCCGATGCTGATCTCTACACTGTACATTTTTATATTGATGCTGTCAAACTATTATGGCTCGTGACGCATATTTATACTTATTCTCGTTAAAACCATTGAAAATAGCTCATATTTTATCGTTCCAGTTCAAATCTTCAGAACAGGCCGGTAGGCCCGAAAATTTTTTTAATCGGCCCGGCCCAGCCCGTGTGGCCCGTGGGTCTTCAGTGGCCCGTTCAATTTTTTTGCCGGCCCAGCCCGGCCCGTTTATGTTGTTTGTCGGCCCGGCCCGGGCTGTTGAAAAAACTATTTTAAATTTGTCGGCCCGGCCCGCGGGCCGGGTACGGGCCAAGCCCGGGCCCGTGCAGACCTCTACCACCCACATGGTTCGATCACAATCATGCTTGTCTGTTTTCGTACTTTTCATAAAACTAACCCACTCTTTCAAAATAAATCAAACCGTATTTTCACATCCTAAAATAAATCTATCAATATCTCTGATTTTCATATTTATTTATTTGTTATTATTGTTACTATATAAGCGATTATACTTTATGGTGGTTACCATACAAACACTTTTAATATAGACTTCTCATAAAAAAAAAGAAAAGAAAAGAAAAGAAAAAAATGTATAATTTAAAATTTAATACATCTAATTTAAAAACTGTAGGATTCTTTTGTTTACCGCTGTACGATTTATTTGCATTATGTTAAGACGTGCATGTATACTAATGCTATGCGATAATATTACCTCACTTTTCAGTCACGTAAATAATGGCGCCCTTCACTGACAAGGAAGGTCTCCATACGGGCATACTCCGAAAAATTTGAAAAAAATTACAAAATGTTCTTCTCATGAGGATATATATGTTTATAAAAAAAATTGACGGAACCTCCATACAGCGTCTGTAAAAAAATAATGAAAATTTCGTTATTTGGCGATTTATCATCGGTTGGCGATAAAATGCAGTTTGACAAAATACTTTTTATTACGTCAAATACGCTTTAAAGACAAAAAAGTTTCATGTTGAACTTGTTTAGGTAAATATAATTTAAATAACCTCTGCTTTCCAGTTTTAGTTTGTTTTAAATATAATTTTGTGTTATATCGACATTTGTACGTATTTATATTCAAATTTAACCATCAAAATTTTCGATTTAAAACGAAATTCATAATTTAAATTCATCAAAATTGTTTCAAACTCAAAGTCCAATTGAGCATTGTCAAGTCCATTTCGTTGCTATGGAAACATCTGGCTTTTAATTTTAAATACGCTTAAATGGATGAAAATATTTTTTTTCAATATGAATTTTTTGTATATGAAAATATTTTTCCAGCGATAAATTAAAAGCTATAGTAAGAAACAACATATATATGCAATACAAGATATATACATATATGTGTGTATATACACACACACATACATATATATATATTAAACTCTTTCATCGTTTATGTTTAAATTCATTAAATACTATTTACACGCATTCTAAAAATCTAGCGGTTTTCAGTTGCATTAAATCGTTTGCTTTTGGTGAGAAAAAGTGCTGCTCGCCAAATCGCGTGATATTAACGCCAAATATTCGAAAGTTGTTTATTTTTTTACATAATGTCTATTGCGATTCCGACACTAATTTTGACTGATCCTTTATTACATACTTAAGTAGTTTAATTAGCATTTTTCCTTCAGAAGTTTCTGAGTATGCCCAGTATGGAAACCTTCCTTGTGAGTGCCGAGAGCCGACGTACGCCCCTGGTTATTGAAAGGTTGGACCTATTATAAACAATTTTCATGAATTTTTAAAACTACATTATAAAATTTACATAATCATTTATTAAATTTTCGAAGGATTTTGTCAATTAAAATTAATTAATTAAATTTGTATTTACAGGATAATGTGTACAGTGGCGTAGGAAGCGGGGGGGGGGGGGCGAAGGGGGCGATCCGCTCCGGGTGTCATCCTCTAAAGGATGTAGTCCTCTAAAGGATGTAGATTGGGTGTCATCCTCTAAAGGATGACACCCAATCTTTTTTTGCAAATCTATCTATCTATCTATATATATATAATCTTATAAGAGTTTGGAAAAGAAATCTAAAATAAAATGAAAATTCTAGAGCACGACGCAACTGAGTTAATTTTCTTTTCTTTGAGAATGCGAAATTTTTCTAAATATGATATGCACCCGAGAATAAAAACCAACCTATCCAACGAATGGGCCACGAAAGCAAACTTTAAAAGAAAGACTTATCTTCTACATATAGACACCGCAATGACATGCGAATTATGGGTAGAGTGAAGAGTTTTTGTTTTTTATTCAGGAAGACAAAAGGTAAATAACCCTCATAGCATGCATGGTCACAATGACGTCACTGTGAGTCACTTTGGTCACATCACATCTGTGACCAAAATGCCACCACTCAGTGACGTCACATTGTGACTGAGATGGGACCTTCTTAAAAATTTTTAGGAAATTACAAAAATTCTTTAAAACATTTTATTTACTTTAAAAGACATGTTTCTGGCAATTTAAACATCGTCGCTTTTGTCACAATTTCATCACAATGTTAACGTCAAAGTAGTCACAAATGACACATCCTTCACAAGATTGCCACACCGTGACTTCACAATGTTGTCACAATGTGACGTCACAAACGAGCTCTAAAGCGGCCATAACGACTTCACATTTTAGTCACTGTGACTTCACATCGACGATCGATGGTCACAAAGTCACAATGTGACTTCATAACGACGTCGCATTGACGTCACCATGCCCTACGGGAAGGAATGGTATGGTCATTTGTTGTAATAACATCGAATTGTGATTGGAAAAATATGACGGTTGGGGCAGGTGACACCCTGATAAGTTGTGATTACATTTTTACATCCGCCCCGGGTGTCACCCATTCTAGCTACGCCACTGATTGTGTAATATTTTTAGCTTCACTCAAATCTGTTATTTAAAACGATTTTTCAGTTTTAAAAAAAAAAAATTTTTATAGAATTGGGAAACACAGAAGTATAAGTGTCATACAATAGGAGTATAGGAATAATTGCGAATTGAAACTTTATCCCCACAATCTTCATTATCAAGAAAACTAAAAAGAAGCAAATGAAAAAGAAGTAACCCTTTTAAAAATATTTTTATTTTGTTTTATTAACAGTGCTTTTGTAATAAGAAAAAGAAAAGTGTCTATGACTTGATCTAAACTGTATTACTACCAATCGATGTATCAAATGAATTTTATAACAAACTACTTCTACTTTTATTATACTTTCAAGTATCATCGGAGACAAAACGTTAACACATTCTTTTTTGGGGGAGGGGCTTAATGTACTCGATCCTTCCTCAAGTGGTTCTACTTAAAGAGATAGTCTTTTTTTATTCCCTACATTTGTTTTTTCATCTTTTTTTTCCCTCCGTTTGAATGTTGAAATTTTACGTAATAAAAATAAAATTTCTTGTAACTGAAAAATTAGAGAAATGAATAATAAGAATTAAAATATTTATAATATTACTACTAAAAGTAATCTTCTATATTTTTATATAATAATTAGATGATAAATATCTTTCAAAATAAGAATGTAACTGAAAAAAAAAAAAAAAAGATTATCATAAATTTATTAAATAAGTTATATATGTTGAAGAGTCTTCCCAGTAAGTGAAAGTCAATGCAAGGGAAAAAAATGAGTTAAAATATATTTTCAATTATAGATTATATATTACATAATTTTTAATATAAAATGAAGTAACATTAGATAATTAAACAAAATATAATGCAAAATCCGTTGAATACATTGTTTTTATAATAACAACACTTTTTAGTTTATATATTGAAAATGAATATTTTAGTTTAGCTGTTTTATACATATATATATATACATATATATATATATGTGTATATATATATGTATGTATGTATGTATATACACACACACACACACACACATATATATATATATATATATATATATATATATATATATATATATATATATATATATATTAAAAAATATCAACACGAGTTGGATATATCACATAATATCGATTCTGATTATTTTCATACCTTAACCAATTTCGTTATCTATGATAATTTTATCATGCATGATAACAATATATATATTCAAAATGTTGGTATACCACAAGGTGGTAGTACATCTAATGTATTATTTGACTTATACTTATATTACTATGAACGTCATTATTTAAATAATAAAATACATTTATATAGATATATAGATGATGTAATATTAATTGATACTGATAACACCTGTACATCTCAATTCCCCGTTGATTATCCTTCTAATCTAGAACTTTCAAAAAACCTACTTTTTAATAATACAATCAATTTCTTATATATTAAAATTATATTAAAAGAGAACAAATTTATCACTGATATTTATGACAAAAGGAAAGAATTTAATTTTAAAGTCAATACCTTTACTAATTTTAAATCTTGTCTTCATAATTCTGTATATCGTAATATAATACTTAACCATTTATATAGAATAAAATGTCTATGTTCTTCCCATTTAATTAATACTAATATTAAAAAGCTTGTTTATGATGCTATAAATAATGGTTATCCTAAAAAATTCATATATTCTTTAATTTATAATTAGTGATTACATGATCTTATAATTAGCTATTACATGATCTTATAATTAATTC
>OZ025302.1:226390799-226413299 GCA_964019185.1 Maratus speculifer | reverse complement strand
TTTCTTTGGCTAGACAGATTAAATAAATGTTGAAAAGTTAGCCCGTACGAATACAAATGTTTTCGGATATAAATATTCAATACCTAAAAGTATTTTTTCGTCTGTGAAGAAGAAATATTTAACAGATGGAACTTAAATATTGGATTCTTCAAGTTTAAGGATGAAGTAAACAAGATCTTATTTCTATTTGTTTGGCTAGAAAGATTAAATCAATGTTGAAAAATTATACGAATAAAAATTTTTTCGGGTATAATTATTCAATAATTAAAAATGTTTTCTCATTTGTGAATAACGAATATTTAAAAGATGGAACTTTGATATTGATTCTTTAAGCTTAAAGATAAAGTAAACAAGATCATTATTTCTATTTGTTTGGCTAAACAGACTAAATGAATATTAAAAAGTTAGCCCGTACGAAAACAAATATTTTCGACAAATGTTTTAGGATATAATTATTCAATAATCAAAAATATTTTCTCATTTGTGAAGAACGAATATTTAAAAGGTGGAACTTTGATATTGATTCTTCAAGCTTAAGGAGAAAGTTAACAAGATCGTTATTTCTATTTCTTTGGCTAGACAGATTAAAGGAATGTTGAAAAGTTAGCCCTTACGAAAACAAATGTTTTCGGATATAAATATTCAATACTTAAAAATATTTTCTCGTCTGCGCAGAAGGAATATTTAAAAGATGAAACTTCGATATTGGATTCTTCAAGCTTAAGGATAAAGTAAACAAGAACGTTATTTCTATTTATTTCGCTAGATAGATTAAATGAATGTTGAAAAGTTAGCCCGTACGAATACAAATGTTCTCGAATATAAATATTCAATACTTAAAAATGTTTTCCCGTCTCTGAAGAAGAAATATTTAAAAGATGGAATTTCAATATTGGATTCTTCAAGCTTAAGGATGAACTAACCCTTTACGGCACGGGCAAAATCTATAGTAAAATGAGAAATTATCGACTGACACCGGAATTCACAAAAGAATTTTTTAGATACTTTAAATTCCTTAATTTAAGCTATTATTGTAAAAGTAAAATTTTTCTAAAATATTATTGGTGCCGTTTGCAAGTTTGGAATTAAAATTAGGTATCCCAGATCGGGCACAGTGTGCCGGAAAGGGTTAAACAAGATCTTATTTCTGTTTGTTTGGCTAGACATTTGAATATGAAAAGATCAAAGAATTTACGACACATGATGTAATTAAAAATAATAAATGAAACTAAGAAAAATCAATATTTGTGGTTGATAAATAAGAAGAAAATATGGCATGGATTTGCATTTTTTTTTAAATATTATCAGCGGCTCGCAGGCAATTTTAATTATTGAAAGAATAATCATATTCATCATTCTCTAAGATTTATCAATTTTGCTAATGCAAAAACACTATTTAAAATAGACCATATATACATTACAATTACGTTAAAGCAGAAACAGAAATCATAACAGAAAAATTGCATAATCTGGGCTCTAGACCAACAATATATCACAGAGATAATTATACTGGCTAAAACAGAAACCTTTTTAAAACGGAAGTTTTTACCTGTGCCAAGAAATTACGTTTTCACAAGATTTACTGAATTTGGAAATAAAATGTCTTACTAAATTATCATAATTATACATGGTGTGGCAAAAAACAAATTCTATAACGTAATCGCATTGTTAACATAAATATTTTATGGAAGTGGCTTGACGAAACGATGACTGCTAAAACGGAAGCTTTTCAAAAAGAGAAAGATTTTCTGATTGCGTCTTAAAATTTTTACTAGGTTTATAACATTACCATTCATTTATCATTGTAATATTGTTGAAAACCTGTTAAAATTATTTTTTTCTATAACAGAATTCTGTCTTAAACGGAAATATACCGTAGTCCCGACAGAAGTAATACCGTACAATTATCCCTGCTAAGACTAAAATCGTCTAAAACAAATTTTCTTCCGGTCTCTCTGATTCCGTTTTTGAAGATTTAAGCTAAATGAAACAGATCTCGGAACATTAAATACGTAGATATGGAAACAATCCTTGCCATTACGATATTGGATTTTCAAGATGGCAGGTAAAATAAACACTATCGTTATTTGTTTTGTTTGGCTACACTAAATCAATGTTCAAAAGTTAGTCGGTACGAAAACAAATGTTTTTGGATATATTACTCAATAGTTGAGAATGTTTCCTCGTCACTGTATTGAAAAAGGAAAATTTAAAAGCTGAAGTTTCGAAATTTGAACATGAAAATATTAAAGAATTTACACAATATGATGTAATTAAAAATAAGAAATAAAATGAAGAAAGATCGATACTTGTGGTTGATAAATGAGAACAAAATAGGACATCGATTGGAGCACTATTTTGGGAGAACTGTTAGCGGTCTGCAACAGATTTCAATTATTGGAAGAATGACCATGTTCATCATTCTCTAACATAAATCAATTTTGCTAATGCTACAAAACTACTTAAAACACACACACACACACAAAAGAATAGGGATTATTTCATAAGCGGAAAAGTTGCATAGTCTAGACTGGACCATAAGTGCGGATTCACGGTCGCCACGTACCGCGATTATTATTGCTTTTCCCGTGGCTATTAAATTTCGGTTTGTAAGTCGCCATTTTTTAAAGATTTTTTTTTTTTAATAGAAAAGCAAATTTTTGCAGTGTGTTTTTATTTTTATCAAATAAAATATTCTGACACATTGACAAACTTTTTTTGCATGTGCTTTTGTATGATAAGTCAAAATAAGAAATATTGTTTAAGAAGAATATTTCTTATAAGAATCATATATATATAATTTAAGATTTATAAAACTCTTCAATTAATGTTCAAATTTTAACAATTTTAGGATTATTTGTAATTTTTGTGACATTTGATGTTATTAGTCTGTTTTTTTTTTCTTTTTTTTTAATTATATATGTGTATATTAGATAAATTATTTTTTACTTTAAATTCCTGAGGTTTATATACATAAATGCAATTGGTTTTTTTTTTTGTTTTTTTTGTTTAAGAATGTAACCACTTTTTTTTTTTTTTTTTTTTTTTTTTTTTTGAGTTTAGGAGCTATTTGCCCCTTCCGACCTCTGCAATCTGCACTTATAGCTGTGCATCAAGATTGATACTATTCAATTAATTATACCTGCTAAGACAGAAACCTGTTGAAAACGGACTGTTTCACCGGCACCAAGAAATTACATTTTCACAAGTTTTACTGGATATGGAAATAAAATGTCTTATAAATATATCACAGTTACATAGTGTGGAAAAAAAAACCTTTTCTATAACGGAATCGTATTTTTAACAAAAATATTTTACGGTAATGGCGTGCAGGAACGATGTCTGCTAAAAAGGAAGCTTGTCGAAAAAAGAAATATTTTCTGATTCCGTCTTAGTAGATTTTATACTGTATTAGTAACATTACCATTCAATTATCATGATAATACGACATAAACCTTCCTAAAATGAAACTTTTCTATAACATAATACTACCATAAAGTGTTAATCATCCAAAATTCGTTTCTTTTTTTCTTTAGAAAAAAAATTATGTCGATAAATATTTCTACTTTTTCTATATAATCAATGGGTGGTTTAATCTCTAAAGTCCATTTTCTCAAAACAGCGATTTTGATCACTGCGCACAAGATTTCTAAAAAATGGTTGCTTAGAATTTCACGAAATTTTTTCTGAATGAATTAAACTTATAGAGACACAAAATGACCTATATTATTGTGTTTTTCAGAAAAGAAATTTAGAATTCCTAACTGTTTTTATTTTAAAAAAAACCCAATTTTTCGAATTTCTTTAAATATTTTTTTTTTCTCTGGATCTAAAAATTTATTGCTTTCCATTGTAGGTAATTTTGAAGGCCCATTATATCTCTACTCATTGAAAAATATATTGGTTTATTTTAACCATTCAGATGTCAAAAATCATGTGCACAATTCATGCAAGAAAAATTCTTTCGTAAAAATTGTAGCATCTTCATAAATAAATTTTTTTAAAAACTTTATATATGTGTACACTTTTTTTAACAACTTCAAATAAATCTTTCAATTATATAATTAAAAGTCAATTAAATGTATAGTGATTGCAATTATATTACAAAGGTCACTTTTTCACGTAATTCATTAGTTCAAAGAGTACCTGACTCCTTAAACGAAAAGATACCATGGATCCGACAGAAGCAATACCATGCAGTTTTCACTGGTAAGTGTGAAATCGTCTAAGACGAGCTTCCTTTCGGTCTCCCATGTCCCGTTTTCATAAGTTTACGCTAAATGAAACAGGCTGTAAAACATTAAAAATGTAATTTAAAACGTAAAAATACATTTAACTGTACATAAATTACTTAAAAGGGGCATAATAAAACATGTAAAACTTTAAAAATACATAAATACTTTAAAAAGCTCAGAACGTTTTCAACCCTCACTTACGCGGTCTTCGTCAGAGTCTATCTTCAATAGAAGAAAGTATTGTAATCGAAATTTTTTTCGACTTCCGGTTTTTGACGGATTTACACGTTTTAGGGGTCAGAGATTCCAAAAAACATATTTTTACAAAATGTCTGTCTGTCCGTGTGTCTGTGTGTGTGTCCGTGTGTGTGTGTGTGTGTGTGTCTGTGTGTCTGTATGTCGCCATTCTACCATCAAAAAGTATATGAAGTTATGCATAGAATTGAACCAAATTTTTTGTGAATGTTTTTGGCTGTGGCAAGCAGGTCCTCCTTCAGTTTTGAAATATTCCGCCGGAAGGGGGCGCTGCAATCGCGATTTTTGTGCAATTTTCAATATTGTACCGACCAAAAGTATATGAAGTTATGCATCGAATTGAACCAAATTTTTTGTGTATGTGTATGACTATGGCTAGTTGGTCCTCCCTGAATTTGAAAAAAATCCGCCGAAAGAGGGCGCTGCAATCGCGATTTTTGTGCCATTTTCAATATTGTACCGACCAAAAGTATATGAAGTTATGCATCGAATTGAACCAAATTTTTTGTGTATGTGTATGACTATGGCTAGTTGGTCCTCCCTGAATTTGAAAAACATCCGCCGGAAGAGGGCGCTGCAATCGCGATTTATGTGCCATTTTCAATATTGTACCGACCAAAAGTATATGAAGTTATGCATCGAATTGAACCAAATTTTTTGTGTATGTGTATGACTATGGCTAGTTGGTCCTCTCTGAATTTGAAAAAAATCCGCCGGAAGGGGGCGCTGCAATCGCCATTTTTGTGCCATTTTCAATATTGTGCCGACCAAAAGTATGAGAAGTTATGCATCGAATTGAACCAAATTTTTTGTGTATGTGTATGACTATGGCTAGTTAGTCCTCCCTGAATTTGAAAAAAATTCGGCGGAAGGGGGCGCTGCAATCGCCATTTTTGTGCCATTTTCAATATTGTGCCGACCAAAAGTATGAGAAGTTATGCATCGAATTGAACCAAATTTTTTGTGTATGTGTATGACTATGGCTAGTTAGTCCTCCCTGAATTTGAAAAAAATTCGGCGGAAGGGGGCGCTGCAATCGCGATTTTTGTGCCATTTTCAATATTGTACCGACCAAAAGTACATGAAGTTATGCATCAAATTGAACGAAATTTTTTGTGTAAGTGTATGGCTATGGCTAGTTGGATCATCCTGAATTTGAAAAAAATCCGCCGGAAGGGGGCGCTTCAATACCGAATTTTATGCCATTTTCAATATTGCACCACATAAAAGTGTATGAAGTTAGTTCTAGAACTGAACTAAACATTTTGTATATGATTATTTTTTGGTAAGGCAAGTAGGTCCTCCCTGAATTTGAAAAAAAAATCTGCTTATTATTCTATTGTCCATCGGCTCGTGCAGAGACGGAAATTCGTTTTTACTCCGATTAATTGATAGGAGCAGAAATTTAAGATGAAAATCAAAGTTGGTAAGGTATTGAATCAAAATTATTAAAGCATTAAAATGAGTAACTATTTTTTTTAATATTATAATGTATGTATGAGATAGAAGAAAGTTTTGGGATTGGCACATCCAACTAGTTAATTCTTTTTTCCTTTTCAACGGTAATAATGAAAAAGAGTAGTAACAAAATTCAATTTTAAAAAGCATGCGTAACTTTGAACGGCAAATAATGCGCATGATTGATTGATGACATGTCATCGCGGCTGCTGGGAAGCTATTCTATGTGCTGATTGGTCATCGTTTGGGTAATCGGTATCATGTACCGAAGATTGCCGAAGCCAGCTCGGAGATAAAGAAAGTCGAAGCTTGTTTTAAGAAGACCAGTCTGAATAGCGTTTTAAGGATCCTAGAATAAGAATCCTTAAATTTAAGTTAAAGATTTTTATTTAAGGATCTTTACGGTGCGGACATCTGAATGCCTGCCTTGATCATTTAAAGAGATGCAAACAATAACGGCAAAAAATAGTTGTTCGTTACTCCAAAGTCTAAAGCGCCCTCTATCGGCATTTTTTGAAATTTATCTTTATAATTTATTTTCACGAAAATACCTAAATAAAGAATAGTTTTAGTGAAAACTGCACATTAATCGACCAATTTTTCCGGGTTTTTTTTTTTTAAATCATTTGAAATTTGAACCCTCTGAACACAGCTCAGTTTGTGTTACTTAACCACTCCCAACTACACTCAAAATTTAAGTTTGAGTTTAAACTTACGAAAACATTTAATGTGATGCAAAACATACCGGCAAAAAATAGTTGTTCGTTACTCCAAAGTCTAAAGCGCCCTCTATCGGCATTTTTTGAAATTTATCTTTCTAATTTATTTTCACGAAAATACCTAAATAAAGAATAGTTTTAGTGAAAACTGCAAATTAATCGACAAATTTTTCCGTTTTTTTTTTAATCATTTGAAATTTGAACCCTCTGAACACAGCTCAGTTTGTGTTACTTAACCACTCCCAACTACAGATTTTGAGCTCAAAATTTAAGTTTGAGTTTAAACTTACGAAAACATTTAATGAGATGCAAAACATACCGGCAAAAAATAGTTGTTCGTTACTCCAAAGTCTAAAGCGCCCTCTATCGGCATTTTTTGAAATTTGTCTTTATAATTTAATTTCAAGAAAATGCCGACATAAAGAATAATTTTAGTGAAAACCGCAAATCAATCGACCGATTTTTCCGTTTTTTATGTTTATTTGAAATTTTGGTTCCTAAACTTTAATGGCGGCTATCTCCTTAGGAAAACGTTTTGGACCCTTTGTCTCCTATTTAATATTGTTTGTCTTGATGTGTACTATCACCCCTCTTTTATTGTAAAAAAAATTTTGGAATCACCCTGTATATATATATATATATACATATATATATATATATATATATACAGAGGCGTGAAAATTATTAGAATATTTGTAAAATTTACAATAAAATCTTGTTATATTACAGATATAATGTATGATTTAAAAATTATTGATATAATTAATATTTAGTGTGCATTCCCATGTTTTTTATTAAAGATTTGATAAGTTTTGGCTAACTTTGTATGAATTTTTGGCAATTAATTTGTATTTTGTTTTCATGGTGCCCAATTCCGATGCGTCTTTCTATCAGATCCTTCTTGTTTGTGATGATGAATTTCTTTAATTTTTTCTTTACAGTGGCCCAAAGATTCTTTATGAGATTCATATTTGGACTGTTTCTAGGCCATTGAAGGGCGCAACTTTTGCCCAAACAAATCCCTTCTTTTCCATAGCAGATGTGATTTCAGAATTTTTTAGAGAATGAAGAGCAATGAGTCCAAATTTTTTGAATGTATTGTATTTAATCATATCTTTATGTTTTTTTTTTTTTTCCCCCACTTTCGGTAGAGGTTTAACAGGGGTTGCGACTCACTGTAAGTACTCCTTAAGCACCAGCGTTGACTTGACTCCAGCTGAGATAAATTTACTACAGATAAAAGAATCACATACATTTACTCCATATGTTTGAAAAGAGATTTTTAGTTCATGATTAGTTACTCTTTTATTAGAATTAGCAATTTGAATTAATTTCCTTTCTGTTCTTGCAGTAAATTTACTTTTCCTTCCGCCTTTTCCTACTGTAGAATGTTCATATTCACATTTGGAGTCCAAAGATATTTTTATTCTACACATACATGCTTGCAAAATGTTTGCTTTTTTAGCGATTTCGTGTTGTGTATAGTTATTTTCTTGGATGAGACATTTTACCACAGCTTGTTTGCTAGGTGAAATATCACTTGCTATATATATAATCACACAATAATCTTTTGACAATCAAAAAAAAAAAGCTACCAATTAGTATAAACTAATCGAAACAGTAAACAGATTTATTTTAAGAATAAAAAATACTGATGCCAACTCAAAAAAAGAAAGAAAATACTAACCGAGCAAGCAGACGATTTTAAAATTTTATTTTAAATTTGTTTGTTAATAAAAAAAAAAAAAAAAAAAAAAAAAAAAAAAAAATTGAAAAAAAATTCTTTAAATCAAAAATGTTAAACAAAAAAATTCTTTAAGCAATTTGATTAATTTGGGTCAAATATTTTTCTTTTAAGAAATGGCAACATTTAACAAAATTCTATCCCCAAAACTATACTACAGTAGTAAAAAATTGACTAGATCAACAAATCAAATTATCTTTCATGAAACCATCGCAAGTATATACAATATTAATTTAGAAAAACTGAAAAAAAAAAACACACACACACAATTATTCTAATAATTTCCACACATCTGTATACATATTCTTCGTTATCGGTTCGGTTAACAGAAATTTTGATTAATCGAAGCTCGGTTAATCGAGGTTCTACTGTAATTAGAAAATTTATACACCGCGATTTAACATATTCACGGCCTTGGCTAACATATGTGGATATTTAGTTTTTTAATAATTACGAGGTGGACCCCGTCAAATTTCGACTAAAGAAAATGGGGGACACATTTTAAAATAATTTTTATTTATTGATTTAAAATTTTCAATTGTTTTGTTATTCTAACCAAAATATTTGTAAAAATATCACATAGTAAAATTTCTCATATATATATATATTTTTAAATCATAATTTTAAAATTTATTAAAATAAGTTGGGTAGGTTAAATTCGTTATAACTCGAAATATTATATGAAGAATTTCACTTTTTTTCCCATTCAAATGAACAAAAATATGTAAGTTTTAATTTTTATTCAGAATTTTTAAAAATATTAATTTCATTATTATTAATTTAAAATTATGCAACAATTATGCATTTTAAATACAAAAATTTCGGTTGGGTAGGGTTTTTTTTTTTTTTTTTTTTTTTTTTTTTTTTTTTTTTTTTTTTTTAATCTATAACAGAAAATAGATGAACAGACTGAACGACGACTAAAGTGCTCTGTATTTATATAATTATGAACGCACCTAAAACGATTGGAAGTTTTCTTCTGTGAGATATAAATAGAAACACATAAATGTCAAGCAATTTATAAATTAAGGAGAGGCAGCTAGCTATTCGTCAAAAAAGTACAAATGGAAAAAAATCAATAAAAATCTATTGCCGTAATGCCATTTCAACTAGTGTAAAAGATTCTTCTATAAATTACGTGAAATTTTAGAGAAATACAGTCAGAATTCTTTTTAACTAAGTCCTTATTTAACGAAGTTTTCTACTTAAAGAAATTTTAAGCTGAACCTTGATTTCGAGCATTATTATCCTGAAAATTAATCTCCATATAACGAAATTTATTCCACTTTTGTGTATACAACATTTCAATGACGAAATTGCTGTTGAGATGATTGTATGAATTTATTTCAGTTGATTGTATGAAAATGAAATTATTTATACATTAATCATTTTCATTCAAAAGCATTGAAAAAATTGTCTTAATTCTGCCGGCCCGCCTCCTAGGAAATTTTGCTTTCATTTTGCCGGCCTGACTCACTAGCTGGTTCTCGGGCAAAACCCAGTCCCGTACAAAATTCTACTTTATAGAACACTTCAATGATGTGCATAATTTTCAATTTGTTTAATATACTATAATAACACATGAATATACAAACATTTTTCCCCCATGAACCATAATGTAACGGAATTCTTTAGAGTAGCCCTGTAAATGAGTTTAAAATGCTACACACTTCCTTTCCAATATGGAATATGCTGTAGTAAATCCCAATAACACAGATTCATTTCACTGCAACCCGACTAAATTTATGCGAATTAGAGCAGGGACAAAAAGACAAACAGACAAATAAACCGAATTCATAAACACTTTTCAGCTATGTTAGAAAGTGTTAATGTCTCTTAAAATTGAGGTAATTTCGGTTTAAATCTCTCTCAAATTGGCGCCCCTTGGCCTCGGCGCCCGAAGCACCCGCCCACTTCCTCCCCTCCCCCCGGTAGCTACGCCACTGGCTATGGCCAGTGACTGGAGTGGACAGCAGTGACTTCGTCTAGTGACTGGATTCAATGCGTTCATTGTAGAGGTCTGCACGGGCCCGGGCTTGGCCCGTGGGCCGTACCCGGCCCGGCGGAATCGTTTAAAATTTTCTAACGGGCCGGGCCGGGCCGGCAAAAAATGGAACGGGCCAGGCCGGGCCGATAAAAAAATTTTCGCTCTGAAGATTTATGCAGAAACGTTAAAATATGATCTATTTTCAACGCAAATGGTTTTAACGAGAATAAATATAAATGTGCGTCACGAGCCATACTAGTTTGACAGCATCAATATAAAAATGTAACTTGTACAGTGTGAGATCGGCATCGGACAGTTAAATTGTGTGTAACCCGTTTTAATATTTTTTAGCTGACTCATACCGGGCCGAGATCAAGCTTGCATTATTTTTCTACATATAGACTTGCCGGACCGAAACAAGACTTAATTGTTCTCAAGATCTGTAGGGCAGACAACATGATTTGTAAAATTATTACCAGCGATAAAGAACTTATGTTAGATTAATCTTTGGATATATATACTTCTTGATGGTTTTTAAATTAATTTCTCAATAACGCGAAAGTTTGACATATTTTCAGATTAATTTTTAATTGTAAAAATATAAAAGTGATAAGCCTGACTATTGAAGGTATTTGGAATCGAATAGCATTTTTCATTTTTGATGAATAAAATACTTGCATAACCTTGTTCAGATACAATAGTTTCGCAAGTGGTTGCAGGTTTTTCTCTCTTCCCATGCTATCGCTTCCGGAAATTCTATTGAAAACGCTAACTATAACAATAATTTATTTCCTTTTAGTATTCTTAAATTGCTTGTATCAAAAAATGGATAATGCCATTTGATTATATAGTTTCTGAATAAAGATACCTGCTATGTGTTTCTGAGAAAAAAAATGAATTTAGAAATGTATCAGAAAGCATATTTGAATTAACGAATGAATTTGGATTTAAAATCTTTAATAAAATGATATAGAAATATTTTTATAAATCTTCTTTTATTAAACAGCCTCAAAAGTTACGATGTTTTTAGCTTTCTTTCTTTTTTTCTTTTATTCTAAGCCATATTAATTTTTTGATGAATCTTTATTTGATTGTTGAAAGCCTAAGAATCTTTGTAATCAATAATGTTGCTCATGTGTATTTCCTGTAAAATATACGTTAAAATAATTCCATAGATATGTATGCTGTATTCTTTAAAGAAATCTTAATTATATGAAAAAAAATCTGAATTTTTTAGAAATCGTAGAAAATGTAACGGGCCAAAACGGGCCGGGCCGGGCCGGGCCTGTTTTCACTGATTTCTGTACAGGCCGGGCCGGGCCGGGCCTAAAACATAAAAATTTAAACGGGCCGGGCCGGGCCCGGGCCGAACTTTTGAATTTTACAACGGGCCAGGTTGGGCCGAAAATTTTTTCCTACGGGACGGGACGGGCCGGGCCCGGGCCTGGAATTTCCGGCCCGTGCAGACCTCTAATTCATTGCTTGTGGCAGGTAATCGTACGAAAGCTGCACGCGCTGCACGATTTACAACAAGAATATCGATTGTGAACGAAGACAATTTCTGTTGGCAAACAAAAAACATTGAAACTGTGGTAGTAAATTTCAAGTTGTTATCAAGTACATTAATGGTATTTTTTAATCTTAGCAGGGCTTGCTTTTTCAGTTAATTTAATTTTCTGCTCAAACTAAAATTCTTTAACTGTTTTTTAAATTCTTTCTTTTTTATTTTTGAAACTTTAGGTTGAAATATTCACTTTAAAAAAAATAATATTTATTTACAAAAGCCTTACAAAAAGTCTTTTAAGTGTAATTATTATTCTTTACAGTTGAATTGCGGTTATTATTAAGAAAAATCTCTTCTCCCCAGTGTGCGCAATCTCTCCTATCCATGTGGGTGATCTCTCTTACCCTGTAAGGAGAGATTACACAAAACAGTTTATTATTATTATTATTATTATTATTATTATTATTATTACTAATGCTCTATTAAATTACAACATAAAAACAAAACAAAAATGAAAATGCATAAAAAAACAAATCAAAATTACTCATGGATAATTTAGAAGAAAAAAAAATAACATTTAGATTTTTTCATTATTTATTTATTTATTTGTTTTTTAAAATATGCGCAGACTCTCCTAGCTTTACTACATAAATTTCTATGTTAATTAATTTACACTTAAGGGTGTATTTCGATTCAAACTGCCTAATTTCCGATTTAATTTTAAATTCATTTTTTCTCTCAAATGCATCAAACTGGCAAATTGTCTTATTTAGAAAGTACACAAGGTGCCGTGATTGTCGGTTCTTTGATAAATGCAGAAAATATTGCAAAAAAAGCAATCAAAAACGGCATTTTGAAATGATTTTTCCGAAGCGGGAGATTTGTGAAATAAAGAAAGGTTAATACTGAGAAGATAATTGTTTATAAATCAAATTATAATGAATTGAGCGTAAAATAACATCACACGGCACCTTATACATCTCTTCAAAAATCCCCTCAGCAAGTTTCATACTTCTACTTTTAAAAATGTGTCTGAAATTGCATCGGAAATTTCCGAGCTGTTGAATGTGGAAAAGCGTTTTTTCGAATACTACACCCTTAACACAAATTTTTACTTATGCAAGAACTAAATTAAATTAAATTAAATTAAAGAATGTTAAAAGTTACTTTGTATTAAGAAAATTTAAGGTATGAAATGGTATGAAAATAAAATTACACTTGACATCAATTTTCATTTATACAAGACCTAAATTAAGTTCATTAAAATAATGTTAAAAGTATATCGCATTAAAATAATTTAACATATAAATTGCTTCGCAAAAAGAATCACCCTTAACATAGTTTTTTATTTATAAAAGAACCAAATTAAGTCAAATAAAATAGTGAAAAAAAATAATCATCGTATTAAACAAATTTAAGCTATAAAATTAGCATGCAAATATAATTACATTTAACAGAATTTTCCATTTATACAAGAAATAAATTAAGTTAATCAAAAGAATGTTAAAAGCTACATTGTATTAAGCAAATTTAAAATATAAATTGCTATACAGATAGAATTACACTTAACATAAATTTTTATTTATACAAGAGACAAACCAAGTTAAATAAAAGAATGTTATAACTTATATCGTGTTAAAAGAATTTACTGTATAAATTGCTATGGAAATAGAATCACCCCTAAAAAAAATTTCATTTTTACAAGAACCAAATTAAATCAAATAAAATAGTGTAAAAAGAATAATAGTATTAAAAGAATTTAAGGTATATATTGGTATGCAAATAGAATCACCTTTAACATGAATTTTCACTTTTACAAGAACCAAATTAAATCAAATGAAATGGTGCAAAAAAAAAAAAAATCATCTTATTAAATGAAATAAAGCTATAAAATTGGTATGCAAATAGAATTATACTTAACACAAATTTCCATTTATATAAGAAATACATTAAGTTAATTAAAAGAATGTTAAAAATTACATCGTATTAAAATAATTTAAGGTATAAAGTGGTGCGCAAATAGAATGACATGTAATTCAAATTTTATTTGTACAAAAACTTAATTATCTTAAATAAATGAGTATAAAAAGATACATCGCATTCAGAAATTTTAAGGTATAAATATAAATTGGTATGCAAATAGAATTCTACTTAACACAAATTTCCATTTATACAAGAAACAAATTAAGTCAAATAATATAGTGTAAAAAAGATCATAGTATTAAATGCATTTAAGGCAGAAAATTGGTAACATAAATTCTTATTTAAATAAATCGGAGGTTATTACTGTCACCTATAAATAGAGGCACACAAATGTCAAGTAATTTATAAATTAAGGAGTGGCAGCAATTCCACCAAAAGGAATGAAAAGGAAAAGAAAAAATCAATAGAAATCTATTGCCGTGATGTCACTATGTCACTAAAAGAAAGATCGGAGGCTGTTTATTACCAGACCGCTCTCTTCACGTTTCGTGTCAAAGGAAAAAATAGGGAAAAAGAAATGAATGTTTTTTCAGAATGTGATGTATTGACAATTTTTATAATTTATAACACCAAGTGAAAGGTTTTTCTACTAGTGTGATTGTAAAGGGCGTAGCGCAATGTACACATAAAATGTACAAAAGAGTTTTTTTTTTTTTCATTGCTACTGCTCTATTAAATTACAGCATAAAAACAAAACAACAATGGAAATGCATAAGAAACAAATGAAATAAAAATTATTCATGGATAATTTAGCAAAAAATTATTTTTCAAATTTTCTATTATTCTCTTTTGAAACATGCGCAGATTATCCTAGCTTTACTATATAAATTTCTATGTTAATTGAATTATACTTAACACAAATTTTTATTTATAGAACTAAATTAAATTAAATTAAACAATTTTAAAAGCTAGATTGCATTAAGAAAATTTAAGATATAATTTGGTATAAAAATAAAATTATACTTGACATAAATTTTCTTTTATACAAGAACTAAATTCAATTAATTAAAATGATGTTAAGAGTAATCGTATTAAAATAATTTAAGGTATAAATTGGTTCACAAGACGAATTACCCTTAATATAATTTTTTATTTATAAAAGAACTAAATTAAGCCAAATAAAATAGTGTAAAAATATCGTCGTATTAAACGAATATAAGCTATAAAATTGGTATGCAAATAAAATAACACTTAGCATAAATTTCCATTTATACAAGAAACAAATTAAGTCAAATAAAATAGTATACAAAAAACCATCTATTAAATTAAATTAACCTATAAAATTGGTAACATAAATTCTCATTTAAATAAAACGGAATTTAATATTGTCACCTATAAATAGAGGCACAGAAATGTCAAGTAATTTATAAATTGAGGAGTGGCAGCAATTCAAGCAAAAGGAATGAAAAGGAAAAGAAAAAATCAATAGAAATCTATTGCCGTGATGTCACTTTCACTGGTAGAAAGATCGAGCTGTTTATTATGAGAAATTGAAGCCGTTTGCTCCACGTTTTGTGTCAAAGGAAAAAAATAGTAAAAAGAAATGAATGTTTTTTCAGAATATGATGTATTGACAATTTGTATAATTTATAACACCATGTGAAAGGATTTTCTACTAGTGTGATTGTAAAAGGCGTAGCGCAATATACACATAAAATGTACAAAAGAGTTTTCTTGGTTTTATTGCTACTGCTCTATTAAATTACAGCACAAAAACAAAACAACAACAAAAATGCTTAAGAAACAAATGAAATCAAAATTATTCATGAATTATTTAGCAAAAAATTTATATTTAGATTTTTTATTATTATTCTTTTGAAATGTACGCAGACTCTTTGCTTTACTATATAAATTTCTATGTTAATTGAATAACATTTAACACAAATTTTTATATAAACAAGAACTAAATTAAGTTAAATAAAAGAATGTCAAAATTTATATCATATTAAGAAATTTTAAGGTTTAAATTGGTATGAAAATAAAATTACACTTGACACAAATCGTTTTTTCATTTTCATTTGTACAAGAACCAAATTAAATTAATTAAAATGATGTTAAGAGTAGATCGTATTAAAATAATTTAAGGTATAAATAGGTTCGCAAGCAGAATTACCCTTAATATAATTTTTAATTTATAGAAGAACCAAATTGAGTCAAATAAAGTAGTGTAAAAAAGAATCATCGTATTAAACGAATTTAAACTATAAAATTGGTATGCGAATAAAATTACACTTAACACAAATTTTCATTTATACCAGAAATAAATTAAGTTAAATAAAAGAATATTTAAAATCAGATCATATTAAAATAATTTAAGGCATAAATTGCTATGTAAATAGAATGAACCACCTTTAACAAAAATTTTCATTTTTACTAGAACCAAATTAAGTCAAATAATATCGTGTAAAAAGGATCATAGTATTAAATACATTTAAGGTAGAAAATTGGTAACATAAATTCTCATTTAAATAACACGGAGGTTATTACTGTCACCTATAAATAGAGGCACACAAATGTCAAGTAATTTATAAATTAAGGATTGGCAGCAATTCAAGCAAAAGGAATGAAAAGGAAAAGAAAAAAAAAATCAATAGAAATCTATAGCCGTGATGTCACTTTCACTAATAGAAGGATCAAGCTGTTTATTACGAGAAATTGAAACAGCTCGCTCTAAGTTTCGTGTCAAAGAAAAAAATAGGAAAAAGAAATGAATCACATTTCATATTTATTTACTTAGAAGGTGTCACAAATAAAAATTAAATTAAAGAGTTGACATGTTTCGGTTCATTAATAAGAACCGTATTCATAACATATAAAATCAGTAGAAAATTAAATGATACTGGATATAAATATAATTTAAAAATCAAAACAAAACATTGCGCCCCCTATGATCGTGAATATAGCCATTGCCAACGCGGCATATAAATATAATAAATTTTTGACCATATATTAAATTTAAAATGTATAAAATTAAAATTAAAAAAGTAGAAAAACTAAATGACTCTGGATATAAAAGTAATTTAAAACCCCCAAAACATAAAATATTGCGCCCTCTATGATCATGAATAGCCAATGCCATCGCGGTTCCTCCTATTAGACTCATCCTTTAAATATTTATTAAGTAATTCTAACCACAAACTCGGAATGTCATAAGAATAAGAATCATTACAAACTCTATCCCTCCTAGAATATATCTCTATGGATTCACGGATGATTAATTTTCGGAATAAACTGGAAATGAACACTAATCTACTATCTTTAAAACAAATTTTAACCCCCCTCTTTAAAAACAATCTTAATAACGCAGTCTTATCCCTACCAAATTTTATGTCACATTCATGCTCTTTCTTTCTAACCCCAAACTTTCTACCTGTCATACCGATATAAAAATTAATATCCCCCTCTTCATTCTCATATGGAATTTCATATACCCCTGCTAGATCATCTTGTGGAACCGGATCAAAAGCTCTGTATAGAAGATGTTTTAACTTAGGAGGTGGCTTAGCAATTAATTCTATTTTAAACTTTTTTAATTTAGCTTTAAGCCTCTCAAAATTACCCTTTATATAAGGAAACGATAGTCTTTTAACCTCAATCTCTTCCCCCTTCTCACAGGCATTATCAACCAAATTATAATTAACCTGAGAATTATTTTTATCCCTATAATTTTTAACCAATTTATTAATTTTATCCTTTTTGTAACCATTCAACTTAGCAATATTAAAAATATAATTCAACTCTTCATACAAAAATTCATCAGAACAAATAATAAACGCACGATTAACCATGAACCGGAATGTAGAAAACTTATACCCAAAGGGTGAATACGCAGAAAATGGAATAATATGCTGACTAGCTATATCTTTCCTGTAAACTTCCCTTTTTAACATAGAACCCTCTCTAATAAGCCACACGTCTAAAAATGAAATAGCACGATCATTTTCCAATTCAAACGTAAATTGAATATTCCTATCCAGTTTATTAACTTCATCTACAAAAACAATGAAAGACTCAACTCCCCCCTCCCAAATTAAAAACACATCGTCAACATACATCTTCCAAAATTTAGGAACTTTCTCGAACTTTGCGAAAATATTCTCTTCAAAAGGCCTCATTTTAAACTCAGCTAAAAAACCCGAAATAGGAGAACCCATAGGGGCACCCATGTTTTGTTTATAAATTTTACCATCAAAAACAAAATAATTACTTTGTACAATTTATTATATATTAGTTATTAGGTATTAGTTATTAGTTATATTAGTTAGTTTATTTATAGTTTTATTTTGTTTTTGATGGTAAAATTTATAAACAAAACATGGGTGCCCCTATGGGTTCTCCTATTTCGGGATTTTTAGCTGAGTTTAAAATGAGGCCTTTTGAAGAGAATATTTTCGCAAAGTTCGAGAAAGTTCCTAAATTTTGGAAGAGGTATGTTGACGATGTGTTTTTAATTTGGGAGGGGGGAGTTGAGTCTTTCATTGTTTTTGTAGATGAAGTTAATAAACTGGATAGGAATATTCAATTTACGTTTGAATTGGAAAATGATCGTGCTATTTCATTTTTAGACGTGTGGCTTATTAGAGAGGGTTCTATGTTAAAAAGGAAAGTTTACAAGAAAGATATAGCTAGTCAGCATATTATTCCATTTTCTGCGTATTCACCCTTTGGGTATAAGTTTTCTACATTCCGGTTCATGGTTAATCGTGCGTTTATTGTTTGTTCTGATGAATTTTTGTATGAAGAGTTGAATTATATTTTTAATATTGCTAAGTTGAATGGTTACAAAAAGGATAAAATTAATAAATTGGTTAAAAATTATAGGGATAAAAATAATTCTCAGGTTAATTATAATTTGGTTGATAATGCCTGTGAGAAGGGGGAAGAGATTGGGGTTAAAAGACTATCGTTTCCTTATATAAAGGGTAATTTTGAGAGGCTTAAAGCTAAATTAAAAAAGTTTAAAATAGAATTAATTGCTAAGCCACCTCCTAAGTTAAAACATCTTCTATACAGAGCTTTTGATCCGGTTCCACAAGATGATCTAGCAGGGGTATATGAAATTCCATATGAGAATGAAGAGGGGGATATTAATTTTTATATCGGTATGACAGGTAGAAAGTTTGGGGTTAGAAAGAAAGAGCATGAATGTGACATAAAATTTGGTAGGGATAAGACAGCGTTATCAAGATTGTTTTTAAAGAGGGGTGTTAAAATTTGTTTTAAAGATAGTAGATTAGTGTTCATTTCCAGTTTCCGAAAATTAATCATCCGTGAATCCATAGAGATATATTCTAGGAGGGATAGAGTTTGTAATGATTCTTATTCTTATGACATTCCGAGTTTGTGGTTAGAATTACTTAATAAATATTTAAAGGATGAGTCTAATAGGAGGAACCGCGATGGCATTGGCTATTCATGATCATAGAGGGCGCAATGTTTTATGTTTTGGGGGTTTTAAATTACCTTTATATCCAGTGTCATTTAGTTTTTCTACTTTTTTAATTTTAATTTTATACATTTTAAATTTAATATATGGTCAAAAATTTATTATATTTATATGCCGCGTTGGCAATGGCTATATTCACGATCATAGCGGGCGCAATGTTTTGTTTTGATTTTTAAATTATATTTATATCCAGTGTCATTTAATTTTCTACTGATTTTATATGTTATGAATACGGTTCTTATTAATAAACCGAAACATGTCAACTCTTTAATTTAATTTTTATTTGTGACACCTTCTAAGTAAATAAATATGAAATGTTTTTATACGTGAATGAAAAAAGGTGAAGTGATTTTGTTTTAGTTTTTGAAAAAACGAAAGCTAACAACAGTTTTAACAAAGAAATGAATCGTTTTTCCGAATGTGATGTATTGACAATTTTTATAACTTATAACACCAAGTGAGAGGGTTTTCACCTATATAGTGTTATTGTAAAGGGCGTTGTGCAGACTTCACGCGATGTACACACAATATCACATGATCTGAAATTTGAGTTGAAGATATTAATTTCATCTTAAAAAGGCAATAAACTTTATAAAATATGTTTTCGCTTTGAACTTTGATTCTGACTAAAACTTTTGTCCTCAAGGCATTTTGCAGTTTTTGCATTCTTGTAAATTTATTATTTCATGCTTGTTAGCTGGTTGGTTTGGGAATGCCATGTGATATATAAGACGATCAAACTAGAATTCTGCATCGAGTCGGGTAAAACCAGATTTTATCAGAACACAATTTGAACTGCTGTTAATTAAGGATCGAATCGATTGACGAGTAATGTCCTTTTTTAAGGTGCGTTCGTAATTATGTAAATACATAGCACCTGTAGTTGTCAGTCAGTCCATCCGTCTGTCTGCATATAACAGAGCCAAAACTACCGAACCGAATCATTTAAAATTTAATATATATAATTGTAGCATAATTTTGTTAAGTCATTTTAAATTTTATCAAAATCGGATGCATAGTTTAATCAAAAGTTTTCCGTTATATTATGGCCAATGAGAAAAAATAGTTTTAAGTGCATTTTAATGCTGTTACATTCTTTTGAACATAATAAACTTGATATGCAGCTATGAAGTATGTACTAAAATATCCATTCTGTACAATCTGTGGTGCAAAGACTATTTGTAATTGATTTACAGGACCACACTAAAGTATTCTATTACATAATGGTATACAGGAAACATTATATTGGGCACATTTTAATAATATACAATACAGTTGGCTCTCGTTAATTCGAACTCGTCGGGACCACAAGAAATGTTCGGATTATCCGAAGTTCGAATTATGGAAAATCTAAAATGGAAACATACTTAATATGGTACTATTAGAAAAGAATTAATGTTATAGTGTTTTTTAAATTTATTTTGTCTGTTATCATTAGAATATGACTTAATATTAAATTGAAATGTATAAATACATAAACTAATTAAAAGATTAGAAACAAGCACAATGGAAGAAAAATTTAAAGCGTCACTGATGGACAGAAAAGGCACTAAGAAAGTGGATGTCAAATGCATTGGATTATATGTATACTCGTTCGGAACAATTTTTACAAAAAAGTCAAAGAAAGAAAGTTATTTAAATGATCTGAAGTCCGTGAAAAATGAAAAATCGAAATTCTCGTTAGTTCGAGTTAACCGAAGTCAAGAGAAAATGAGTTCGAATTAATGAAAGTTTTTAACGTTATTCTTCCACTGAAAATTTCGGCAATTCATGTTTAATACGAATTACGCGAAGATTCGAACTATCCGATTTTGAATTAACGAAAATTTTTAACGTTATTCTGCCATTGAAAATTTCGGGACTTCATGTTTAGTTCGAATTAAGCGAAGATTCGAATTATCCGATTTCGAATTAACGACAGTCGACTGTATTTCACATTTTATGAAATTGATATACGTTGCTGAGGTTTACTATAAGTTGCTTCCTGTATAATAGAAAGCAGATAGTATTTACAGGGATGCACAAAAGATTTCGGATACGCTACTGTATCCGAAGTACTGTATACTATAACATCAAGTTCTGAATATTTTTAAAACTTTGTTATAGTACGAACGCACCTCATTTGTTATACTTGACGTGCAATTTCCAACTTGTTTTTATTATTATTAAATTGAGCAAAAAGTATAAATTTTTTAATAAATTCATTTGCTTGAACTTACTGTCAAGCGTAAAAAAAGGCATTGAATTTTTTTATAATCGTGTTTGTTGACCGCACCAAATTAATGTATTGTAAAGGAAAATTTTTGGGAATAACATGAATTATAATAAAACTAGTCGTTGGGAGCCAACGTAATACTTAGTTATCATGTGTATGCTAAATACACACATTGCATATTGCATATACATTTTATATTGCATAATATAAAATATAAAAAAAAATAACATGTGAAATCTAGTATTTATAAAATGCATCGCAATTTAAAAATAAAATTTAAACGTATATTTAAATATTTTTAATACATGGTAATACTCAGTTACGGAATAGCGGGTACTACTTGATTATCCCCATTCTCGAACCATTCAGAAAAATTATATAAATTGTCAAATTAGTCGTAAATTATACAAATTGGCATAATTTTTATTTTAAATAGCGAAAGAACAAATAAGTTAGTAAAAGATTTTAAAAAATGCAAATAAAACGTCAAATTAAAAATCAATTATGATATACAAACACATGTGATACATTTAATGCAAAGTTCCAGTGACATTTACGATAAGCCATTATTGGTGATAGTTTTTTGATCGATGTAATAATCAAGTAGTAAAAGAAATATCCTTATAACTCCAAAAATGATAAACTCATTATCTAACAGTTTACTGATTCAGATGAAATGTCTCATTTCTAATTAAAATGTATATTTGGATTGAAATTTGAATGAAATACAGGTTTATGAAAAATCGAAGAATGGAGAAAATAATATTATAAATATCTCGACAACTAATTATCCGATCGATTTCATTATTTATGCAAAATTTGTACTTTTTTCTTGTCTTTTACAGCCATTACTTAAAAAAAATCGCAAACATTTTATATACCTTTCATCAGAACGAATATTTCGCGAATCCGAAAAAATAGTTCCGAATAGTCGATGTTACTGATATTCAATAG